>JANFOE010001408.1:0-394575 GCA_025667525.1 Glebionis coronaria
ATATATATATATATATATATATATAATATATATATTATATATATATATATATATATATATATATATATATATATATACATATATACATATATATACATATATATATATATATATATATATATATATATATATATATATATATATATATATATATATATATCTATAATATATATATGGGGCTAAGTTTGACATAGGAAAATAAGATGGCGCCACCTCATATCCTACGTGGTATTATCTTATTGGCTATAGTTATATTTCATTTATTTTGGAAAGAAAATCTTTTTTTTTAATCTAAAGAAATATTTTATAAAATCGACAGATTTTTTTTTATCCTTTATGTTATACGAAATTCTCATTGGAAATATACATAACCCTAATAATCATTAGTGTGAACCTTAATATCAGCCAATCTTCAAAAACACACCATTCATGATTCATCCAGAAAAAAGTGTGTATCTTCCCTATACAACGCATATGATCCACACATGTTGTACCTGTTATACATAACCTGATTATTTGTTCAGTACATAGCCCTAATGTCACTAAAGGTTAAGTTCTTTTGTTTTTTTTATGGCTCGATCAGTGTTTTTAGATTCTTTTCAAGGATCACTATAATTTGTTACAGCCTCTTCTATTGATACAGCTGGTCTTTTGTTGATTTCAATCTTCATAACACGCGATTCGTGATTCACCCCGAAAAAAGAGTTCTATCTGTGGTTTTTGATTTTTTTTCAGGGATCATTAAAAGGTTATTCGCACCATTATGAATTTGTTGCATAAAGTTTTTGATTTTTTTTAGGGATCATTAAAAGGTTATTCGCACCATGTATGAATTTGCTGCATAAAAAAAAAACAGGTTTGTTTGTTTTGATTTTTTCTTAATAACAAAATTACATGAAGAAGAAAAGAAAAGAAAACAAAACAACATAGTAGAAACAAGAAGACTCATTATTTGGTTTACACAAATTAAATTGTATAAAAGCTCCTCCAAACCTTAAATATGATTAATTGATTATAGAAAGAAGTCCAGCCAACAGGTACACTCACTGGCTATGTGTATCTTGGTTTCTTTTTATGCAGGTCATCTTTATTGCGCTAGATCATTAATTTTGTTACATAGGAATAAAAATACTTGTGGAAACGTCTTACATTGATCCTAAGACAAGAGTTCTATTATTATAGTTGACAAATTGTGCTTTCTGATGCAGATCCTGTTGTGGGCTTAAAAAGTATGGCTTGACTAATATTTTTATTTTTGCCTAGGTGACATTGAAAGCTGTCTTTTCTGGTATGAGGAGAAACAAGACAAAATGTATAACAAGCTTTTAACTATAAAGAAGAATATACATGTAAGAATTCAAGATGAAACCAGATGTTTCGAAAGTGAGATAGATCTATTTTGTGAGTATGGGTCCACCTTGGATTTGCAACAACTCAAACCTCATCAAATGTAAGAGCACATGCAGCTTGCAGCTCAGGTTGTGAACCATTTTCTGAAATAAGGATTTGGTATATATACTAACTAATGGTTCGGATTTCATATCTTATAAACTTGCACAGATGCATAAATTTTTAAGAAGCAGACTGTGTATCTCTATCTATACAGGACCAGGAGATGCTGGAGAGGAAATTTCTTTTATGGCTATGTAATCTTTGTAGAAGTAACTTAACACAATATGGAGGACGAACAACAGAAGCTAGATGCTAATATGGAGAAGTGGAGAATATGAGTTCAAACAAATGGAAGGAAAAACAAAGAAATATGAAAAAAGATAATGCAATGGAAAGACATGGACTTTGGAAGGGTAGTCGTCGGATGTTGAAGAAGTTGGGGTTCAAGAAACAAAGAAAGCAAAGGATCATGCGGATGATAAGTCCGTTCTTCGTCTGGTTCATCAACTTCAAATATTATGTACGCATATTTGGTTACTTTGCAGCATTTTGCATGTTGGTCATCTTCCATTCATAGTAATTTTTTTAACAAATTAATAGGACTTTTGGTTGCATTAATTATGTTTGCCACCTATTACCAGGTAAAAGTGTGCAGCTTTTGTGTTTTCGGTAATGTGTTTTTTATTGATTGGTAGCGTTTTTGTTTAAGTTTAGTATACAAATATAATTGAAACATAAGCACTAAATTTGATAAATGTTTTCTGAATCAAGTTATACCAGACATTCAACTCACTTTTAAGGGCATGATATCCATCATTCCTTTATTTGATTCCTATGAAATCTGTAGAAGTCAACTCATGTGCTCATTGTGTGCAGGTAACAAGCCTCTTGAAACCCTGCACTTCGATTCAACAAGAAGTTAAACCCATTGGGTCTGCTACTTGACCATCGAGTGTCTGTTTTACTGTCGGATGGGAGGAAGCTCTTCCCGTGAGTATTTTGTTTAGTGAAGCAACAGTAGTGGTGTCTTAAATAGCATGTTTAATCTTCTTTTATCTTTTTTTATGCAGACATAAACACCGGAAACTCCTGGTGACGCCACAAGAAACCTTTCACAAACGATGCTTAACACATTAGCATCGGTTCTCCTAGCATGTGCCAAAGAACAGGTGTGCAATCTTTAACTACTATAGATACATATTATATCTTTTCTTTTATTACGTGTTCTTTCCCTCGACCTTCTTTCCATATTTTTAGTATCTAATCCACCTCTTTATGCAGTTATCCATCCTGTAGGTTTGTACAATAAGACAATCAGAAACTCTTAAAGGCTTAGCCAAGAGCAACTTGGTGATGAGGATAAGGGCCAAGGAGTTGTGCTTGCGGATCTTCAAATGGTTCATAAATGTGCTAGACATACTAATGTCGGTTTTACTTATGGAATGGTAGTTATTCTTTGTTAAGGGAAGATATGAAGATATCTTTGTTTTTGTGGGCGTATCGGATGCGCTATAAATTTTGTTATATTGCAGAAAACTTTCGACATTGAGCTGGCTAAGAATAGCATTGGTGGAGACCTTCTGAGTGGACTCAGGAACATGGTATTTTCATTTTCTAATTTTAATTGCTTTTATGGATATAGAACTAGCGATGTGTTATATATATGCAACAAATGATTTTGTCAAAGTTATGTACTGTATGAAATATAGATTATGATCTATAAAATGAAGAAATAGTTATACTATTATACTTAAGCACTTCTTCCTTTGGACCTGCAGGAAACATGTAATTTGCAGAGACAGATGATCTAGAAAAAATGTGACAGAGGGGATTCCTTTTTATTTTCGATTAAGTACTGGTTGCACATGCACCTCTACGTGTTAGATTAAATGAAAGGTTTCTAAAGTAAGTGATAGATTGTTTCTTTTTGTTACTGAATAAGAATCTGGAATACATCAAATGACAAATTTTCCCTTTAGTCAAATTTCATGTGTACATGGAAATCGAATCAAACGACTACTTATTCAGTCAAAAATACAAACGCAAAAACTCCCTAATCATACTTCACTTTAATCGAATTTCAAAATCAAGAGTTAAAATCCACACTTGTCCAGAACCTATTATATAATTCAGTTTCATATTCCTTAGTATTGTGAGTTTTGGCATTAATAGACCTGTTATTCATTATGGTCAAACAAGAACAAAACTCATTTATCATTTTCTTAACTTCTGGTTGTTATGACGTCAATTGATTTTTTTTTGTTTAACAAGACCATCTACGTAAGAAACTAAAGGCATGAAAACCGAAACCGAAATCTATTATCAGTAGAATATCTAAGGTATAGAATATACACTGATATAGCCATATAGGCGACTCAGAACACATTAAAACAAACATTAGAGATCAATGTCTACATATTACCCTTTAGGGTTTAAGGCATAAAATAGCTACATACTTTTTCAAATGTAACGATATAGTACGTGTACTTTTTTTATTATCTATATGGTACGTCTACTATTTAATTCGTGTTAGTATGGTCACTTTATGACTGGTAACCGGTAAAACCCGCTAACGTGTATGACCTGGCGATATTTTTCCCTTTTATTATTTGTGGTTGCATACGTGTAAATTAAATATGATCATATATAACCCACCCTTTTCCCCAAATCATTCATAACACTTTTTCACCCCGATTTCCCAAATCAAACAAACCCTAATTTTTTTAATGTTCAATTAATCAAAATTAACAATAGCAATGAAGAGAATATCAATCACCATATGTAACCCCACCCTTTTCCCCCCAAATCATTCTAATTTTTTCTATGTTTCGTTTTTGTTAAAGTCTTCATCTAATGGTGAAAAAATTGAAATTAGAAGCCATATAAAGACGAAGTTTTGTTTCACAGTAGGTTTAAAGATCGGGCATCCTGCTCCGCTTGGTGTTTCATATTCAGCCGATGGTTCCATCAATTTTGCTCTTTTTTCTAGAAACGCGAAAAATGTGGTTCTTTGTTTGTTTGATGGTAGTTCAAAAGAAGAACCCGCTTTAGAGATTGATTTAGATCCGTATGTTAATCTATCAGGTGACATATGGCATGCCACAATTGGTGGTCACATGAAGTTTGTGTCATATGGGATATGGCTATCGATGCAGAAAGATGCTCAAAACAAGTCTTAGTTAAGCTCTGTTATATTATGATCCATATTCTAAGGTCACAGGAGAGAATTTTCTTGGGGAAATTTGTAAGGAGCCTACTTTTGACTGGAGTGGTGATATTCGACCTAATCTATCTATGGAGAAATTAATGGTTTATCGGTTAAATGTGATGGATTTCACTAGAGATACGTCAGGCAAATTACCAGATGGAATTGGAGGAACCTTTTTAGGTGTGGCTAAAAAGTTGCCTCACTTCAAAGATTTGGGTGTGAATGTGATTTTATTAGATACGATGGCTCCGTTCGATAAGCAAAAAGGACCATATTTCCCATTCCATTTTTTGTCACCGCAGATTCGTATGGCCCACCTGGTGGTCCATATCGACCATCGAGTCTATGAAAGAAATGATAAAGAGACTGTATACTAATAGGATTGAGGTTTTGCTTGAAGTTGTCTTCTCCCATACCTGTGAGGATGCGTCACTGACCAAGATAGATAAACCGTCTTATTATTCTGACAAAAACACACTCAACTGTACCCACCCTGTTGTTCAACAACTTATTTTAGACAGTCTTCTACATTAGGTGATTGAGTACCATATTGAATGGTTTTGTTTCATTAATGCTCCACCAGATTGGGAAGATCCCACAAGCAAGTTTGGATATGGTATGGGTACCCACGATTCTTTTCAGTTACTGATGATCTGGTTGTAGAAAAGATAAAAGAGGATAAAAGAGCCAAGTCAGCCAACTAGCCAGTTAAAACGGTAGGAAATTGGGTACATGTACCATATTAGCCGGTTTGCAAAAGTAGATGTACCATATAGATAATAAAAAAGTACACGTACCATATAGTTACATTTTAAAAAGTACGTAGCTATTTTATACCTTAAACCCTACCCTTTTTTACTAAATGTCAAGAAAGCTGAAAAAGTATACACTATACCCCCTCTTACCGAAAAGGTACTAATTATTGCGTTTTCACATTAGAAATAGTTGCATTTTTTCAGCCTTTCGCAATTGCTTATTTAAGTTAACTGCTCTTGCGTTTATTTTATTTGTGCTTATTTTACTTAAAATTAAGCAGGTAGGTTGGTGTTTCCTTGCTTTTGTGCTAATCTTGATATAAGCAATCCCAAACACCCTGATATTGAAACTAAGATAAAATCTGTGTACTAAAATTGATAATACATGATGCCAATAAATTGTCACACTTCTTGTGGCTTATTTTAGGCTTCATTACTCTCCATATCTTTAGGGGTCATTTCCATACATGAGTAGCTCTATGATGGTTCCTGTTGTTTGCATTGGTGATAAAGGAAGATTGGCTATCTGTATAAGTGGATTCTTGCTCGGGGACTCTATACACAACGTGTTGCAGCTGCGTTTATGCAAATAATTGTGGGAGTGGATAATGCGCATGTGCTCCTAGAAATTAGTGAAACAAGCTGCCAAAGGGCGCGACTATAAGGTGCAGAGAAGTGAAGGTCAGCATAGGAGCGAATATGGGGTCAACATAGGAGTGGGCATGAATAGAACTATAAGAACCCAACTAGAGACCCATTTGACTCCAACCCATACTCCTAAGCAACTCATCAAACCAGTGAGCGATCCGACCTACATAGTTTGCCACTTATATCAACTTTTAATCACATCAGATGTAAAGGTATGTCTACACATATCTAAAATTTCCGACATGTGCGTTTTATTAAGGTTTATCAGATTTGAGTGTCTGCAGTGCTTACAAATGCACCATTTATGTTGAATGGACTGATTGTGTTGTATGGTTTATCAGATTTCAGTGTCTACAGTGCTTACAAATGCACCATTTATGATGAATCTGGATTTGTGTCTAATTTATTAGGGCCATAGGATTGTGACCTTGTGATTAGGAAGGTGTCTAGCCGACTTAAGGTACGGTTTTGGAACTTACAATGTTTATTTGAAGTTAATATCTTGAATATCAAATTGCTTTTCCAAAGTACCCTTTTCCATCTCGCTAATTATAGCTGGTGTCGAGTTTCTGTATAAAAAAATATGGCTTGTATTGCTCTTAGCAATATCCCTAATGCATTTGGCACCTGCAATAATGTTCGCACGCTTAATATTAGTATCTCTAGAAAGATTATAGGTCATGAGTTCAAGTCCTTTCTGGTCGTCTTCTTTTATAAAGACAGAAAGGAGAGGCATCTGAAAACATTACCCACACCGAATGTATCAGTGACCAACAAAGCGAAAGTGAACCAAACACACCACTGAGAAAGAGAGGAAGAACACTAGGAGAATTGGCATATACTTCAGTCCACGTATTAATTGTTGTACTCTGCTTAGATAAGTTATATAACTTTGATAATGGTTGAACCTCTTAAATTAAATAATGACTCCAAAATAACCTCGAGATCACACAAAAGAAGGGCTAGCCTTAGCCTACCAGTGCAGTGAGAGGTGCAAGATACATAAGTGTTAGTGAAATTTGCACACAAGACAGATACAGAGAGCGAGAGAACCTTTTCCCATTCATAAACGACCTCAACAAGTCAAAACTTGAGATTCTCTCGAGCATACTCCTGCGGCTCAATAAGTATTTTGAAATCTGCTTGAAGGTACCCAAGTTTTACAAAAGTATTATGACGGTTTGTTAAGAAATTAGAGTGAGCTTAGTTTAGCATCAGGTTGCCTCGACTACATCACCGCTTTAAAAAAGAACTGCGTGAAAGGCTTTGAAGCTAATAGAAATAGAATTATTAAGCAACAGTACTAGGTAACCTAACATCAAGAGAACTTTAAATTTATAATGCATTTAATTCCTAAAGTCATTCCTGAAGGGTAACTAACGGTTGAGCATAATGTTCTTTTCTAATAACAAATACTGGTAATATAACTTCTTTTCTATAAATCCAATCATTCTTTAATTTTAGCATATTGAAATAACCCGTCTTTGGATACAAAAGCTTTCTTAGTTCAATCATTCTTGACTATAGAATCATTTTTGGAGAATGTTGCTAATATGGCCTTTGCAAATATCCTGAACCGATGTTTGCTTGAATCAAGTTTCCCCCAAAACAGTGACGATATACTGTTATCAACTATCATTTTCTAACACAGCCTGAAAACTATCTTCATTGTATTGGAAGAAGTGGAAAATTTGGTAGGAAGGATGTTGTCATTAACTTTATGACAAGGGTCGAGGGGAAAATGCTTGCAGACATTCAAAGGTTCTATAATGTAGCTGTGGAGTAGCTGCCCAAGAATGTTGTTGATCTTAATATCAAGGAAGGATAAACTTTTCGGTTTAACCTTTCACCCTTTTTTAAATCACTATTATGAAGTTTAACTTCACATCTGAGATTATGTATTACTTGATTTTATTAAGAATGGTTGAATAAATGAGTAGAGAATACAAACAAATATCGATCAATACCTATAGTTCAAGAATTTGATCACTGAGTTTCTTGGCTTCTGCACCAACCTGAGACCGAGAACGATCTAATTAGACGTTACTGACACTTTAAAAAACAATCCCAAACGAATAAAATTCAAGCTTACTTCGTTGTTTGAGTTTCTTGGGTAATTCTTTCCAACAATCCAGGTCTTGAAGCTCACTTGGACATCATCAGATGTTCTTTGCTGGCAACTAGAACATGTATAATAAGTGCTCCTTAGAGACCCATTAGCTGATGTTTGAACAGACTCGTCATTTGTTTTAGTAGCCAAATAATCCAAAGATAAAGCAGCCATTGATTTACTTAACAAATAGTTCCTTTTGTGGTTGTCGATAATATCTAAGCCTCTTTGAAGACTAGCAACTAAGGTATCAGTGGGACCCCAAACAACTTACTTGATCCTAAAGACGATATGATTTGATCACTTATATTTACTGATTCGATCTGAATTTGAAACTTCGCGCCACCCTTCTCCTATACTCCCAACAAATTGCTTGGATCGAAAGCAACACTCTTTCGTTTTACAATTGTTTTGGAGACTCTGATAACACAGGACCATTAAATGCATCATAATCTCTACAAGCGCTGATCAAAACGCTACTTTCATGAGCATTCTGAATTCCAATGTCGATTTCGGATTCTTTTGAACTAATTTCTTCATTTTTGCTTTTCTTCTGGCAGCTTGCATACTACTTAGTACTTGCTTGCAAACTAACCCTCACAACCAGAGAAAAAGTGTGTGTCCCTGCTTTTAGAGATATCTGGAAATTCTTCATCACAAGAAGTGTGTAACATCTCGATCTGTTGGCGAAAGTCTCTGGCATCATGCTCGTCCATATGTAGTTCTTCATTCACTTCAGCGTCAATTTTTGAGACGATGTTAAGGCTTACTCTCAACTGATTCAAGATTTCACGTACACTTCCAGTTTTGTAGTTTGTGCTAGATCTGATGGAGCAACTAGCATCTGTCTTTGATTTTATGAGCTCTTCCTGAAATCAACAAGCTGAAGCCATATTAATCATTAGTGGATTAAGCAGAAAGCACTTATCTACAAGAAGAAAACAATACCTTTAGTTCACGAATTTGATCAGTGAGATAATTAACATCATCCTCCATTATCTCATTTACAACTGGAGTGACTTTTAGTTACGTGTCATTTTATCTTAATACTAATCTAAAGGGACTCTTTTAAGGACAATTACTCGAGAATAAATAGAGCGTTTGTGAGCTTAACTTGTCATATGGGAAGATGGCATTTTTATTAATTAATTTTATATGAGTTGATTTCTTTGTATTATTAAGGAAAAAAAAATGTATTAGTGAAGTGAGATTTTTATCGAAGGTGTGTCTAGACAAAAGAAAAGTACATAATTTATTTATGGCAATTTTGTTTATTATAGCACACTCACTAATTAGACATTTATTATCTTAATTCGTGAAATCTTTTTTTGTTTTGTTTATTATAGATATTCCTCACTATTATTCTAGATTTACTTGAATACTTACCAAGAACATATAACACTAACAGTTGCAGCTTCAAAAATAAAAAGCAAAAATGGTGGCAGGGCACTACTTATGTGTTTCACCTCTTCGTTATGCACATGCATCGACTCTTACAAACTGGATGCTTAAAAACAATTTCATTCTCTGTTGTTTTTAAATTTATAAATTAGCCAAAATAGTGATATTTACAACAAGAGTCATCAACAAAAGTCAATTGAGCGAGTTACGTATCAAATGATACATTCCTTATAAGGAAAATGGTTTTTCACACGAACAACTATGTCCCATTGTGAACCAATATAACAGATCAAAAAACATTATTTAAATAAATATGTACAAACCATACAAACCCGTTGATTGTTGTGAGTTCAAAGATTAGATCGGACCCGTCCGTTTGGTAGCCAATGCCGAATAGCTTATTTTCCCTTAAAAAAAGTGATTCTATCACACAGACAAGTGCCAACCAATATAATGGATTGATAAACATTGTTTTAAAAAAATAAAAAAACGAACCCGTCCGTTCATTCAGAGTTAGAATGCTTAACACTAACCAAATTACAAAAGTTAAAATCCTTTTTTTAATTGAAAATAAAATTAAAAACAACCAATATATATCAAATTAATGACAAATATAACGTATTCTCAAACAATTTTAAAAAAAAATTATACTACTAAACACAACAATGTATTTCTACAAATCAAAAGATTAACATAGGACATAATCCATTGGCTGGACGGCTCAAGCCTAAACGTAATCAAAAGTTAGTTCCTTTAAACAAAAGCAGTTAAACCCTATATGTTTAACGATCAACCAATATAACAGATCGAGCAACGTTCTTTTAAGAAAAATTACGACACATACCCGCCCGTTGGGCGGGTTACGCAACTAGTATATATATATATATATATATATATATATATATATATATATATATATTATATATATATATATATATATATATATATATATATATATGTATATATGTATAATATATATATATATATATATATATATATATATATATATATATATATATATATATATATATATATATATATATATATATATATATATATATATATATATATATACATATATATATATATATATATATATATATATATATATATATATATATATATATATATATATATATATATATATATATATATATATATATATATATATATATATATATATATATATATATATATATATATATATATATATATATATATATATATATATATATATATATATATATATATATATATATATATATATATATATATATATATATATATATATATATATATATATATATATATATATATATATATATATATATACATATATATATATATATATATATATATATATGTATGTATGTATATATATATATATATATATATATATATATATATATATATATATATATATATATATATATATATATATATATATATACAGGGGGACTTTATTTACAGAACCCATCTTAGTGACAGAACTTGCAGAACTCTTGTTTTTGAAGACAAACATGTATGTGTGAAGTAGAACATGTATATTTTTGAAAGCGTACATGTATGTTTTTGGATCGGTGCACATACATGCATGCACGCTTTCAAAAATGTATGTTTTTAAGGCGTGCACGTACATGCATACACGCCCTCAAACATGTATGTTTTGGGATATCTTTTTTTTAATTGTTTTTAATTTTATTTAATTTTGACAAAAAGAACTTTAAATATGCTTCGCGAATACAAATATTCTCTAAAAACATACATGTACTCCTTCACACATACATGTTTGCCTTAAAAACAAGGGTTCTGTCACTAAGATGGGTTCTGTAAATAAAGTTACACTATATATACATATATATATATATTTATACATATATATATATACTTATGTATATATGGAGAGTTAAAATAAAAAGACTTTTTTTTTGTGAGAAGGATAAGAAGGATTTTAGCCAATCATTTAAAATCAATGAATAAGATCAATCCATATTCCTAACTAACTAACTAACTAACTAACCACCAAAACACGATTTTAAAAAAGTCTTCAAAAAATTCTGAAAAAATTCCAAATTGTCGGATTTGTTGGTGCATAAAAAAGTTGTGAATATACGTTTTTTAATTTTGACTTTTTTACGTTTTTCTTACGCACAAAAAACAAAATTTGATGCACAAACACGTGAATGTTGGTGTACAAAATTTTTTTCATTCAAAAAATTTTCAATTTATTATAGTTTGGTGCGGAATCATATTTTAAAGCAAAAAGTCAAAAGAAGTTGGGTATAAAAATGAATTCTTGATGCACAAAATAAAAAACGTAAAAGGAAACGTTTTTGTGCATCAAAATTCCGTTTTTGCGCATTAAAAAAGCGTAAAAAACTTCAAATTAAAAAAACTTTTTTCACAAAAGTTTTTTGCACCAACATACCCGATCTACTGGAATTTTTTCATAATTTTTGAAGAACTTAAAAAAAAACACGTTTAGATGGTTAGTTAGTTAGTTAGTTAGTTTGTTAGGATTGTGATTTAATCTCATCCATTGATTTTAAATAAATTGCTGAAAATCCTTCTTATCCTTCTCACAAAAAAAGTCTTTTTATTTGATCTCTCCCCTATATATATATATATATATATATATATATATATATATATATATATATATATATATATATATATATATATATATATATATATATATATATATATATATATATATATATATATATATATATATATGATAAGTTCAATTGTAGTTATGTTATTAAGACTTACATAATTAATTGCAGGGGTCAAATGGGTGTTCCTCCTGTCGAGAAAGCTAAGAAGGTAGTGGAACCCCACACTTCCCAATGGAAGTGAATTGAAGGAAATCATAAAAGAAGAGAAGGAAAATACTGGCGGTTGTTGTCAAGGTGCCAATGGAGTCTCATGCTGCAGAGACGAAAGTTCAGAAGCGAAAACTGAGGGAAAGAAGTCGACCTACAAACTTGACATCTTTTCCAATAAATGGGAGCAACACAACATTTTTACAGCCGCTGCTTTAGTTGGAGCTGTAGCAACTGTATCCGTGGCCTATAGCCTTTACAAAAGGTCATGGTAAGTGTTGGAAATACGTTTTACGTATATAGAAAGTCTCGGTCTCTCCAACAATATAGTTATAGGCTTGTAGTAGTGTTTAGTAACATTTATTAAATAGCCCGACCCATGAGCATGTTCATGGGCCGAAGGCCCAAGTCCATTAAGGGACTTGGGTATATAAACCTCTTTCCACCATGGAAAGAGGTTTTGGTTGTTTCATTTCTTATTTTCATAATACATAGTTTCTTTCATTTCTCTCTCTAAGTTTCTCTCTCTAGAAAACATCAACCCTCTTGATTCATAACGATTATCATTGTTCTACAATTGGTATCAAGAGCATGGGATGAAATAAAGGTTTGTTTTGTGTTGTTCATGTTCACTTTTGTGTGTTCATGTGTTTTTGATTGATCTTTACCCAAGTTTCAATTTTTTTTTCATGTTTTTGTCTTTCCAAGTGATCCATATATCTTCTAAATACTTTTGGTAGTGCTTTGGGTGTTTTGGGTTGGTTCAAATCACGGATTTCTTGTCGAAAATATCATCTTTTTACCTCAAAATCTCGTAACAGTACTGTTATTCCGATCAGTGTAATCGGAAAAGGGTTAGTGATTCCGATCAGTCGCATCGGAAAAGGGTTTAAACATTCCTACCAGTATTCCGATTAGACTTTCCGACAAGGGCTTATCCGATTACTTTCTGACAAGTGTTTATCCGATTACATTCCGATTAAGGGTTTTACAACAACATTCCGACAGGAGTTTATATATATTCCGACAGGGGTTATTTAGGTATTCCGACTAGGGTTTTCTGATAACATTCCGACAGGAGTTGATATATTCCGACAAGGTGTCTTTCCAATCACATTCCGACAAAGGACTTATCCGATAACATTCCGACTGGGTTTCCGATAACATTCCGTTTGGTTCTTATATATTCCGACAGGATTGATATTTTTTGGTATTTCGACGGATTAATTTTTTTTTGGTATTTCTACGGATTAATTTGGAGACTCACGACGATTTTTAGATTTTACATTGAGATTAAGAAGTTTGGGTATTGAGATAGTATTTGCACAACTTAGAGGATTTTTTCAAGTTTGTAATCTTTTACAAAAAACACACAACATCTTTGTTTCAACAACATTAAAACACTTAACCTTATTTCATTGTTCGATCATTTTTGATAATCTTTTTTCAAGGGATCATAAAATGAATTCACATTCATATATGCCGACAATGACTTTGCTTACCGATATCTCAATCATTTCGGGTACCGATACTCGCCCACCTTTGCTCATCAAAGATTTTTTTGAAGCATGGCAAGGTCGCATGAGAACGTACATCATGGGCAAACCCAGTGGTCGACTTATGCTTCAATCAATTGATAAAGGTCCACTAGATTGGGTAGAGGTTACCGTCAACAATGTGACAAGGGCAAGGGAGTATCATGAGTTAACCGATGCTAACAAAATCTTTGCAGATGCCGATGAAAGGGTTGTTCAGACAATTCTTCAAGCCCTCCCACCCGATATCTTTAGAATGGTAAGTGAACATAAAGTGGCAA
Organism: Glebionis coronaria; assembly: GCA_025667525.1. Lineage (NCBI taxonomy): Eukaryota > Viridiplantae > Streptophyta > Magnoliopsida > Asterales > Asteraceae > Glebionis > Glebionis coronaria. The sequence goes on from JANFOE010001408.1 coordinate 14,156, forward strand.
AGGATCTTTGGATCGACTAGCTGTCTTGCTACAAGGGACCTCTCTCACTAAGAAAGAACGAGAGTGTCAATTGTATGATTTGTTTGATAGGTTTACATACATTCCAGGGGAGACTCTTCATGATTTCTACTGGCGTTTCACTACTTTGATGAATGACATGAACGTGTATAATCTAAGGATTGAACAGTTTCAATTAAACACAAAGTTCTTGAACACGCTACCCCCAGAATGGAGTCAGTATGTCACCGATGTTAGATGATTCGAGATTTGCACAAGTCGAATTTAGATCAACTCTACGCCTTCTTGCAACAACACGAGAAGCATGTGATCCAAAAACGCATCTCTCAGGGATCTTATCAAGAACCATTGGCATTAATGGCAAACAATCCTACATTGTCATATCACAACTCTCCGTTTGCTGTGGGACACCAATCTTCCTATCAACCAGTGTATCAAACACCAAGCTTCCCACAGTACTCGATCCTTCCACAGCCGCCTACATCTTATCACCAACAATTCAAGCAACCAGCAACATCATCATCACAAGGATATTCACATCCATTAACTTATGCTTCACACCAGTATTCACCGTATCAACCTCCAACAAACCCTGCTTTTACCTATCCACAACTTGAGGCTCCTCAACCTCATTACTCACAACAAGTCAGTGCTTCATCAAATCAGATTGTAGCTCAATCAGCACCAGCATTCTACTGTGATGATGAGATCCCTGTCCCTGAGTTTAGACAAGGAGATAGTCCTACTGATATCCTTGCTCAAATGTCTGCTTATCTAAGTTAAACATTGAACAAACGAGGTTACAGAGGTCCAGCAACAACTAATAATCAGTTAAGGAACTCTTCTAACTCTCGACAACAGGCTACAATTCAGGATGGTAGAGTCATGGTGCAACCACTTCAAGGGAGACCCAATTCATCTACTGCTGGTGCACGTTCATCCAATACTACTGCTAAAAGGGGAAATAGCACTGGTAAAATGAAGGTGATTATATGCTACAACTGCAAAGGGGAAGGGCACATGGCCCGAGAGTGCAAGCAACCTAAGAGGAAAAGGGACGACACATGGTTTCAGGAGAAGATCTACTTGGTGAATGCTCAAGCCCAAGGACGTGAGCTCGATGAAGAAGAGTTGGCATTTCTTGCAGATCCGGGAGTAGCGGAAACTGATGGTCTCACAACAGTCATCACAAATAATGCTGCATATCAATGTGATGATTTGGATGCATACGACTCTGATTGTGATGATCTTAATACCGCCAAAGCAGCTCTCATGGCAAACCTTTCACTATATGGAGCTGATACAATTTTTGAGGTACCACATACTGCTACAGATACTAGTATTGTACCTTATCAAGTTGAGCAAATGTCTGAGTATTCGGAACTGCCTCCGGTGGTTAGTAACTCAATCGAGGAGACAAACAATGATAGCAATATCAATGAAAGTCCTCAGACTTTGAGTGAACCACAACCGGAGCTATTACGACTACCAATTCGTCTGCTCAACCTGATTTGGTTATGGTCCCAGCATCTTTGCTTAGCCAAATGAATAATACGGTCCTTAAAACCCTCAATGCTAATCAGACTTTATCTGCCGAGCTTGCTTTGCATAAGGACAAGGTTAAAACCTTGGAATTGACTCCTGTGTCCACTACCTTAACCAATCCTGAATTTGATAGGTTTAGGAAAGTTCAAATGGACAATCTGCTAGAAATTGAGAGTTTAAGAGCAAATCTTTTGAATGAACTTAAAGAAAAAGAGTCAGTCATTAATAATTTTCAACAGCTTCAAACGTATTTCGAAATTCTTGAGTCTAAACGGATTGAAATGAAAATTAAGACGTCTGAAAGAATAAAAGAAACGGAAATTAAGCTTTTAAAACAATACGCTGCTTCACATCTAGTACACTTGTTTCATGCATCATTAAAAGAGTTCAATCTATCGCGTCTAATAGACCTACCACCTAACCCGGGGTATGCAAAGCAAGCGTTTCACCATAACCCACGACTTTATGATGCCACCAAGTTAGGATTGGTGTTAGATACGATTGTGTTCTTGAATGATTCTGAGAGTATGACACCATATGAAGAGAAGCGGTTAAAATTACTTCCTACATATCCTGAATATGATTATGCTCATATGAATGCAAAAAATGCTACAATAGATCTTAGAACTCGATTTAATATGCAAAAGAGAACTATCCAAACATCCACTTTCATGCCTACTAGAGAATGCCTTAGTATAATTCCTACACTCGTTAACTCGGACCAACCGAAGGAAATTCCTAAGAATCTTCCACCGGTTAGTACGGTAAAGCTCAGCTTGGAAGAGATTGAGCGATACCTTACCGAGTTTGACAAGGTCATCCTGGAATGTACGACTTCAACGGCTCTAACCGCTGGAGAATGGGCGTTCGAACACATGAAAACGGTGTTTGAGAAAGAGATCGTTCCGTTTGTGAACCATATTAAAAATGGAGTCTATGATCTAGCGGGTAATCTAAGTTTTGAAATTGGTGAAGTTCAAAAAGTTTTCTATGAAATGGATGATGCTGATGAACAACATTTAATTGAAAAAGAAAAGATTTTATCCGAATATGACTGATTCTTAGAACATATGGTGTCGCTCGAAGTGATGCAAGTTGTTACTTTTAAATATACTCATGAGATTTCATCTACTGTGAATATTTGTGATGATGTGCATGAATCTGTGAATATTCATGTGAATTATGTAGATAATCATTCTTGTCATGAATCCAACGCTGAATTTTTAAAGCTTCAAGATTCGTATAACACACTCTCAAAAAGTTTTAATGAGCTTCAACAACATTCTATATCTCTTGAAATTGAAAATCAATCTAAAAATGAAACTCTTTCAAAACTAAATGATTGTGGAAACTCCGTTGAGACAAGTGACAAGATGATTCAGATGGTTCAGGATTTAGAGGAAGAGATGATGCGAATTAAGAGAGAATAACTAGAAACAAAAACAGAACTAGAGGCTGCAGAGACTAAGAATCATGTCCTAGAAAATAGAATTAATTCTATACTTGGAGAGCGTGAACAAGTAAGGCAGGGTGACTCACAAAAATCTGGTTCAATAGAAGAACGCCTCGCTTTTAATGTGACAGAGCAAAAGTTATTAATTGACAAACTGAACAAGAAATGTGAGGAATCCTCTGACCTAAAAATTCAGCTCATAGACAAAAACATGGTTATAGCAGAATTAAAGGAGACACTTCAACTCAAAGGACGAGAAAGTGTTGATAATCCAACTACTGTCTCTGCCTCGACCTCTAGTGCTCCCAAAACCAACCCACGTGTGCTATATCGGGATCCAAAATTTAAGAAGAGTCCCACTAAGTTTGCCACATATATGAAAAATGCCTTAGAACATGCTGATCTAGCTAGAGAGATCGTTGATGACATGCGTGAACTAGATCCCACAAGTCATAGTGTATATGAGCTTTTATTATATGTGGATCGCATTCAGGATTGTTTAGCAAACTTAGAGTACATTGGGCAACCGATATTTGTACCATCTAAACAACAAACCACCATTGCCATTACTCCATTCAATAAGACCCCAGGAGCTAAGCCTGTTTTAAACACACCCATCAAGGCTAAGTCAAAATCTGTAACTAATGTTCCTTTGGCTTCTACAGGAGTAATTATGTCCACTAAGGCTAAAAGATCTCAAGACAAGAAAGATAGGATCAAGCCTTCCACTAGTAGGACTGAGAAGAAGAAAGTAGAAGTGCACCCTAGGAATGTTATTTCATTTTTAAATAAAAAGAATCATGTAGCTAAGACAAAAGGTTCTCCTTCTGAGTGGAAATCTAAGCAAAATGTGAATTCTAATTCGAAATGTTGGAATTGTAATGAATGCATGTTTTCTCAGCGTCATGATTTATGCCTTGTTGATCACGTGAATGAAATGTATGCTATTAGGAACAATCTTGAGTGGATTCCAAAGGGGAAGAAATTTACCCAAGTTGGTTGGCAATGGAAACCCACTGGTAGGACCTTCACTGCTAATGGAACTAAGTGCCCTTTAACTAGGATCACATCTACTGAAGTTAGGTCTCAGTGTCCTTTAAATAGGAACACTAGCACTAAGAAATGGAAAAAGCGCCCTTTAACTAGGTCTGCCCCCACTATTGTGCCTACCAGTGTTACTGTCCCCAGTCAAAAAGTACCTCAGAATACTAGACAACCAGAATCTAAGCCAACAACTAGTAAGAAAATTTGGAAGCCTAAAGTTTCTTCTGATAGTAAATCTAAGATAATTACATCTGTACTTGCTAACTCAGAGGAACAATTAGATTCCGATACATCGTCTTTGTTTGGTAATATTTTCCGGTCGTCCAAATTATTCTTTGGTACTTGGACTCGGGGTGCTCCAAGCATATGACTGGAGACCGCTCGATGCTCAGAAATTTCGTCAACAAGTTTCTAGGAACGGTTAATTCGGCAACGACCATATTTCGAAGATTATGGGTTATGGTGAATACCAAATTGGGAATGTTACGATTTCAAGGGTTTATTATGTGGAGGGACTTGGTCACAATCTATTTTCAGTGGGACAATTTTGCGATTCAAACCTTGAAGTAGCTTTTCGACAACATACTTGCTTTATTCGCGATCTTGCAGGAAATGATTTGTTAAAAGGTTCTCGAGGGGATAATCTCTACACACTGTCTATTCAAAACATGATGGCCGCCTCTCCTGTTTGCCTGCTCTTCAAAGCATCTAAGACCAAGTCATGGTTGTGGCATCGTCGGTTATCTCATCTCAACTTTGATGCTATAAACCATTTGGCTAAAAACGAACTTGTTCGTGGTCTTCCAAAACTTAAGTTCGACAAGGATCATTTATGTTCCGCGTGTTCTTTGGGGAAAAGCACCAAGAAATCATACAAACCTAAAGCTGAAGACACCAACCAAGAACCACTGTATCTTTTACACATGGATCTTTGCGGGCCAATGCGTACGGCTAGTGTGAGTGGTAGAAAATACATCCTCGTCATAGTAGATGATTTCTCAAGGTTTACACGGGTAAAATTTTTAGCATCCAAGGATCAAGCACCAGAGTATATCATTACTTTCATAAAGATGATCCAAGTACGTCTTAATGCTACTGTTCGCCGCATTCGCAGTGATAATGGAACTGAGTTCGTTAATCAAACTCTACGAGACTATTACGAAATGGTAGGTATTTCACATGAAACTTTTGTTGCCCGCACTCCACAACAAAACGGTGTCGTGGAAAGACGTGACCGTACACTTATGGAAGCTGCTCGAACTATGTTGATTTATGCGAATGCTCCTTTATTCTTATGGGCTGAAGTAGTGGCAACCGCATGTTATACCCAAAACCGCTCCATCATCCGTAAACGCCATGGTAAAACTCCATATGAGCTACTTCATGGACACAAACCCGATATTTCATTTCTTCATGTCTTTGGTGCACTGTGTTATCCAAATACAAATAGTGAGAATCTGGGAAAACTTCAACCGAAGGCTGATATTGGAATTTTCATTGGTTACTCGCCTGCAAAGAAAGCTTACCAAATTTATAACCGTCGTCTTGGAAAGATAGTAGAAACTTTGGATGCCGATTTTGATGAGCTGACAGCAATGGCTTCTGAGCAACACAGCTCTGAACCCGCATTACATGATATGGGAACCGGTACAATCAATTCCGGATTAACTCCCAACAATCCTACTTCTCCATCATTTATACCACCTACAAGGTCCGAGTGGGATAAGTTATTTCAACCTATGTTTGATGAATTCTTTGATCCACCGAGTAATGATTATCCAGCACCTGCAGCAGTAGCTCCGATTCCCCAAGTTGTCGCTCAAGATAACGGAAATCAGTCCGAGACATCTATTGTTACTCTTGAACAAGATGTCCCATCCCCCAACAATTCACAAACTACACCTGAATCATCACCCCCACTCGTTCCTAATGATGTTGAAGAGGATCCCTATGATCACGACTTGGAATATGCTCACTTACAAGAGCTTCCCTTCTTTGGTTCACATATACCTGAAGACCCTACCGGTGCGTCTACCTTAGAGGAAGCTCCTGCAATCGTTCACTCCCGACCACCACGGATTGAAACTCACAACACAAAATGGACAAAGGATCACCCAATCCGCAATATTATTGGTGACATCGATCGACCAGTCTTAACACGCCACCAACTCCAAGAACATGCATTATATTGCTATTTTGATGCATTTCTTTCAGACACTGAACCTAAAAACTGACAACAAGCCATGACCAAATCATCTTGGATTGAAGCCATGCAAGAGGAACTTAATGAATTCCAACGTCTTGAAGTGTGGGAATTAGTTCCTTTACCTAGCAACGTTGAATCCTGACATTGTTGTGGGTATATAAGGTTAAACTCGACGAGTTAGGTGGAGTGTTGAAGAACAAAGCTAGATTGGTTGCTAGAGGTTACAAACAAGCTTTGAGTATTGACTTTGAAGAATCCTTTGATCATGTTGCACGATTGGAGGCAATTAGACTATTCCTTGCTTATGCTGCTCACATGAATATGATCGTCTACCAAATGGATGTTAAGACAACATTTCTCAATGGTGAATTAAGGGAAGATGTCTATGTAAGCCAACCGAATGGATTCGTCAACTCGGAGTATCCTAATCACGTGTACAAGCTCAAGAAGTCTCTTTACGGGTTGAAACAAGCTCCACGCGCGTGGTACGATCTCTTATCGTCGTATCTCATCTCGAAAGGCTTCCCCAAAGGCAAAGTGGACCCAACTTTATTCATTCTCAAGGAGGACAACGACATGATACTGGTACAAATTTATGTTGATGATATAATATTTGCTGCTACTAATCAACGATTGTCTGACCATTTTGAGAAAATTATGTCCACACGTTTTAAGATGTCGATGATGGGAAAATTTTCATTTTTCTTAGGGTTGCAAATTTCTCAAAATCCTAGAGGCATCTTCATTAATCAATCCAAATTTGCTCTTGAATCACTAAAGAAATATCATTTTGAAAACTGTGACCCCGTGGATACTCCAATGGTGGAGAGATCCAAGTTAGATGAAGATAAGGAAGGGATAGCTGTCGATCCTAAACTTTACCGTCGAATGATCGGCACCCTTCTCTATCTGACTGCTAGCAGGCCTGATTTGCAATTTGCTATATGCATGTGTGCCCGATATCAGGCTCGGCCTACCGAAAAGCACTTACATATTATGAAAAGGATCTTTCGGTATCTTAAAGGAACACTTAATCATGGTCTGTGGTATCCGAAGGATTCCTCTATTGCACTAATCTCATATACAGATGCGGATTATGCTAGGTGTCAAGATACTAGACGTAGCACTTCTGGCAGTGTGCAACTTCTTGGAGATAGACTTATTAGTTGGGCATCTAAAAGGCAGAAAAGCGCCGCGAAATCAAGTACAGAGGCTGAATACATTGCTATGTCCGGTTGTTGTGCTCAAGTTCTTTGGATGAGATCACAATTAACTGACTACGGTCTTGGATTCAACAAAATCCCGATGTACTGTGATAACAAAAGTGCAATTGCTCTGTGCTGCAACTATGTTCAACATTCCCGGGCGAAGCACATTGATATACGCTACCACTTCAGCAAAGAGCAAGTAGAAAATGGAGTGATCGAACTGTACTTCGTCAACACTGAGTATCAGCTGGCAGATATTTTCACGAAGGCATTAGATCGAGGACGTATCGAGTTTTTTTATCGAAATGCTAGGCATGAAATCATTCTCACCAGCGACACTTAAGGAGTTGGCAGAAGAATCTGAAGAATAGTAGCGGTAAACTATTCTCGAGTATCCTTTGATCGTGATCTTGTATATTATCGTATATATTTAAACCACCAAAAGAAAAATACAAAAATAAAAAACTTAGAAAAACCATAAAAATATAAAACATTAAAAATCCATAAAAAATATAAAATCAAGAAAATCCAAAATTCTTTTTTTCATTTTCAAATCGGGCATGTCTTTTAGTACGGTAATATTTACGGCCTTAGAAATGTCGATTAAAATTGACACGGCGCCATAAATAGAGTCCGTATAAAAGTTGTACAAGTTTTAAAACATGCCCATAATGGCTTGTAGTTATTTCAGACTGCAACCCGCTTTTCGCATTAAACTCACGTATTTCTTTTGAAAACGTTGGCTCACAACGGGAATTAATTTTCTCGGGAAAGGTTTACTTTAAAACCTTGTAAGGGACTAAGTTTACTTTATAACTTGGTCTAACACAAATTAGTGTACGTTTCAGTGCACTTATTTTGTTAAAATAAGAGAAATCTTATTACCCCTAGAATCGTTTCAGAAAATCATTAAACAGAAAAGGTCTTCATAGATATTTGTCCCATTAAATGCAGTGACTACAGCTCTTTAAATAGAAAACGGGTCACCATTTGAGGGGGAGCAAAGATCAAATCATCTTGAACATGATCTGGTCTTCATATAATTTTGTCTGTCATCTTACCTTATGTGCATTATGTGCAATGTGTGCCTTGTATGGATTTTTGAGTTGGCATTAGGTTTTATTGGCGTGTTTTATTATTTGGGAAATTGTGTTGTTAACTAGTTTTAATAATTAGTTCTCTTACACGTTTCAAAATTGGGAGGACCAATTTGCAATATTAGCAAAGATGGTTAGAAAAGTTTGACTTTCGTCAAAACCCTCCTCCCCCATTTTGTTTTGTCTACCCTGACTGTTTTTCACACACATCCCATATACCTTTTCTGCCGCCATTATCTATTTCATGTCCTTGCATCAAATCGTATCCTGTGAGTTATAGCTGTACTAATCTTCTAGGTAACATTGAATACATGTGCTAAATCTATTGTGTGTTATTACTGTGCTAATCATCTATTGTTTTTCTCGGTAGTACCTATTGATCTAGGGTTTCGGTGTCTAAATGTGATAAACATCAAGTTTGATAGAGGGGATTTAATCTTTATCACGTATTATACACTGGTTTTGCACTAATTTGATTAAAACAGCCTAAAAGCCATAGAAATCGTTAAGATAAGATCCACCTCGTAAACTCCGCCTAGATTCCGATGAAGATTATGTTTTAGATTCTGATTGGTCATTCCGATCGGACATTCAGATTGGACATTCCGATTGGACTTTCTAATTAGGACATTCCGATTGGACATTCCAATTAGGACATTCCGATTGGGACGTTGACATTCCGATTAGATCATTCCGATAAGATAATTCCGATTGGGACATAAACATTCCGATTACGGTATTCTGATTGGGTCATTCTGATTGGCGAATTGACATTCCGATTAGGGCATTGACATTCCGATTATGTCATTCCGATAAGGCCATTCTGATTGGGATTTTGACATTCCGATTGGGCATTCCGATTTGGGACTTTTAGATTAGAGAATTTCCTATTAGGACTTTCCGATTGGGTACTTTCCAAAGGGTATTCCGATAAGATTAGTTCCTTGTGTTGATAGATTGTTCCTAAGATAAGTGGTCTTATAGAATTTGCGAAAAGATTGTTGTTGTATCATCACCTTAAGTTAGTATGCTTTTACACTATGCATTTGACTTAGAATTAGTGCTTCTACAACGAACACAATTTTGATTGGACGTACTTATTTTTTTTCTCATAAGAATACTTAAAAGGTTTCTTATTACAAAAATTCATCTTATTTTTATAAGTTGATATTTCTATAAACGAAAGAGATAAAAATATTTACTCCATATATTGTGTTTTGTTCTCAGGCAGTGGAAGCAATCGCTGAGTTTAAACCTACTGAGGTTGAGGTTTTGCGACCACCTACTGAGGTTGAGGTTTTGCGACCACCTACTGAGGTTGAGGTTTTGCGAACACCTACTGAGGTTGAGGTTTGCCAACACCTACTGAGGTTGTAGTAATGCCTAGGCCTACAGAATTGATTGTGGAACCTCGTAGTCGGATGTACTCTAGTTCTCCCACTGAAGTAATGGTTATGACCACCAGTAAACCTAAATCTTCTTGTAATTAAAGCTAGATTGTTGGGGTCCTATAATAACATGTCTTTGTTACACCACCATGCCTTTAGGTTTTCTATATCGGATTGTATGATTGTACCTCTTTTGAACACTGTCTGTATGATCTTATTGTGGCTTACATGACGACATTTGTTATGCTATCTTATGTATTTTCATGGATATATGATGTATATGTCTGTATATATCAGTTGTGTCTGTGTTATATTAAGCAGGAACCATGTCAATCACCAGAGAACAACAACAATAATCAGACCTCGCATTAGTACCACTTAGTGTCCGACTACCACTTGCAGAGAACAATTTTCGTCTGAGAGAGGATTTTGATCCAAAAATGGCAGCTTTCAAAGTTGCAATGGACATTCTTGATATGTCACCTATAAAAGATGCCCTTAGAGCTACTGCATCAGTTCCCAAAATCTACATTCATGAATTTTGGGCCACAGCATCGATTACCGCATCAAAGGAAGTATCTAAGATATCGATCACTTTCAAAATCAACAAGCAAAATTTTACTCTTGATTTAAATCAATTCAAGAAATTGTTTAAGTTTCCCAAATTAGCAAAAGGAGAAAAGTTTGTGCCCAATACAAAAACAGATGAAGTGCTTCGAGTAATTAGAGCTCTAAACTATGAGGGTAACATTCAAAATCTATGTCAGTTCTCCACTTCACGCGTTGGTCAACCATGGAAAGCACTCGTCACCATCATAACCAGGTGCCTCACTTCAAAGGCTCGTGGTTTTGACCAAATGAGACCACCTCAGGCTCATGTACTTTGGGGCCTATACACTGCATCTAAAGTAGATTATGCTATACTTCTTTGGGAAGAATTGTGCTACCAATTCACCGGTACCAAGAAGAAATTACTGCAACTTCCGTTTCCAATGTTCACAAAACTTATCATCAACCAATTCATGAAGAGTGTTCCTTCTATTGACAAGCGTGGAAACTTCCTCTACCATACATCAGATGATGACCATGTGTTGGATCAGATAGGTGACGAGAAACATTCCACTAAGTACTCACTGCATCCAGCTTTAGTGCCTGACACAATGGTCAATGACGAGATCAAGGACAGTGAACCTTATAAACAAATGCTCCTAGACATTGAAACACAAATTAAAAAAGCAAACGCAGATCCATCCGAAAAGAAAAAGGGTAAAAGGAAAAAGACTGTTGTCAAACGCCAAAAGACTTCCTCACCCCAAACCAAAGGTAAAGCTAAAGGGAAAGAGCAACTACGTGATGAAGATGCAGATGAACAAGATCCTTCAGTACAAATGTCTGAAGAAAAACAGATGCGAATAGCACGAAAGTTAAGTAGGATGGAGGCACAGAAAACCGGTAGTGGTTCTAGATCAAAAACTCCTGCAGAGTTAGCACTGGAAGCTATTGGAGATCTAGACGACTTAAACGATGAAGAAGAACAAGATCTTAGACTAGAGGAAGAAATCACAGACCCAACAAACCAAGATGATGACAACGTAGATGATTATTTCAAGTATGATTTTGAAGACCAAAATTTAGAAGGTGGAGAAGATATGGAAACAATTCTGTACAAGGACGTCAACCTTAGCAAACCACTTCCAACTCCTTCAATAATGATAGCAGCAGACGATGCTCATCTGACGTTGTTTCCTATCCAACAACATATACCCCCTCCACCACCAGCCTTCAGCACTGTTGTGACAACCGTCCCGCAGATTGAACCTATAATCGAAACCATTCAACGTGTATCAACCACCACCCAAGTAATTACACCAACGCCGCCACCGGTCATCCATCAACCTGTATCAACCACCATCCAAGTAATTACACCAACGCCGCCACCGGTCATCCATCAACCTGTATCAACCACCATCCAAGTAATTACACCAACGCCGCCACCGGTCACCCATCAACCTGTACTAACCACCACCCAAGTGATTACACCAACACCTCCACCGATTGTCGATCCTCCTGTACCAACCACTGCCCTAGTGATTGTACCAACATCGCCATCTATCCTTGATCAACTTGTACAAACAACCATCTAATCCACAATCTCTTTAGCACTTACGGTAACTCCTCCACCAACAACAACAGTACAACTACCATCCACTTCCACTCCATTCCTCACGACCAGTGACCCTCTCATTCAGCAATTCCAAAAACAGCTGGAAGAATAGGCAAAAAAGATTCAAGAGCTACAGTCACGTGTTACTAGTTCAAAAGCCGTAAGGTAACAGAAACGCGACAAAGCCAAACTTAAAGATGTTCATATCGGAGTTTTAAAACTTAAAGAACAACATCAGAAGTTTATTGCCGAAAAGGAAGCACGTGATAAAGAAAACAATGTTTCCCTCAACTCCATCAATGATACCATGACTAACATCATTCAGCGTGAAGTTAGGTCATGTGTCAATCAGGAGCTTCTAGTATTGTTCACAAAAGGCCTTACCGACTTGCAATTAATGCAAACTTTGGTCACTCGATTAGCCAACATTGAGTTACCAAAAACAAAAGCTCAACACGACTTGCAAAACGCTCTTGTTAAAGTCATACTAGACGCTTCCAACACATCACCAGTAGAAGACAATGAAGTTCCCCAATCTTCCAAGAAAAGGAAACGTTAGGAGTCTGAAAATGATGATGAAGTAGAAAATGATGAAGAAGAGGAAGAGAATGAGGAGGAGAAAGAACATTCTGATAAGAATGAATAAGAAGAGGACGAGGATGAGGATGAGGATGGTAACAAGGACGAGGATGAGGATGATGATGAAGATGAGGACGATGAGGAGGATGAGGATGAGGATGACGGGGAAGACGAGGATGACGATAGTGATGCGGATGACGGTAATGGGAATGGTAAGGATAAGGAGAAAAGGGATGGTGATAAGGATGATGGTAATGGTACCAATGGTGAAGAATCTGAAGAATCCAAGGACGATGATGAGGAAGAGGAAGAAAGTGATGCACGTTCAAAAGAAAAAGTTGGCGATAAACAAGCTGAGAGTGAAAACATCACCACTGACGAGCATGGTGAAACCACTGACAACACCACAGGTAAGTCATCTGAACTAGTTCTTACTAGTGTATCACAAGAAGATCCTGTAGTGCCACTGGTACAAGACGAACCAATGATTGAAGACGAACCATCACCGTCTGTGGAACATCACTCTCCACCGCCTACTCCTGTTCAACATCACACAGAAACAGACACAGGTATGTTTACTGCACCGGTTCTTACTAATGTTTCTTCAACAACACCTGTAGAACACGAACCTATGCAAGAATATGAATTGATACCATCTGTGATACATAACTCTCCACCTCAGCACTACATTGATATGGATATTGATGACTTAACTCAACCAGATCCTGAGTTTGCTGATACGTTCACTATTGATGAGACAGTTCTAGTGCAGCCATGGCTTACACAGGCAGCAACCGCACGTACAATTTCTGACAGTGAAAAGGCGGATCTCACACAATTCCTCAATAACCCTATCGTTTTCTCTGGATTCTTGATGGATAAATATGGAGTGCCTAGCATTGATACAAATACTCTTCAAACAACGATCAAAGACAAGAACTTTTGGGCTTCCATGAAGATTGCCGAAACTGAGGGAGAATATCATTTCAATGAGCTCATGAAAGCAATTAAGTCAACTGCATCAGGTGAACAAGATCCAATCCTTCTTCCACTCACACCCTTAATTATTGCAGCAGCCAAGCACCTGCCAATGCAATACTTTACCAACCGTGATCTAGACTTCTTAGAAAACGGCGCATACAAGTATGCTACATCATTAACAATGGGCAAAGAAGTAAATTTGGAGGATATCCCTTGGATTGAAGATAAAGTTTCAGACCTATGGAGAAAAGAGCTTGTCAAGGAATATGATCAATATGCGGAATTAGGCATCTCACATTGTCAGGGCAACAAGAAGTCAACTTACTACTTCTATAATCACACCAAGAAAGGTACACCTATAATTGTAACCCGTCGAATCTCAAGCATACAGGGAGTTAGCTTTCACCATATATTCGGATATTAGTATTTGAAAGATATCAGGTTCAAGCGAGAAGACGGTAAAACTTATAGTGTCAGTGAAGGGGATCTTCAATTCTTACGACTTGAAGATATTGAAGATTTTCTACTCCTCTTGGCTCAAGGCAAGGTTCCTCACTTAGACCCCGATGAAGTCATAGCCCTAAGCTCCAACATTCGCCAATTCACTCGTAGAATTGTGATCAAGCAAAGGGTTGAAGACTTACAACTTGGAGTAGAAAGTTATCAATCCAGGCTAAATCTAGAACGACCTCACACAACACCAATGAGTCGTTTTCACCAAGCCAAGGAACCATATATGGGTACACTCCAACCAGAGATGGGCATATTTTACCTGAATGAAGCAGAGGTAATGCAATACATGCGACTCTCAGAACTGCACAAGTTCAGCGATGGTACTCTCAAGCATGTACGTGACAAGAGGTAAAGTATAGATGGGTAGGCCAATTTAAGAAGAGTGCCAACCACACCATCCAGATGATTGAGGTGAAGTTAAGGCATCGATGGTTGATCCTCAGTATCGAACGATTCGTGGGGGGTAGACCATATGGAGCACATCACAGGCTTGTGGACCGATCCATCTAATGGGTCGTACTATCTCAGGTCTATTCCATATTGGTTAATTTGTGACTATGTTAATATTGTAAATATCGTGCTTTTGTGGCTTGTTGTAGTGTGAAAGTATGAAAATGTTTCAAGAATTTCTCACGAGATTCTAAATCTTTCAAAATTTATCATACTCAAGCACTACAACTAACCCTCATTAATTTGTGGGGGAGCATTAATATGTTCTTTGGCCAACATCTAATTTCATTTTATTACCCAAAGACCGTTTAATCCATTAATATCCAAAATATTAATGGTTAACATTTTGGAAAGGGGAGAAAATGGGATTAAGGAGACTTAATGATATTTGGCTAAACAATGAAAAAGTCTTAAAAGATAAACCAACTTAATATGTGTAATGCACATGTTAAGGGGGAGCGTTTTTGATGATCAAAACACATAAGGCACAAAAACTTTGATTACAATATCACAAGTGCTTTAAGTGATTTTTTCAAGGATTTTTCATGGTGACAATACTTACCCAAAATACACTTAATTCACGACGGATGTGGTGACAAAAAGGTGGTAGGTATAGGTATTAGTCCAATGATTCATCAGAACCGATGGAATCTTCCCAAGGACAATTCCCTAGATAGAATTAGAAGTCCTAGGAAAGATGGAGAATGGTTGTGAACGTAGCTGAATGCAGACCAAGTACTTAAGCTAGCACTGGAACAATCACAACAAGGTGTTAATGATGACGTATTGGTAAGCATTGAAGGGGTTGAAGAATGAAAAACAATTGTAAAGATAAATGGTGTAAGGAAAGAAGCCCTCCTTACAACTTTAGGCAAAAAACCGGGTCAATACATATGCTATTGAGATCATTTGTTAATGATTCTCGATATTGAAGAAAGACATCATGGACCCAGTGATGCAATGCACAACCCTCCCCAGCTAACTCAAATATCTCTCAAAAGGTATTTGTTTTAATCACACGGAGATCAACACGTTATCTATTGGTTTATTCACTCCGAATAGACTGATATTGAATAGGTGGCACTCCTCTCCAGCCATCGCTCACTAAATCAAAACGCACTATCGAGTCTAGAGCCACGAGATCATCAAAAGTCTCATTAGGACACTTTCCATTTATTCCTTGCTTCTTCACATACTTTGAAAAGTATGAGATCTTTATGAGTCCTACGCAGTATTCTTGTAATATTGCCAGAACATCCGAGTGATATGCAAGTATTACAATGAAGATGGAAATCCTGCTTGAGCCAACATCAAACAAGCTCATGGTAGGTGACATGTGCGGTTCTTTAAGAACCAATCTTGTGACAACTGGAAAGAAACATTAGTTTAATTCCTCGTTCCAGGCCTCTACACATTATCGTATGATCTTGCCAGAACACTCAGAGTGAAACTCTTTAGTGTTCACAGTGACGAGTGGAAATCCTTCTAGTGTTAACATCAAACATCACTTGCTAGGTGACAAGCAAGATTCAATTTGAATTAAGTTTGTGACAACTGGAAAGCAAAGATGGTGAATATCTTAATTGAAATTCACTTGTTCCAGGTTTCATGAATTGACGACTTCAATCATAAGGATTTTTAATCCAAATGATTCACTCTTTATGTTCGCAGTCAGCTTTGGACGGTTGAATAAAGAGAACGGGTTTACCCGCGAAATCCTGTCAGGAAGTTACTTAATTGAAACTATCCGTCACGGGTACGATATCTAATATCGTCCAACGGTCTTCACCGACCGGAGGTAAAATGCTACCGAATTAGAATAAAATGTCAAAGCCATTTTATTCGTGTCTTATTATGTTGCTGCATTCGAAGACAGTGGCGTTGCGGTGTACCTGTTGAAGACGGTTACATTGCGGTGTACCTGTTGAAGACGTCCTCACATGCTTATTCTTTCTGCATCAAATACTTCTACATATTCAAGAAAGTATGACCTAAAAGTCTTCCGCTGTATCAACTCTGGAACTTTCAAGAATTCAACAAAGGATAAGTGTGTGGGACATGAAGTCATAGAGAGGCGAACATCACAAGAAGATAAAGACTACACGTGAAAGGCCAAAAGAACGTGTTCCGAGCAAAAGGCTGATATTATTCAACACATATTCACAAAAGGAAAAAAAAGAAAGAAAGAAAAGAGAAAGTGACTACGAGCTCAAGAACAAGATCTAACATGCTAGATTAGGACTTTGTAAATTTGGAGTGACCTCCCTTTGAGGGAGATTGTTGGAAATACGTTTTACGTATATAGAAAGCCTCGGTCTCTCCAACAATATAGTTATAGGATCGTAGTAGTGTTTAGTAACATTTATTAAATAGCCCGACCCATGAGCATGTTCATGGGCCGGAGGCCCAAGTCCATTAAGGACTTGGGTATATAAACCTCTTTCCACCATGGAAAGAGGTGTTGGTTGTTTCATTTCTTATTTTCATAATACATAGTTTCTTTCATTTCTCTCTCTAAGTTTCTCTCTCTAGAAAACATCAACCCTCTTGATTCATAGAGATTATCATTGTTTTATAGTAAGCTTTACTCTCATGGGTCACACCTGGTTCCACTTTACTTGGCTTTTTTCAGATACTATTACTATAGTTCATGCATCTAGTACCGAAATCACCAAAGATAACAAGAAAAAAGATCTGCGTAGGTGTTTCTATGTATACGAACCAACTTCTTTGTACCTTGAGTTTGGCGTTGCTATTTTAATAGAGGACCCTTTCTCTTTCTTTATCTTTGCTTTCAATATAAATCCAAATCTAGATCTAGTAGTTACGAGTTCAAGAGTGAGATCAAGGGAGGTGCCGTCCCAAGAGATTGATGCCATTGCAAAGACCATCCCTCTAGAAGTGGAAAGCTCTGACACCATCAACAATGTGAAAGCAAAGATTCAGGACAAGGAAGGTATTCTTGTAGACCAGCAGACACTATATTTACCTCAAAAGCAGCTCGAGGACGACTCTACTCTTGCTGACTACTGTATCTGGAATGAATCTACTATCCACCTTGTTCAAGCTCCCCAAAAGCAACTCGATGATGACTCTACTCCTGCTGAAGACTGCATCTAGAATGAATCTACTATTGGTGAACACCAGACTTAGAAATGGCGGCAACCGCAAGTATGGTGATGCCACAAAGCCTGGTCGAAATGGACGAATATCTGGCCGGGTAAATGATTCCTATAATGACTTTGGTTCGCGAAGTCTTGACCTTGAAGATTTGAGAAAGGATTTGCAGGCAAGGAAACAACGTGAAGCATGTCTTGAGGCTGCCTTAGCTGAGAAATAAGTTATAGAAAATGAATATAAGAAAAAGTTTGGGGAGTCAAGTTCAGAAACTTGTTGGTGTAACATTTTATTTTCTTTTCCTAATCAAGTTCAGAAACTTGTTGGTGTAACATTTATCTTAAGGTTTATTACTATCATAACAATTATATAAAACCCTAAACGAGATCAAAACACATATAGCGGAAGCGATTTAACAAGATCATAATTAATAACACAATTATAAGTAATCAAATTAGGGTTACATACCTTTACGCTAAAGCAATTCCACAAGACGAAGAACGAATCACCAATTCGGGCTAATACCGTATACACCAAGAAATAGTCTAAAGTAAGACTATATTACGTTCTTGTACACACGTAATACAACGAGCTAACCGTGATTCTAGCACATGAAAACCGAGCTACAATGCTTGTAAATAATCTACCCAACAACTCTAGAGAGGGGCTAGGACTAGATTATGTATACAAATGATCAACCAAGAAAACCAACCGAAACCCTTTGTGGTTTGGTGTTGCGATCGACCCAAAAGAAGAGAAGGGTGAAGATTTATTGTTGTTTGAATTATGAGGGATAGGGAGGTGTATTTATAGGCCTCAACCCTTGTAGCCCAAGATAAATAAAAGGAAACTTCCCCCCCCTGGAGCCCATATTAGGCCGACCTAAACACCCCTTAGGGTGTTCCAGAATCTTCCAAAATTCTTTCCTTTTGTTTACACATACTATATATTTATTTAACGCTCGTTATAACTTAACTGTTAATTATTTAACGACCGTTTAGGTTATATAGTTACTTGCTCGGTTAAATTAATAAATACATAAATATATTTATTAAATAAATTAATAAATACAATATATATATTTATTAATTAAATTAACTCTTTACGTATTGTGTGCAATCTCGTAATCTCGAGTTCGATCCTATCACACGACTATTAAATATAAGTCCATAAACTTGCAGCTCCTACTTGGACATATTTTGAATATCGTGATTACATTTACTAGCGTCTAGTTACACTAGCAATGCCTGTAGTATAACTCTAGTCTGGACAAAACCTTTTAACGATTATGCATCGTTATTATTATCCTTTTATTTCTAATACAACGTTAATAAGGATATGGATCTTAGTCATTCCTTTCATTAACCATTATGTTTCTCGGTCACAAATTCAGCAAAATTACCAAAACTAATTTTGGTGTGGCCACACAAACATCTTACTAATCCCACGAGGGGTCCAGCTGTATTAAACTCCAAAAGGAAATTAGAGGAAATAAATTCCATATTGACTACGAGCAAAACTTTTGAATTTTGCAACACTTCCGAAAATAATCCTTATAGCTACCAGTTACGTTTAGCGTTAGATTATTCCACAGAGGTGCACTAGATTCTTAACAGTTTCCTGGTATCTCAAGTCTAAGGATAACTATTTATGTTTTACTTGATGAAGAAGATCCATAAAGTAAAAACATATAGTTGGGATAAGTCCTATATTCGATTCATCGAATATCATCCAAAATCGATCAATATACTTTCAAGTATACTCTATCACTAGTTTGATTTGTCTTAACTTAATAATATTCCCATATTATTAATCGACAACGGAAATTTAGCATAACATTTATTCATGGATTAAAACATGTAAAATAGGATACACTTATTAAATAATAGAAATAAACGAAACCCAATCTTTATTTCATTATATCAATAATGTCATAACATCCTTTATCCAAATACTAATCACAGATTTATTGCATGAATTCGCTAGCTAGTTGCAGCCCAATCGCTTTGGCATGCTTAACTACCTTTGGTCTAGGCAAAGCCTTAGTCAAAGGATCTGCTACGTTATCATCTGTGTGAACTTTTATCAATTTGATTTCACGAGCTTTAACTTGTTCTCGTACATAGTGATGTCTACGCATAAAGTGTCTGGCGCCTTTCATGACTCCAGGGTCATTGGCAAATATTATTGCGGCAGAATTGTCACAATATATATCAATAGGTTCTTTAATTGAAGGCATCACTCCAAGATATTAAATAAACTTCCTAATCCAAACAGCTTCCATTGCAGCTTCTGAAGCAGCCATGTACTCAGATTGAGTAGCATGCATTACAATCGTTGTCTGTTTCTTGCTCTTCCAGTCAACTGCTCCTCCATTGATAACGAACACGGAACCCGTCTGAGACTTCGTATCATCTTTATCACATTGCCAGGACGCATCACATAAACCTGTAACATTCAGTTCTATGTCTAGTTTCCCTCCAAATACCAAAAACATATCTTTCGTACTCCTCAAATACTTTAGAATATGTTTGACAGCAGTCTAGTGGAGCTTCCCTTGATTCTGTTAGGATCTACTGGCCAAGTTCTGAGCAAACGCCACATCGGGCCTTGTGCATCTAACAACATACATTATAAATCCTACAGCCGAAGCATAAGGTACCTTCTTCATGTATGCCTCCTCTTCAGGAGTTGATGCATCCATCTCATGACTCAGATTATGCTTAACTTCCATAGGTTGAAAACCTTTCTTGGAATTATGCATATTATACTTCTTCAAAATCTTATCTATATAAGCATCTTCATTTAGACCAATTAACCGTCTTTTCCTATCTCGATAGATCTTAATTCCCAGAATTTATGCAGCTTCTCCTAAATCCTTCATAGAAAAACATTTACCAAGATAATCCTTAATAGCTTTAAGTCTTGGAATGTTACTTCACATGATTAATATGTCATCAACATATAGGACTAGTAATACTACATCACTCCCACTAGCTTTGCGATATACACATGGCTCATCACGGTTCTGAATAAATCCAAACTTTGTGATTTCTTCATCAAACCATTTTGTAGGTCTACGTTTTCTAAGGATTAAGCATGTTGTGGTTAATCTATTGAGATGGATGGAAATGAAGAAGTTAGAGAGAGAAAGGTAGAGAGAGAAAGGAGAGAATGAGAGAAATGGTTGATTGAATGAATGTGTGTGTAAACACAAAGTGACCAACCCCTCCTAACATGCTAGGAGGGGGTATATATAGCCCACCCTACATGTGGGATATATGGGCTATACCCAATATCATTGGAGTGACCGATCCTTTCTAAATACGTAAAAACGTATTTCCAACAATCTCCCCCAAAGGGAGGTCACTCCAAGTTACAATGTCCTAAATATTCTATAGCTCGTGATCTATGCTAACAATGATGTGACCGAGACTTTCCTTGGAAAAACGTATTTCCAATAATCTCCCGTAAAGGGAGGTCACACCATTTTACAAAATCTTAAACCTAACATACTATGCTTGAGTCTTTGATCTTGTTCTTGTGAATATGCTGATGAGATCTTTGACTTTGGTCTTGAGCATGTGTCCTTGCTTTGACCTTGTGCATTCATCACTTGTGATATCTGCCTCCTCGTTACTTCATGTTCCACATACTTATACTTTTATAAATTCTTGAAAGCTTTAGAGTTTGATACAGCGGAAGACTTGACTTTTAGACTTTCTTGAATTTGATGAAGTATTAAGTGCATATAGTATAAGCATGTGGTGACAACTTCTTCTGGATTGTACACCGTAATGCCACCTTCTTGTTACGCTACATAAGACAGTTAGCAACAAAACATATACACTGATGAAATGACCTTGAACATTTCATTCTAATTCGGTAGCATTTTACCTCCGGTCGGTGAAGACCGTTGGACGATATAAAATATCGTACTTGTGACAGGTAGTTTCAATTAAGAACCTCCTTGACAAGATTTCGCGGGTACACCCGTTCTCTTTATTCGACCGTCCAAAGCTGACTGCGAACATAAAGAGTGAATCATTTGGATAATAATATCCGCATGATTTGAAGCCGTCAATTCATGTTCCTGGAACAAGTGAAATTCAATTAAGAACCGCACCATCGTTGCTTTCCAGTTGTCACGAGCTTGATTCGTGTAGAATCTTGCAAGTTACCTACCAAGTGCTGTTTGAGGTTAACACTAGAAGGATTTCCACTCATCACTGTGAACACTAAGGTATCACTCTGAGTGTTCTGGCAAGATCACTAAGATATTGCGTAAAGGCCTGGAACGTGTTTAAATTTAGTTAAGAATTAAACCACTGTTGCTTTCCAGTTATCACAAGCTTGATTCATAAAGAATCGCACAAGTCACCTACCATGAGCTTTTTGATATTCGCTCAAGAAGGATTTCCATCTTCATTGTAAATACTTTCGTATTACTCGGATGTTCAGGCAAGATCATGAAGATTTTGCGTAGGACTCTTAAAATCTTTCTTACTTTTCATAGTGTGTGAAGAAGCAAGGAATTATGTAAGTGTGTCCTAATGAGATATTTGATGATCTCAAATGGCTCTAGACTCGATCGTGCATTTTGGATTTTAGTGATCGGAGGCTGGAGAGGAGTGCCACCATTTCAATACCAACATATTCGGGGTGAATAAATCGATAGAAGACATGTTGATCTCCGTGTGATTAAAACAAATACCTTTTGAGAGATATCTGAGTTAGCTGGGTTGGGTTATGCATTGCATCACTGGGTTCATGCTGTCTATCTTCAATATCGAGCATCATTAAAAATGTTCTCAATAGCATATGTGTTGACCCGGTTTCTACCTAAGTTGTAAGGAGGGCTTCTTTCTTTTCACCCTTTATCTTTACAATTCTTTTTCATTCTTCAACCCCTTCAATGCTTACCAATACGTCATAACTAGCACCTTGTTGTGATTGTTCCAGTGCTAACTTAAGTACTTGATCGGCATTTAGCTACGTTCACAATCTTTCTCCATCTTTCCTAAGGACTACTATTTCTAGCTATGGAATGTCCTTGGGAAGATTCCTCCGGTTCTAGAGGAATCATTGGACTTTAACCTATCCTACCATCCTTATGTCACCACAATCTTCACCGTCGTGAATAGCGATGTTTTGGGTAAGTGTATGTCACCATGAAATCCATTTTGAAGTACAAATCCATTTTGCTCCCCCTTAACATATGCCACGATATTCGAAAACATTTCGCACATGTCGGGATGAGCCAGCACATTAAGTCAAGCCATTATTGATCTCAATATTAATCACATTTTCTCCCCCATATTAAAAATATTAACCCAATCGATGTTTTTAATATCAACTGATTTAATAGCATTTTAAGAAAATTTGGGAAGAAAAATGCAAATCCAGTTATCTTCATGATTTTTACAAGCTCCCCCTCAAATTAATGAGGGTGTACTTGAAACGTAAAATAAATACCTTAGTATAAGGTATTTATCACGTGAAAAGATCATATATGATAATGTATTCACAAGATTAGCGATTTATGAGGTTGGACCTGAATGATGGAGAACATCATATGAAAGAATCACATGGTTCTTGTTCCCGAATGTTGGTCACCTCATCACGTCTGAAGTTATCTCTTGACTCCATGTGTATGATTGATATCATTGTCTTGACACCAATATGTGAACTTGGCACTCTCGGCGTCAAAGATTCTGAGTGCTGGACAATTACTCCCCCTCAATTGTTGACCCGTGTTCTATTGAAAGAGTTTTAGTCGCCGTTTGAGTAGTCGCATCGTCAAGTATGTAGATATCAATTGTAAATTGGTATGACTGGTGGAGATGATAACTTCATAAAAACAAGATTTCTCTTGTTTGAACAAATAAATGCACTGAAGCGTACATATATTCGTGTTAGATTGTGTTATACCATAAACACAATCCCTTACATGGTTATAAAATAACCATGCCCGAGAAAATTAATTCCCGTTGTTGAGTCAAAGCTTTCCGGTGAAATGCTTGACTTTAAAGTGAAAAGCGGGTTACTATCGGAAATAATAGCAAGCCATTTTGAGCATGTTTTAAAACATTTGAACTTCTGCTCAAACTTTATTTACAACCCTGTGTCATTATTGAATGACATTTATAGGTTCGTAAATATTATCGATTCCAGAAGACATGCTCTTTTTATCAAAACATTTTTTAACACACAATTTTGAAAGATTTAGAAAAACCTTTTGAGAAATTCTCGAAAATGTGTTCAAATTTTTGAAAACCAATAACTTGAGCTTAAGATGTTGAATATCTTACAAAACGAGCTCAAGTCCGAGAAGTTGTAAACTTCCCGTTGTTAAGGATAAGTTTATCATCGGCGATAAAATTTCCTTTTAACTGAAGAACGAGTCCTAAGTTGACATTTACTTAGAAGTCGTTTTCATGAGCTTGAAAAACTTTGCATGTTTTAACGTAAAGCTCATGACCGAGAAAGATGAATTTCTCGTTAAGAAGAAAAGTTCTCTTATTTAAAAGATACACTTTACTTTATGAGCTTAAAATTTGGAATGTTTTAATACAAGCTCATGACCGAGAAAATTTAATTTCCCGTTACGAGGATAAGCTATCATTAAAGGTAAGCTCTCCTAAAATTAAATTCCGAGCTACAGTCTGATATTTAACTGTAATTCATTGTGCATGAGCTCAAAAACTTCGAATGTTTTTAATATTAGCTCATGCCCGAGAAAATTTAATTTCTCGTTGTAAGGATAAGTTTATCATCGATGATAATCTTTCCTTTCCTTGAAGTCCGGGGCATAATCTGAAATATAATTATACACCATTTACACGAACTTAAAACTTTTGAATAGTTTAAATGTAAGCTCGCGTCCGAGAAAGTTTAGTTTCTCGTTAATGAGGATAAGTTTATCATCGGTGATAAACTTTCCTTTATTTGAAGATCGGGTGATCATCTAATATTTAATGATGAGCCTTATACACGAGCTTAAAACCTTTGAATGGTTTTAGGATGAGCTCGTGTCCAAGAAAACTTAATTTCTCGTTAAGAGGGTAAGTTATCGTTGTGTAGATAAACTTCCCTATCTCTGAAGTCCGGGTCATCGTCTGTCATTTAGCGAGGAGCCATTTACACGAGCTTAAAACTTTTGAATAGTTTTAAATTTAGCTCGTGTACGAGAAAAATGAATTTCTCGTTTTGTGGGTAAGTTATCGTTGACGAGATAAACTTCCCTTTCTTTGAAGTTTGGGTCACAGACTGTTATTTGACTATGAGCCATTGTACATGAGCTTAAAAACTTTGAATGTTTTTAATATTAGCTCATGCCCGAGAAAAATTAATTTCTCGTTGTATGGATAAGTTTATCATTGGCGATAAACCTTCCTTTCTTTGAAGATCGAGTTACAGTCTGTAATGTGACTATAAGTCCTGTACACGCGATGTTTAACTGCGAATCCCCTGAGACACTTGTTTCTTTGATATCAGCTTCTTCAGTAACCAAACTCTGAGAGTGTCCTTAGTTGAACGATATGTAAAGATCAGACCGTTGTGTTCTTGTTGAACGTGGACTTTGGTAAATGCATTCTCATCAGGAGTTTTTATGCTTTTATGTGGGTTAGCGATATCTATCTTAGAAGCAAGTGGGGAGTCACAGTTGGTCTTACTTGTGCCAGAGGTGACCCGAGGAGATAATTCACTTGTCTTAGTTGGCTAACGTTTTCTTTTATAAAAAACCTTAAGTTCAGGCTTAAGTGATGTATCCTCCTTTTCAATTTCCTCCCTAGTAGTCTTAGTAGAATCAGAGACTATCCTAGTTAAAGGGCACTCGTTTCCTACAAGAGTGAAAGTTCTACCAGTGGGGCGCCACATTTTACCAATGGGTTTGATTTTAGCAACCCACTGGGATTTAAGTCTAGCACGGGAGTTCACCTCATTAAGTAATTTTTTGATACAGGAATCATGATTGGCTTTAAAGACACATTTTCTACATGTTTTACAAGTAGCATATTTAATGTCCGAGTAAGATCTAGAATTCCCAGATGATTGATTGATGCTCCTAGGATGTGACATGCTACGGTTAACAGTGTTGGGTAAACTAGAAGGCATCTGACTAGGTTTGAAATTCCTATCTCTTACTTGTGTCTTTTGCTTAGCTTCCCTTAGATCAAATGTATGGCGAACGTCATTTGAACTAGTTCGAGACGTGTTCTTTGGACTATGTCTAGGGAAACTAGATGCAATCATGTGATTAGGTCTTGCAAAAGCTGTTTTAGTCACACTGGGCCTAGATAGTGGAGTGACTGTTCTAGAAAGAAGAACCATATCAACTTGGGAGGCAAACCGCGGTCTCGAGGATTGTGATCGCTCGGATCTAAATGCAGTCGGTTGTCGAATGAACTGATTTGTAGGCGATTTCCCCAAGATTGATGGTTTTTCAAGCTTAGTGTCCACACTAGTTCCTTTAGTTTTCCTAAATTCGTTTTTCAACGTAGCTATAGCAAAGACCTTTTCCTGTACTTGAGACCTTAAAATCTCATTCTCTTTGAGCAATTCATCTTGAGATGCCAACTTAGATTCAAGCAACTTAATTTGTTTCAAAAGATTATCCTTTTCAGCTTTAGAATCTAGAACAGTTTGATCCAATTTTCGTTCAAGAACAACGTTTGACTTTTGAAGTTTTTCAAAATATGTTTCAAATTTTTCCGTTTTATTTGAAAATTCAATTTTGGCATCCTCAAGCTCTTTGGACTGCTGAGCTAAAATCGTTTCAAGATCTTTAATCCTAGAATCAGAGTTATTTAAAGAAGCAGTCATAAGATACTTATCATGATGTTTAGCATTTTGAACACTTTATCCCCCATTATGACTCACATCAGATGAATCAGAAGTGGTATCGCTATCACTCTTTTCCATCCCATGTTTGGCATAATTAGGTTCAGAATGCTCAATATGCTGTATATTGTTGAAACTTGGCACCTGAACAGTTGGTGCTTGTGACTTGCTGCTCGTTTCATGCGTTCCTCCTGATTCCTTGCCATTGCTTACCTTGACGACCAAACTGGCACCTATTTCTTGTACGGCGCAGATGTGATCATCTTTTGACGACAACTTGAAGCATGTCTCTCTCTCATGTTCATGAGGTATTGCTGCATTCAGTGACTTAGACGACTCCTTGATTCTTTGAATCTGACCCTTTTTCAACCGTATCTCGTTGTAATTAACTAACCTGGCCTCAATACACTTCTCAAGTATATTGATGTGACTGAGTAAACCACTTCTAAAGGTTTCAGTCTGGCAACCTGTATGCAAGTTGAAAATATGGTGAAGGATTGGAGTCGAATAATCAAAAGGAGGTTCCATTGTTGAGGTAAAGAAATCCTTATATTGTGTGAGAAGGATTTCTAGACATATCTTTGCTTTAACCTCATGAAGATTCTCCCTTTCAAATTGCAACTGTAATTCATCCAAATTACTGAAAATCTTCTCTTTGAAATTATCTACTTTTCCAAAGAACATTTGAACTATGGCTGGAAGTTCGGTCATGTTGTTCGGATAGAGAATTTGTGACAATCCGTCAATTTACGATTGATATTTTATTTTCAAATATTATTTGAAAATATTATTTTTATGTTACAATATGAACTCACTTATTTTTGGGAAGAAATTTGGATTTACGTCTTGAAGTAGCATCGACTACGTTTAAACCGGAGGATTCTACGTTACGTGCTTACGTTTACATACACCGTCCTTGGTGACAGTCCGACATTTCAGAAAATAAATTTGTCCATGAATATTATTTTGGAGTTTTAAATTTGTGTTGGTTCATAAACTCACAAATTTACGAGAAGAGATTAGGACTTACGATTTTATTTTAACGTCCTTTACGACTAAACCGGAAACCTTAGGATTACGTATTTACGTTTTCGAACTCCGTTTTTGATGAGACAATTTTTATTGGATTCGTTTTGTGACGTTGATTCATAATTTATAAAAACGTTTTTCGTAAAACGACCCGAGGGCACGCAAATCGAGGAAACTAGAATCGAGGAGTACCCATAAATAAATGCGGATGAGACAAGTGGGACACTTGTCCCACCCCCACTCAAACCAGCCTTAACAAGCCACTACACCCCTTATGTGTCAAAAGCTTCCCAAGGAAGCCTAACACATGTCCTTAGCTTAACTATTAAGCCAAGCTTACCTCAAAACCCACAAGCAAAACCATTTGCACCACTTCCACCCATGCAAAACAAGCTAAAATCCTCTCTACTCTCTCTATGATTTCGTCTATACTTCACCAAAAACACCTCCATTTGATCCAAATTTAACCACAAACTATTGTTATAACTTACATATGTTAATCTCCTTCAAAAGAGATGAAGATTGGTGGTGATTATAACATCCAAGGAGGAGTATTCATGGGGTCTTGGGGCTGATTTTCCACAAGGTGATCATAAAGATTGATGGTCTTGAAGATGGTGTTGGCTAAGCACAAGTTTCTCCATCAAAATCCATGTTTTGATCATAACCTACATCAACTTGGTGGTATAAAGATTGTCCTCCTCAACTTCTTGTTATTTTGATTATGTAAACATGTATTTTATTTCCTATTGTATATGTATATGATGATTATATGATGATAAAAATGTTATGTGGGGATTTGTTGTTGATAAACATGATTAAAAAGGTGAAAAACCATATGAAACAAGGTTAAAATCTTGGTTAAATTTGATGGCTTTATAAAACAGTAAAGAACCATATGGTAAACTGATAAAATGATGAATTATAATGGATTTACAGTAAGCTATATGTCTTGTACACATGTGAGAGTTGGCCATGCAATGGAATCATTGTAATGAGTGAGATATGATCAAAACAAGTTTAAGGTATAAATCTGAGGTTACTGTTTTGGACGATTTTTAGAAAATACTTAAAGGATGATTCAACAGTAGCTATAGAAGAGTTAAATGTAGCACATATCATTTAGTTTATGTGATAAAAATTTGAGCTTCTATCTCCATGTAGAACTCAAGATATGGCAGTTTTGGTGAAAGTGAAGATAAAAATCAGATTTTTGGAAATTAAAGAATAATACTATTATATAAGCACTCAAATTTTAATAGTATAAAATATAAATTAAAACCCACTAACTCATGAATTTTATTTATAAAAATATATACAATGATAAATAAGTGGACATTTTATAAAAATGGTAACTTGTTATGTTTTATAAGATGTAAAACTATAAACATGATTTTTACGACTTTTTCGGCTATTGCCGTAAAATTAACGTTTTTGTTAAATAAAACTTAGATGGTTGGACCCGTCTAATGTAAACTTTATAAAACTTATATACTGATATATAGACATGTATAACAAGTAAAAACCGATAAAACCCAAACTATAGGACATACGGACGTTAACGGACTAAATTAACGTTATTGGACTAATAATACAACAAAAATGGACTAAAACACTTATAAACTTATCATTGGGCTTAACCCATTTAGGTCCAACTTGTAAAGTGTAGATACTGATAAAATAAGTATAACATGGATTAAAACAAGTTAAAGAACTTATAATAAGTTTATTCGACTTAAAACACGTAAATAGATAAAACTAGTAAACTAGTATAAAAGCTATCGACATATAACACTAAAATGAGTAAACGACAATATGTAAACCCACTTGATCATCATATATATATAATCATCATATGTATACATAATTGTTATTTTTATAAAGTCATTGGACATGAGTCTAAGACGAGTATTATTTGTCTAGGTTTCCATGATTGAAGCACGTACCGTACGTCCGAATTGCCGATAACCCGCCTTCCCACATCAACGTGAGTTCATAGCCTCGCACTCTTTTAAATGTTTTTATAAATGTTTTATAAACCCGCGAGGGAGATAACATGTTAGTTTTTATTAAATAGGACACCATTTGTCCCGATTGATTGTTTATTGATTTTGGACCCGAATGATTGAATGACCCGATTGTATGACCCGATAAATGATTAAAGGACCCGATGGATGAAATTAAATGGATTATTAAAGTTAGGTTATGTCACTAAAAGTCCCATTAGCATGAATTGTGAACTACCCGGAGTTGGTAGACGCTTATGCATTTAATAGTACTATCTGGGGACGATCACCCCAGTTCGCGCCTTGACGGTTGATCCCCGTCGTGCCACATTGATTGGTAAGCGAATTTATGTATGAGAAGATTTCCATAGCGTGACCTTTGTGACGACGCGCTACTTTAGATGGGAAAAATTGGTATCGGGTTAGCTACCCGTTGTTGGTTTAGTAAGGTAACAATGTCATGCGGCTTATAATAATCCAAAACTAACGAAATAATACTAGACGCTCAGAATTACGATGTATTGCCTGACTAGCAATACTGGGTCATACTATTGATATTATGTTTGTGTTTTGGTTTTCATAACCATACTCATATAACAGTTTTTATTTTCATACAACGTCGTAAGACGTATTGTATGACGTTTTTACGACATTGGCTCGTATAATGATTTTTAAGGCTTTTTATAACCATACTCATATAATGGTTTTATTTAATCTATACAACGTTGCAAAAACGTATTGTATGGTGTTTTTAACGACAATGATTCGTATAACGATTTTTAAGACAAATGCCTATATTATGATTTTCGATAAGGATTTGTATAAAATGACCTTGGCTATTTTATGGCCTATTAAAATGATTTGTACAAAATGATTTTCAGTAATAATTTTATACTGATATTATATTGATGGAATTTATTAAACTCTATGAATTCACTCGGCATTATCGCTGACCTTTTCTTTTAACATTTTTTATCTCAGGTACTTGAAGGTAATTCTCGGGAAGACGACAAGAATTCATGGCCCGCACCTAAATTATATTTTCCATTCAATTACTTTGTAAAACTTTGTATGAAATATAATGACTTGGGACCGATGTAACTTTAATATTTATGAATGGAAATGCTTTTACTATTAAACGACGCGATTTTTATGCGTTGTCTATGATGTGAGTAATGTGCTATCCCGTAACACCAACGAGTCTTCCGCTGTACTAAGTTGTATAAATTTGGGGGTGTTAAAGTTTGGTACCAGAGCTCTCGTTATAGAGAACGAAAGATTTTTAAAACCAAGGTTTTGAATAAAACATTTCAAAATCTTTTAACTATAAACATTTTTCTAAAAATGTCTAAAAATCTTTTGACTATAACGGTGCCGAAGAATTCCCGAGTTACCGACAAGGCCAAGACTGAGAAGTGTTATTTTAATATATATATATATATATATATATATATATATATATATATATATATATATATATAACTTGGATTATATATATATATGATGTAATTTTATTACATGATTGTTTGATGATTATTTTGATTTTTATACGAGATATTTATACGACGTAGATTGTCACAATGTACCCTAAATCCCCTAGTAAATTAATCGAAGCTATTCTCGTAGGAATTCTAGCTATCCTAGATCTAAACCAAGTTGTGGATATTTATGATCCCAATAAATGGTTGATATTCGTAGAAATGTAGATATTAGTTGATTGTGACATTGAAGAAGAATTGGCGAAATTAAAACTGATATCGATGTCATGACGATCTTTTCTTATAGAGTGGAGTTTGACAAAACGTTACCACCTAGAAAGATGTCATCTGAGTCGTTGTCACCCAATTCTTAAATTTGAAATCGAAAGGGTGAATGTTGCACTTGAGGCTGTCATTGGAACCGTTACCCAAAAGCCTCATGCCACTAATACCTTTCTGAGAAGTCTAGTTGAATGATCAAGTCATTTTATATTAATGACTCATTTGATAATTGTTGTTGTAAGAGATATAGGATTGGAAATTAAGTGTTGTTCATATCGAGCTTTTATTGCCTATTAAGGCCTAAGAATAAGATTGGAAGTATTGGAAAATGAGGTAGGATATCGAATTGAGTATAAAATTGGTTAAAATTTGAATAAAGTAAAATTTAACCCGTATGGAATATGAGATTGTTAATAGAAGTCGTTAAGTCCTGTGATTGAATTATAAGGTTTTGATTGATTGATAGTTCGTGTTAAGGGTTGTTCCTAGACCATTGTCCACTAACGAGGATGCCCAGTGTCCAAGAAATAAATTGAAGAAATCTTCTTCTGAATTGAGACCGATGGATCTTCTAGGACATGTGGAACACCAAATGACTCTTGTAGATTAGTATTCATTGTGGTATCTTTTAAGAATCCCTAACTTAACTGAGATATCAGTTGGTAGGATGAGTTCTGAGAATTGTATGACATAGTGACACGTAACGTGTTACGGTACAATTTTGACTTGTTTGTGATTAACGAAAAAGACTACCTTTGATTGCTAAATTCTACATGTATCGATGATATCTATCTTTTATTGCTTCATCCTAATGCTCACATTAGTGATGCAACCATTGAGCAAGTACTCATCTTGAATTAAGTTACGTTGTGGATTATTCTTTTGAGTGCCATCGAGATCATGAACCTCATGATTAATTGGCTAAGCTCATTTCCTATCATATTGTAGTTAGTTCTTGGTGAACAAGCTTTCATCACTATTTTGCAGATCACTCATTGTTTTTATAAGTTAAAACAGTATTCCTTGAGAAAAGTTGAATTCTCATCGCCAAAAGGATTATTCAAAATGAGATTTGTAAATAATCACTATCGAAATGAAGTTGTTTATAAAACACCTTGGAAAGCTTAATTGTTTTCATAACAAAGAAAATCTTTGTAAATTTATTTTTGATTCTTATTTAAGAATTAAGAATGAAAATGTTTTTATTATAAACATGATGATAAAAATTTTGACGAACTGAGTATTGCATCGTTAATCTTGAAATTGTATATAGTTGTGCGCCTACTTACAATTTGGAATGGACCATGCAAGGCTGATTAGTAGTCACCATAAAACTAATGAATAAACACTACATTTTCTTTGAAGATTGTGAAAGATTAAATTATATGAGATCTGCAAGAAGTGAAAATAGGGACATAATGTTAGGGACACCTACATATGTGCCTATAGCATCTATTCTTCTGAGTTGAATTTACTCATCTGTGGAAATTGTCTTATTTAACAATTGACAATTCTTTCTTGTCCAATTCTCCCGTAGTGAGATTCTTAGGAAAAGTATATGATTACCGAGTGTTGATAACCGACTGGATGTATTGACGTTCTTATCATTTCTTTTGATTTGATTTCATTTGAATGACCTGGTTAACGATCCGAGGAGCTTTCGAATGCGTACTCAAATTATGAAAACATGGGATATATTCATATTCGTTAAATGTTTTCATTTGTATTTGATTTGAAATTCTCTCGCGTAGATTATGCGTTGACCTTACCCTTTTAAGGTTAGTTATGTATCCATATATCCTTGGATTTGTGAAGGATTATGAGTTATTATTAGTCTTTTAAGAAGTTCACATCTTATCGACGGCAATAAAACTGGAAAGTTGATAGTGCCAGTAGAATGGATTGATTGATTATGATATGACGACATTGTCTTAATTGATGGGAACTCGAGTAGAATTCCCCCTAAATGATAAGATGTTGATTATCAAAAGTGAACTAAATAATTCTTGATGGATGACCATATCCTGTATTTAGACTTGGGATTATACCGTAAATGGTTGTGAATTAGTAATAGATATTATAATCTAGAAAGAACCTAATATGAAATTATTAAAAGATGTTTATGTTATCTGAAACCTTAGTAAGTATTTATTGATGACTTACCTAGAGTTTTGCCATTACGGCAAGTTGAAATTGGTATTGATTATATTCCCGGTGCTGCACTTGTGGCTTGTGCACTGTACGTCAGCTCCATCTGAATTAAAGGAATTACCGTACAACTGAGAGAGTTGTCGAAGAAAGATTTTATTATACCAAGCCTGTCATCCTGAAGAGCTATGGTGTTATCATTCCTTATATTTATAGATTACTGTGAATTGAGTAAATTGAAAATCGAAAACGATATCCATAACTCGAAATGGAAGAATTGTTCGATCATTTACAAGGTTCTAGCAAATTTGATCCATAGCATGGTTATCATCAACTTCGCATCTTCGAAAGGGATTATCTATTCCAATCACTACATCCGGTGCTTGAAATGAACATTATGAGTTCCACGTGATGTCGTTTGGATTGACCGATGCACATGTAGTATTCATAATTATGATGAATCACGTGTGTAGGCTGTAATTTGATAAATTCATGCTCATGATCATTAAGGACTATATGTTTGTTTATCAGAATAAGAATGAGTTAATAATTATTTATAGATTGCCCTGAATTGGCCGAACAATGTAAACCTGAACCTTGAATATTTAACATAAGACTTAAGACTTAATACTTTACATGATTTAACCGTGTGATTAATAGATAATGGAATATAAATTGACTCTTCAAATTAAGAGCCCTTTTAAGACTTTGAGTTATACTAAAAAGAAACTGGAAATATGTTTTAACAAATGTTTTAACAAAGGATTTTAAGGGATTATTCCCTTATACACAAACCATTTAACTAAACTTTTGTTTAGGGGTAAATGTTTGTGTATACCTCAAGATTACCTAAGAAGAATTTAGGAAACTATATAACTTATTACTTGAAATTGAAATGACAATTTTTCCTTTTCAACTAAGAAAATTTTGACCAAAATATAAACAAAGGTTTTTCGAACATTTGCGGATCTTATTAAATATTTTCGATAAATCAACAAAAATTTTGTTAATTAAATTCAAATTTATTTTTGAACATTTTATATAATTGGTCGAACTAAGAAATTTAAAATTTTTACATTTACGTTTCATAAAAATTAACTGATTATTATTTAATTAATTATAATGATTATCGACGCTTTAAAACGTCGGATTGAGAAAAACTGATAAAAATGATAGATGAGACGAAACTAAAACAGAGAAAATGTGAAGAAAGAATTTTGAATAAATACGGTTATGATATTTATTTCATCAGGAAAGTGAACGTAATTACTGACGCATAATATATAAAGAATATCTGAGTGAATTGTGGACATGATAATTACATCATTATGAGAGGTGAATATAGATACTGACATATTATATAAAAAAAAAGATAAAGAACCAGTTAGGACATGTTCCTTAATAATGAAGGTACAAAATAAATTGCCGAACGATATAAAAAAAAACAATGGTTGTAAAAAGGATAATATAAATGTGAAAGGTTTCGCGGCTAATGTGAACCATTAAAATTGAGAAGCCAATAGCGTTAAATGTTTTAAAGGCCACTTGTGGTTGTATAAATATGGAGGATTGTGAGATAGAGTTATGTTGGAAATTGTAAGTATAAGTATTTTATTTATGTCATTTGTGACTAAAAGTATCTTTGTTTGAAGAAGTTGTACTGATGGCAATTATGAAGGCAGACATCGCCTCATACATTAGTAAACGTCTAGCTATTGCAAAGGTCATCATCTGAGTTTGATTCGATTTGGGTCATCGTCGACAGACTGACCAAATCTGCTAATATCATTCCCGTTAAATGATAAATGCAAAAGAGTTATGTAAACATAGTGTGCCTGTATCGAACATCTTTATCAAGATCCTCGCTTCGCATCGAATTTCTAGAGATTTGCTCAGAAGTCGTTGGGAACGAACCTTGATGAGAGTACTGTTTACCACCCCAAATCGAAGGGACGAGGTAAAGTAACAATACAAAACACTAGAAGTCTTGTTTTATGTTTGAATGATTGACCTTTGGTAATAGTCCGTATAATCGTTTTCCTTTGGAAGGATTATCATTGATAACTATCGTATTAGGATCGAGATCGAATCTTGTTAAGCTTTAGAAATTAGAGCATCTGTAAGCAGGAGTTGAGATAAAGACACCCGACATACACCCACTGTGAGTTGGACATGTCTTTTAGGCTTAAGGTTTCCTATGATGGCGAACCTATCCTTGCAAAATACCCGACCCGCGAGATCTGAAATGATTGTTGAAATTAGGATTTGATTATTAACTGCCAATAGTGGGCAGGAGGTTATGTGAATATGAAATATAGATCTTGAAGTGCCAAATGGGTAGCGAAGTTATGCCACAATTTTTAACCTTGGAAAAATGAATTCATGATCTGACAAATCATGGGATATAAGTCCCCGTTGTTTGGGACCATTGAGATGATGTAAAAGATTTGGTTTGAAAGGCATATAAGCTGGATCTACCCTAGGACTTCACATACTGCGTGAATTATGTTTCGTAAATCGAACTTGATGGAATATCTATCAAGTGAAAATCTGATTGTTTCTTAGTAGAGCTTAGATCGGTGAAAAGTTGCATTCATCAAAAACCCGTGAACATCATGGATAGAGAAAGTAAGTCAACATTAAGCCTGATCTTATTCCCGTAGTTATGTTTGATGAAACTCGCGTATTGTAATTGCACTTGTGAGAAAAGACCGAATGTGGAGGAAATACCGACATGGCTTTAACTCTATAAGAAGCGAGTAGTAAGGTAAGATGATCTTTGAGGACAAAGATCCTGTTTAGGGGTAAATGCTGTGACAATCCGTCAATTTACGATTGATATTTTATTCTCAAATATTATTTGAAAATATTATTTTAATGTTACAATATGAACTCATTTATTTTTGGGAAGAAATTTGGATTTACGTCTTGAAGTAGCATCGACTACGTTTAAACCAGAGGATTCTACGTTACGTGCTTACGTTTACATACACCGTCCTTGGTGACAGTCCGACATTTCAGAAAATAAATTTGTCCATGAATATTATTTTGGAGTTTTAAATTTGTGTTGGTTCATAAACTCACAAATTTACGAGAAGAGATTAGGACTTACGATTTTATTTTAACGTCCTTTACGACTAAACCGGAAACCTTAGGATTACGTATTTACGTTTTCGAACTCCGTTTTTGATGAGAAAATTTTTATTGGATTCGTTTTGTGACGTTGATTCATAATTTATAAAAATGTTTTTCGTAAAACGACCCGAGGGCACGCAAATCGAGGAAACTAGAATCGAGGAGTACCCGTAAATAAATGCGGATGAGACAAGTGGGACACTTGTCCCACCCCCACTCAAACCAGCCTTAACAAGCCACTACACCCCTTATGTGTCAAAAGCTTCCCAAGGAAGCCTAACACATGTCCTTAGCTTAACTATTAAGCCAAGCTTACCTCAAAACCCACAAGCAAAACCATTTGCACCACTTCCACCCATGCAAAACAAGCTAAAATCCTCTCTACTCTCTCTATGATTTCGTCTATACTTCACCAAAAACACCTCCATTTGATCCAAATTTAACCACAAACTATTGTTATAACTTACATATGTTAATCTCCTTCAAAAGAGATGAAGATTGGTGGTGATTATAACATCCAAGGAGGAGTATTCATGGGTTCTTGGGGCTGATTTTCCACAAGGTGATCATAAAGATTGATGGTCTTGAAGATGGTGTTGGCTAAGCACAAGTTTCTCCATCAAAATCCATGTTTTGATCATAACCTACATCAACTTGGTGGTATAAAGATTGTCCTCCTCAACTTCTTGTTATTTTGATTATGTAAACATGTATTTTATTTCCTATTGTATATGTATATGATGATTATATGATGATAAAAATGTTATGTGGGGATTTGTTGTTGATAAACATGATTAAAAAGGTGAAAAACCATATGAAACAAGGTTAAAATCTTGGTTAAATTTGATGGCTGTATAAAACAGTAAAGAACCATATGGTAAACTGATAAAATGATGAAGTAGAATGGATTTACAGTAAGCTATATGTCTTGTACACATGTGAGAGTTGGCCATGCAATGGAATCATTGTAATGAGTGAGATATGATCAAAACAAGTTTAAGGTATAAATCTGAGGTTACTGTTTTGAACGATTTTTAGAAATACTTAAAGGATGATTTAACAGTAGCTATAGAAGAGTTAAATGTAGCACATATCATTTAGTTTATGTGATAAAAATTTGAGCTTCTATCTCCATGTAGAACTCAAGATATGGCAGTTTTGGTGAAAGTGAAGATAAAAATCAGATTTTTGGAAATTAAAGAATAATACTATTATATAAGCACTCAAATTTTAATAGTATAAAATATAAATTAAAACCCATTAACTCATGAATTTTATTTATAAAAATATATACAATGATAAATAAGTGGACATTTTATAAAAATGGTAACTTGTTATGTTTTATAAGATGTAAAACTATAAACATGATTTTTACGACTTTTTCGGCTATTGCCGTAAAATTAACGTTTTTGTTAAATAAAACTTAGATGGTTGGACCCGTCTAATGTAAACTTTATAAAACTTATATACTGATATATAGACATTTATAACAAGTAAAAACCGATAAAACCCAAACTATAGGACATACGGACGTTAACGGACTAAATTAACGTTATTGGACTAATAATACAACAAAAATGGACTAAAACACTTATAAACTTATCATTGGGCTTAACCCATTTAGGTCCAACTTGTAAAGTGTAGATACTGATAAAATAAGTATAACATGGATTAAAACAAGTTAAAGAACTTATAATAAGTTTATTCGACTTAAAACACGTAAATGGATAAAACTAGTAAACTAGTATAAAAGCTATCGACATATAACACTAAAATGAGTAAACGAGAATATGTAAACCCACTTGATCATCATATATATATAATCATCATATGTATACATAATTGTTATTTTTATAAAGTCATTGGACATGAGTCTAAGACGAGTATTATTTGTCTAGGTTTCCATGATTGAAGCACGTACCGTACGTCCGAATTGCCGATAACCCGCCTTCCCACATCAACGTGAGTACATAGCCTCGCACTCTTTTAAATGTTTTTATAAATGTTTTATAAACCCGCGAGGGAGATAACATGTTAGTTTTTATTAAATAGGACACCATTTGTCCCGATTGATTGTTTATTGATTTTGGACCCGAATGATTGAATGTCCCGATTGTATGACCCGATAAATGATTAAAGGACCCGATGGATGAAATTAAATGGATTATTAAAGTTAGGTTATGTCACTAAAAGTCCCATTAGCATGAATTGTGAACTACCGGGAGTTGGTAGACGCTTATGCATTTAATAGTACTATTTGGGGACGATCACCCCAGTTCGCGCCTTGACGGTTGATCCCCGTCGTGCCACATTGATTGGTAAGCGAATTTATGTATGAGAAGATTTCCATAGCGTGACCTTTGTGACGACGCGCTACTTTAGATGGGCAAAATTGGTATCGGGTTAGCTACCCGTTGTTGGTTTAGTAAGGTAACAATGTCATGCGGCTTATAATAATCCAAAACTAACGAAATAATGCTAGACGCTCAGAATTACGATGTATTGCCTGACTAGCAATACTGGGTCATACTATTGATATTATGTTTGTGTTTTGGTTTTCATAACCATACTCATATAACGGTTTTTATTTTCATACAACGTCGTAAGACGTATTGTATGACGTTTTTACGACATTGGCTCGTATAATGATTTTTAAGGCTTTTTATAACCATACTCATATAATGGTTTTATTTAATCTATACAACGTTGCAAAAACGTATTGTATGGTGTTTTTAACGACAATGATTCGTATAACGATTTTTAAGGCAAATGCCTATATTATGATTTTCGATAAGGATTTGTATAAAATGACCTTGGCTATTTTATGGCCTATTAAAATGATTTGTACAAAATGATTTTCAGTAATAATTTTATACTGATATTATATTGATGGAATTTATTAAACTCTATGAATTCACTCGGCGTTATCGCTGACCTTTTCTTTTAACATGTTTTATCTCAGGTACTTGAAGGTAATTCTCGGGAAGACGACAAGAATTCATGGCCCGCACCTAAATTATATTTTCCATTCAATTACTTTGTAAAACTTTGTATGAAATATAATGACTTGGGACCGATGTAAATTTGATATTTATGAATGGAAATGCTTTTACTATTAAACGACGCGATTTTTATGCGTTGTCTATGATGTGAGTAATGTGTTATCCCGTAACACCAACGAGTCTTCCGCTGTACTAAGTTGTATAAATTTGGGGGTGTTAAAGAATTGCAAGATGTGTCTTGAGCTCGTGAAAGATTTCCAATGTTTTTTGACGTAATTTGATCTCTTTGAGTTGCATGTGTTGCAGTTCTCCCTCTTGAAACGTCGAACTCAAGGATTCCATTGAATGCCGATAATCAATGACGTTAAGGATTATTGATCGATAAAAATCGGTTTTCAGTGTCAAATAATAATACCCGATTAAATTCGTAGCCACTAAAAAATCAAATGTAGCCAATTTTCTCGGTCTCGTCAAAAGAATTTTGTCACTTTGTCTTGATATGTGTCTTCAAATCTTGTCACAAAAAAAAACTTTTTACCCGTCAAATGTTTTACCACTTTGGTTCTTTCGAAATACCCGCCTCAACACGTTGTACCAAAACCAAATATATCAAATGACAAATATACAAAATTAACTTAACTAAAAATTCAAAAAAAGAAAGAAAAGAAAGAAAGAAAAAAAATAAATATTAAATATCAAAAAATCTGATATATTTCATACTGATATATTAAAAAGCTGATATATTTCAAAAAATCTGATATATTTTAAATTGATATATTAAAAAATTAAGTTAACTTAACAGTGCGGTTTTTTTTTAAAATCTGATATATTTGATTTGTCAAATTGATACAATACCCCACGTGTTGGCCATTCACCAACCCTAAAACGTGGCATGACAAGAAAGGAACTTCGATTAAAATAATACTGACAATCCCTTAAACTTTCTTGTTAAATCCGCCAGACAATAATATAAAAAACCGATTTATCTTCTCAAACCAACTAAAAACTCAATACATCAACCCCAAAAGATTCTCACATTTTGTTTACTCCGCCCCCACCGTGACTCTCTCTCTCAAAGATAAATAACCGCAGTCCCCCTAATCCTCCTGTCTAAAAAAATATGCTCATCTAATATCAATTTTCAGAAACTTGTATCAATAATCTATCAATGATGATAAACGAGTAACAAATTATAAAGATTTATATCGTATCACAGATATTCCTCTGCCAATCCTTGTTACTGTCTATTAGATGTTCCTAAAACCAAACTCACACTTATAACGAATATTCAGAAACTTGTATCAATCCTTGTTACGAATCGCAATATTCCTCACCGTATGTTCACTGAAGTTCGATTCTTCAAGATCAATTAAGTTTGGTCTCAGGTAGGTTATGTCTTTATTTGATGTTTTCTTTTTGGTGTGTGGATCGATGAGAGTCTTTTGACGGAGATCTTGTTTAGAATGGTTCGAGTCGGGTGATAAGGGTTGTGCGTGGGTTTGTGGGTTTTTGGTGATAAGGGTTGTGCGTGGGTCTGTGGGGTTTTGAAGTCGAGGGTAGGTATTGTTGGTCAAGAGAGAAGAGAGTTGACAGTATTGTTGTGATGTTGGATTCGAGACAGGGTGTTTCGAGAGGGTGTTTCAAGAGTTGACAGTCGGGGATGATGGTGTTAGACGAGTCTAGGGTGTGAGTTTTGTTGATGGGTGTCGAGTCTGATAGTTAGAGAGTCTGATTTGAGTCTGTTTTGTGTCAATATTCAAACCATTTCCATCGCAATGTTTAAAAAACATTTCCATCGCAATATCAAGCACACTTCCATCACAATATTTAAAAACTCACCATCGCAATATGCATAATTCCATCGCAATATTTAAACACACTTCCATCGCAATATGTAGACTCACTCCATCGTAATCTCTATAACACTCACCATCGGAATGTCACGAAAAAATTTCCGCAGAGTTTCGTCTCAATGTTCCTTAAACCCGTCGCAATCCACGATCGCAAAATACGATCGGAATCCACGTCGGAATAAGGTATCGGAATACGTGATCGCAAAGTAGAACCCGAGGGTAATTGCGATCGTAATGTACCAAGATCGGAAAAAAAGGAAAATTTCTATCGGAATATAACAAGAAAGGAATCCATCTGAATGTGTAAGCTTTTTCCGATACAAAACTTGGATAAAAAGACAAAACATAAACTTAGATAAAAGGACAAAATAGAAACTTTTTATAAAAATGGATAAAGATTTGATAAGAATTAGTGTTAAAAAATGGATAAAAGTAGAAGAAATTTTTAGTAGAAAGATTTGATAAAATTTTTTATCAAAGATTTTATAAAAGTATATTTTAACAACATAAGCTTAAAGAAAAAAATAGACGAAAGAAAGAAATTGTGAAAGAAGGAAACTTTACCACCAAATCAATAGATAAAAACGCTCAAATCCGAAGAATCTACCAAGGCTCTTGATACCAATTGTAGGTCTACGTTTTCTAAGGATTAAGCATGTTGTGGTTAATCTATTGAGATGGATGGAAATGAAGAACTTAGAGAGAGAAAGGTAGAGATAGAAAGGAGAGAATGAGAGAAATGGTTGATTGAATGAATGTGTGTGTAAACACAAAGTGACCAACCCCTCCTAACATGCTAGGAGGGGGTATATATAGCCCACCCTACATGTGGGCTATATGGGCTATATTGGATCACGAGCCCAATATCATTGGAGTGACCGATCCTTTCTAAATACGTAAAAACGTATTTCCAACAATCTCCCCCAAAGGGAGGTCACTCCAAGTTACAATGTCCTAAATAGTCTATAGCTCGTGATCTATGCTAACAATGATGTGACCGAGACTTTCCTTGGAAAAACGTATTTCCAACACATTTACTCCGTTGACGTGATGCTTGCTTCAGACCATAAATGGACCTTTGAAGTTTGCACACATGTCCTGGATTCTTAGGATCAACATACCCTTCTGGTTGCTGCATATAGATGTCTTCATCTAAGCCACCATTCAAGAATGCAGTTTTAACATCCATTTGCCATATCCTATAGTCATAGTATACTGCTATAACTATGAGAATCCTAATAGCTCTTACGTCTGCTACAGGAGAAATGTCTCCTCATAGTCTACGCCAAAAGTTTGAGTAAAACCTTTAGCTACTAAACGAGCTTTATAGGATTGTACTTTTCCGTCTGTAGAAACTAGAAGAGGGGGGGGGGGGGTTGAATAGTTTCTCTTCGATTAGTCACCTAATTAAAATTACTTTCAATTAGGTTTGTATCAAAACTATCTTTTACTTGAAGCTAAGTTGCATAATCATTAGATTCAATTCAAATGCATTAGCAATGATAATAGGTAAGTATAATGATAATGAAATAAGTAAGGAGTAAGGAAAGAGACAACCTAATGACAAGACACCAAGATTTATAGTGGTTCGACAACGAGGCTCTATCCTCGTTTCTACTCCACTCCTCGAGTAAACCTACTCGAGATTTCCACTATATCCACAAGCTCCCTTCTTGGCGGAGAAAGCCTTACATCGTCGCTTACATTATTTTCCGACACTAAGCTAAATGTCGAGACCTATCTTTAGCTAGGAACAATCTACACAACGTTGCCTACTTTATAATTTAACGACACAAAGCTAGATGTCGAGTTCTAATCTCAAGGTAGAACCAATCTTCACGACGTTGCCTACTTCACCATTTTACGACACAAGGCTAGATGTCGAGTTCTAATCCAAAGCTAGAACCAATCTTCATGACTCATCGCTTTGAAGCTAAGTGAGAACTTCACACAACACAACTACTAATCACTTTCAAGTTTAGTGAGAACTCACAAGACACAACCACATCACTTTATAGTTTAGTGAGAACTACTACACAATCTATTACTACTCAACT
The DNA here is from genome assembly GCA_025667525.1 of Glebionis coronaria. Classification (NCBI taxonomy): domain Eukaryota; kingdom Viridiplantae; phylum Streptophyta; class Magnoliopsida; order Asterales; family Asteraceae; genus Glebionis; species Glebionis coronaria. The sequence goes on from JANFOE010001408.1 coordinate 57,753, forward strand.
AAACATATCCAAGTACACACATGTAGCTTGGATCTACACAACACAAATCCAAGCAAACACATATGCAATGGATGTACACAACAAATCCAAGTATTCACAAATAGCTTGGATGAACACAAATAGTCCAAGTATCCATAAATACAAATGGATCAACAAAAACAAAAAGGCTAACATGATGAACATGACTAATTCATGGATTCATATTTATCACAACACTAGTGAGTGAGTGATCTTCTCATTGGACAAGGTAAAGGAGGGGATCAAGAGGATAATCATATGTAAACATACTTAACACATTAAGTGATCATTTACTAATGATTATGCTATAGAAAAGAGAAAGGGGGCTGAGAAAAACGTCCAAGAGGGTTATTGGAAAATGAGATTTGATCCACTATTTATAGAAGACAAAGTGTAACGGCTAGCTGGGCGCAGATCCTTAACTAGCTGGCGGTTCCATATCGCTAAGGAACCGCCTAGCTATTTAAGTTACCGCCCAGTAGAGTCCGCTCCCTTTTTTGTCTTTTAGTGTGGTAGGAATATCTGATGTTTTTTAAACCTTCAAAGGATATTCTTATGGCATATGAAATATGCCATCTTCAACTTTACATTTTCTATTTTAATAAAACATTTTCTTAAAAAGAAAGTTTATTAAAAAATCTTTTGTCATATTAACAAAAGTGAGTTTTAAGGATAATCACTTTGATGATTACTAAGTATGATTAAGAAAAGTTAGTGATATGATTATTACCTTGATGATAGTGTTAGTTAAATAATTCGTTTTGTGTTTTACACTAAATGTGTTGTATAGTTTGTTGTGATCAAAACTAAGAAAGATTAGTTAACACTAATAATGTTTTTAGGCATCACTTGCATTAACAATCTCCCCCTTTTTGATTACGACAAATTATAAACTCATTTACGTAGAAACACAAAATATCGAGTTATTAACGAGTTTATCACTATCATTTCTCCCCCTTTGTCGTAGCAAAAAGGTAAGCACAAGTCTTTGAAGAGAACCGGATTTTGCTAGTAGCTCCCCCTTTGTGATTTCTCCCCCTTGCTTGGGGCACCAAGTGTATGAGCTATGGTGACATGCTACACAAAGGTTAGTAGAAAGAAAAGAAACACCAATGTATATATGATCACTACCTACTAGTAACTTGAGAGGGAGAAGGAGAAGAAATCTCAAATTAGAAGCAAGTATTTTCTAAGTATTTCCAAAGAGGTAAATGACAAAATCAAAGTTCAATTGGTGAAATGGAGGTAGAAAAGAAACATCCAACCAATGAAGATGATAAATTTGTCAAGGGGTTAAAATTTAAAATTGATGGAATCACCCATAATCAATTGTAAAGATTAACCACGATCAACTCAAAAGAAAGAGAGAATGATCAAATAAGGAAAACAAACACAACACCAAGGTTTCATATTACATAAATATGAAGGAGACAAACAAAGTAGATAGTCATACACACAATATGAGTATCTAAAGCAAAAGATATGGAAAATAAACCACAAAGCATAAGCTATTCTAATAGTTATAATTTTCCAAGATTGCTTAAAAAGTTAATGACTCCAAAACAACAAAAGTATTATTGACTCCAAGAGTGCTTAGTCCTTTAGTTGGAAAAATAAGACGACGATGCATCATTCGAAGTTTTGTCCACGGGAACGAAAACTTTGAGAGGAGGTCGAGTGAGGAGGAATTCAAGAAAATTTAACTTCTCATACACATGAGCAACTTCAATTTGTTGAAATCGACAACAAGCACACGAGGATCCATGATGCAACACAAATTCGGTTGATGGGGGAAGGCCATCATACCTAGGGTTTGGTAGTGGTGAGGAGAGTGGATATGAAATGTTTTCACAATGCCTTGTGAGGTTTGGGAAGGTTGAAAGGTCATTGAGTTGGGGGTGTCAAAAGGTTTTGGTGGTGGTGGGAGATTTTCCTTTTCTCCGGTGATGGGGTTAATGGAGTAGGTCTCATTCCAATACTTGATTGGAGAGAAGGTGGGGTTCTTGGGTGGTTTGGATGAAGAGGGTTCATTTTTCTTCATCCAAATAGGTCGAACCGAGATCTTCGGTTTCTTGGAAAGCTTGGATGAGGAAGCTTTGGGTGAGGATGATTGTGACAATGAAATGTCAAGGTTATGAAAGGAAGAGTTAGGCATTGTTGAGGTGTGAGAATGAAATCTCAAGGTGGGGGTATAAGAAGAAGGTAGACAAGGGAAAGGTTTGAAAATCAAATGTAAAGTGTCAAGGAATGTTTATCCAAATTGAGTAAACATGGAATCTTGACAAGGGATAGGGTTATGAAGAAAGACCAAAAACGAGCCAAAAATTGGCTTTTCTGTCCGCGGTACCTTATAGGGACCGGCGGTTCCTTATCACTTAAGGAACTGCGCGACTTTAGTGAGCCGTGTAGTGGACTTGAAACCTTGATTTTCCAGGGTTTTGAGAAAAACTAAGACTTTTTCAAAAAAAATTGCAAATCTTGGAATTTTACCTCTATTAGCACTAAATTATGCTAGGGTTGCATAAAGCAACACATTCACAAAGAATGTGTTGAAAAAGGGTGACAAAATATTTAGATAACATTTTGAGCCATTTTTAGTCAAGTTTTAGAGGTTGTGATAGATTTATGTTCAATTTTAATTTAGAATTAAAGTTGATTAATGTGCACATAAAGATAGAAACATATAATGTTAAGTCCATAATTCATCCTTATAAAACACTCATGAAAGAGATACATAAAGGAAATAAAGAAAAACAATGACTATCTAAAAACAAAAGTAGCTTAAAAACTAGGTTTTGATTAGGAGTCTTCCTTGGCTTGGTTTAAAGAAAAAAACTTATTAGGGAAAATCATCATTTATCTCCTAGGAGGATGATTGGCAAAGAGACTCAACAAAAAGCTTAGCAACTCTATGTGAGTCCCAATCATCTCCATTCTAAGGATATCAAGGAGATAGAAGTTGTTGAGGCAACAAGGGCAATTAGTGCCATTGTGCATGAAATACTCATAAAAGCTAGGATCACCCAAGTTTGGAGTGTTTAAGGGAGGTGGAGGTGGAGGAGGTATGTTCTCCAAAGGTGATGAGTGTGAGTGTGGAAGTATGCTCTCCAAGGGTGAAAAGGGTGAGTTTGGAGGGGTAAATGGTGAAGTCACCATGGTATCAACAAAGTCATTCACAATTGGAATGCTTTGGATGGGTTGTGGTTGGGTAGTCACATCCAAGAGATTACTTGGAGTGAAGGGTGAGGAAAGCTCATTCATCCTAGATTGGAATGAAGAGGAGGTAGAACCATGAGAATGGTTGGTACCATGAGTTGATGAAGTCTTGCATGGAGCAAGAGGTGGTGAGGTTGATGAAGAAATGAGAATTGGGAAAATCTCATTCTTGAGTGTGTGAAAAAGTGAAGAGTTAGGTTTAGGCATTTTAATCTTAATCTTAAGATTTTTCCTTGAGGTGGAGGTTTTAGATGAGTTTGAGCTTCTTGTAGAAACCATTTTGAAATGGGAGGTTTAAGGTTTAATGAAGAATGGTTTGATGTGTGAAGAACATGGCTAACAAGGTGGGTTTAAAAGGGTGAGGGGATGATCCAAACTAGTAATGGGTTAAAAACATTTTATGTGAACAATGAATTTAGCTAACTTAGTTTAGGAAATGTGCAGGTCTTTGCAAAGAATCAAGAAAGGTTTACACAGATTAAAGAAAATAGTGTAAAGAAAATATTATGTCGGACACAGTAGCCGGCAATTCCTTATCTATGTCCGGCGGTTCCTTATCAATAAGGTACCGCGGGTTGATATGGAACCGCGGCCAGAGGTGTTCAAAAATGGTATTTCCTCAAACTTTGGTTAGCCCAGATTTTTACCAAAGGATTATCAAGCCAAAGTTAACTACTGACCAAAATCTAGGATGCTAACTAACACATAGGATGCACAAAGCTATGCAAAATGAAATCACAATCGCATAGACAATCATTAGGATAAAAATAACAAATAATCCAAACAAGTAGAATTAATTAGTACATAACCAAAATAAGATAAAAAGGAGAAAATGTTCATCATCACACTACATGTTTACCAACATGTATACTTTGAAACAATTCAAAGTCTTCATCTTCTCTTCTTGCCCAATCCCTTGATCATGTTTCCCAAGTACTTGAATCCCTTCCTTGACTCAACCCGATGTTCATGTAAATCACCTTGGGTTCGAAGACTTTGACGGTAAAGTTCCTCCAAATTGAGATTATTAGGAACTTCACTAGAGGAATGATGAGGAGGGGAAACAATGTCATCTAAACCGTCCACGAATGAGTTTGTGGAGTGGTGAGAAGTACTCGAAGAGTCAATGGGAGCACTTGTGCCAATGCCATCACCATCACTTGTTGGCATGTCCATGTCCTCATCATTGGACTCTTGTTGGTCGGATTTACGATCACATCTTGTCCATCTCTTATATACCTCTTGAATAGGTAGCATAACCCGTTTGACCGGTTGAAAATGAGAAAGATCAAGATTTGGAAAATCACGGCCAACCCTTTTAAAAAGGCGAGTGAGAAGCATTGCATAAGGGAGGTTTGTTTTAGGCTTGTGAATAGCATAATTGATCCGTTGAGCGATAAAATATGCCAAATTGTAATTGGTGTTGGTAAAGATGCAATATAACATATGCACTAAACACGCCGGAACATGATCCCTGTTTCCACCAAGACAAAACACATTTTCCCTAAGGATATTGGTCCATTGGACCATATTATCATTAAGGTCGCTTAAGATAACCTCATGACGTTTTACCGAACGTACCTTAGTATGAAGGCTTCTTTCAACGGGTCGATTACGCTTTTTGGAGACAATGTCAACAATGAAGTCAAGATCAATTTCCTCATGATCATTTGGAGGACAATTGTTGGATTCAAGGAGAGCACTAAGCTTCCATTTATCCGTGAAGCGACAAGTGCCTACAAATGGGACATCAAGAATTTGACCGAAGACTTCGAGAGAGTATTGTATGAGTTGACCTTTCAAGATGAACCTAACAAATATTCCATCGTTGTTTTCAATGACGGAGTATGTGCTAAAGAACTCCAATAGGAATCGAGGATAGATGTTTTCCTTGATGTGCAAGAAACAATCAAACCCAATGTTTTCAAACATAGATTTGATGTAGACATAATCCTTAATATCATTTTGGACAACTCTACCCTCATGAAAACAATGGGATTGAAGGGCGGAATAAGTATGGGCGAGATGAGTTGAGTGACAAAAGTCGGAAAGGTTAGGCATATACTGTTTAGTGAGTTGATGATCCTTTTGGTATTGTGAAGGCATGATTAGTACCTAAATAAACACAAGAAAGTATTTTTCCAATCACTCATATGAAAAATAGAATCAAAAATCAAAATATGAGAATGAGTTATATCAATTTCTTGACAAACAAAGGATTGAATCCATATCATTCTCATGTTCACAATATATCTATTCCATTATTAACCAAGAACATATGAACTATGTTGGATCAACAATGGACTAGAACATTGGTTTTTCAAAACAAGGTTTTTAGGTATGCATTAACAATGCAACTACCTATTTGTTCATGGGTTCATCTCATTTCCATTTTATTTTTTTAACCAAAATCATTTAGTCAAAATTTGGATTTGTTCTACAAGTGGGTTTTAGTGAAATCTTAATGAATATGAACCTAAGGAATCATAGAAAAATAACCATGTCAACCCATATTCCTATTAAGGTTCTAATTCAATTTCAATTTAAAAATCCCCAATTATGAAAGGATGAACCCTAGAACAAAATAGATGAAATTGAAAGAAAGTACTTACAATTAATTGATGTTTGATGAAGGATGAGTGAAACCCACAACTTGAAATCAATTAATTTGAGTGATTGAAGGTTTTTGAAGCTTCAACAATGGTGGAAAAGGTGAAACCCGTCGGCTGTGTGTTTTTGGGAGAGAGGGGTTTGGTTTGAAAAATATTATTTTAATAAAACTGGCGCTCTGACAAACTTTACTACCCGCGGTACCTTATCGATAAGGAACCGCAGGTTTGAGCTGCCAGAGATAAAGAACCGCCTACAGAGGCTGGTTTTTATCAATGAAATACGCCAAATTTTTGAAAACCAAGTTTTCTAAAATACTTAAAAATATATCTTAAACCTTTTAGAATATCACTGGATCAACATAACACTAAGCAATATGCCTTGATGAAGTATTACGAGTTGAATCGAGATCGAAAAGAACCGAGACGGACAAACGACTACTCGTAGCGAAAAAGCAAAGTGAAGAGAAGTCAAGGGAAGTGAATCAAGACTAAGATCAATGCTCAAGGGATTAATGACAATCTTCAAATCGTGGAGACAAATAGCTTGTGTCATATATAGTGGTTTAAGACGTGCCTTTCCGGCAAGGTGTTAAACGGCTTTGGTAATGAATAAACACAAAGCAAATATTGATGCATAGACTAAGATCACTTTCAATAATAGTCTTAGTTTAAACCAAAATATGAGCAAGGTATTAATTCATTTTCTCTCCCACAAAGGGCCTACTAACCGTATGGGTGAAAACCATGGATATCATGCTTGATACTTTAAGCTACTACTAACTCACTCTACATCACCATAGTGAGTCAAGTATCCAAGCAATGAAGGTTTGAGAGGATAAAAGAAAATAATCACAAACCACAAACAAATATCAAGGGAAGGATGCCAAGAACAAGCACATAGTCAAGTAATGATCAAAAGAATGATCAAAGGGCGTGTGGAAGAACGAAAGCGTAACTTGGCCATAAAGAGCAATCCAATCCATCAGGGAATCAATGTAATGCCCAACAATGACTATGATAAGTACTAAGTCTTCCAGGACTAGTATCATTCCCAATTATCTTGATATCATCATTAAAAAACATTGAAGATCAATGAAGATGAGTCTTCTACAAGTGCAAGTAACTCAATCCACAACCAATTAAATGATTGATCTTCATGAGTACCTACACAAGGCAAGATGCAAACTAGTAGATACATTTCCAGAGTAGATCTAAAATGCATAAAAGCTAGTAATCTAAGAGGGATGCAATATTACCAATTAAAAGACCTATTCTCCAAGAAAAAATAGCTTTGACCAAAATGAAACTTTAGTACAACTTGACCTTCTAATTTGAGGAGACAATGGATCGATCCAAGTTTTAAAGTACAATATACTTCAAAGATCTTGAGTGACCATCACTCTGATACCAATTATAGAAACTAAAAGGGGGGGTGAATAGTTTCTCTTCGATTAGTCACCTAATTAAAATTACTTTCAATTAGGTTTGTATCAAAACTATATTTTACTTGAAGCTAAGTTGCATAATGATTAGTTTCAATTCAAATGCATTAGCAATGATAATAGGTAAGTATAATGATAATGAAATAAGTAAGGAGTAAGGAAAGAGACAACCTAATGAAAAGACACCAAGATTTATAGTGGTTCGACAACGAGGCTCTATCCTCGTTTCTACTCCACTCCTCGAGTACACCTACTAAAGATTTCCACTATATCCACAAGCTCCCTTCTTGGCGAAGAAAGCCTTACATCGTCGCTTACATTATTTTTCCGACACTAAGCTAAATGTCGAGACTTAATATTTAGCTAGGACCAATCTACACAATGTTTCCTGCTTCACAATTTAACGACACAAGGCTAGATGTCGAGTTCTAATCTCAAGGTAGAACCAATCTTCACGACGTTGCCTACTTCACCATTTTACGACACAAGGCTAGATGTCGAGTTCTAATCCAAAGATAGAACCAATCTTCACGACTCTTCACTTTGAAGCTAAGTGAGAACTTCACACAACACAACTACTAATCACTTTTAATTTTAGTGAGAACTCACAAGACACAACCACATCACTTTATAGTTTAGTGAGAACTACTACACAATCTATTACAACTCAACTAAACGTATCCAAGTACACACATGTAGCTTGGATCTACACAACGCAAATCCAAGCAAACACATATGCAATGGATGTACACAACAAATCCAAGTATTCACAAATAGCTTGGATGAACACAACTAGTCCAAGTATTCTTAAATACAAATGGATCAACAAAAACAAAAAGGCTAACATGATGAACATGACTAATTCATGGATTCATCTTTATCACAACACTAGTGAGTGAGTGATCTTCTCACTGGACAAGGTAAAGGAGGGGATCAAGAGGATAATCATATGTAAACATACTTATCACATTAAGTGATCATTTACTACTGATTATGCTATAGAAAAGAGAAAGGGGGCTGAGAAAAACATCCAAGAGGGTTATTAGAAAATGAGATTTGATCCACTATTTATAGAAGATAAAGTGTAACGGCTAGCTGGGTGCGGATCCTTAACTAGCCGGCGGTTCCATATCGCTAAGGAACCGCCTAGCTATTTAAGGTACCGCCCAGTAGAGTCCGCTCCCTTTTTTGTCTTTTAGTAGGGTAGCAATATCTGAGGTTTTTTAAACCTTCAAAGGATATTCTTATGGCATATGGAATACGCCATTTTCAAATTTACATTTTCCTTTTTAATAAAACATTTTCTTAAAAAGAAAGTTTATTAAAAAATCTTTTGTCATATTAACAAAAGTGAGTTTTAAGGATAATCACTTTGATGATCACTAAGTATGATTAAGAAAATCTAGTGATATGATTATTACCTTGATGATAGTGTTAGTTAAATAATTCATTTTGTGTTTTACACTAAATGTGTTGTATAGTTTGTTGTGATCAAAACTAAGAAAGATTAGTTAACACTAATAATATTTTTAGGCATCACTTGAATTAACACCGTCCATGTTGGTTTTCTTCTTGTATATCCACTTATGTCTCACTACTTTAGCATTCGGTTGTGGTTCTACAAGAATCCAAACATCATTTACTTTCATGGATTTCATTTCCTCATCCATAGTAACCATCCACTTATCCTTTTCAAGATAAAGTATGGCGGATTTATAATTAGCGGGTTCACCAAGATCCCCTAAATCATCATCATCCTCTATGTTAAGACATATATTGCTATTTGTGTTTTTAATCCTTTTGGATCTATGCAGAGGAACTAATTCCGGTGGAACCGCCAGACTTTCTGGTTCTGTAGGAATTACATCGCTAGTATTTTCAGAAGGTAATGTATCTATATGACTCTCCTCAAGATCATAATTTCTCCCACTAAATTCTTGATTTACAATATCAGATTCAAGGAACTCTCCATACCTAGCAACAATCACTTTGTTCTCAGGTGGATAATAAAAGTAGTAACCCTATTTTCCTTAGGGTATCCTACAAAGATACATTTTACAGATCGTTGTTGGAGTTTGTCACCCGAGTCACGTTTCACATACGCCTCGCAACCCTAGACCTTTAAATAAGACAAATATGGATTCTTGCCATGCCATAGTTCATATGGTGTCTTATCGACCTTCTTCGTGGGAACCATATTTAAAATGCGAACAGCAGATTCTAGAGCATAATCCCAAAATGATAAAGATAAAGTTGTAAGATTAAACATAGATCGTACCATATCTAAGAATGTACGATTTCTCCTTTCAGATACATCATTTTGTTGTGGAGTATAGGGGGAAGTAAGATGCTGAACAATTCCATTCTCACTTAGATAATCTATAAAATCTTGACTTAAATATTCACCACCTCTATCAAAACGAAGATCTTTAATATTCTTCCCTAATTGCAGTTCTACTTCTACTTTAAACACTTTGAATGTTTCAAATACCTCATTTTTATGCTTAAGTAAATAAACATAACCTTAACGGCTATAATCATCCGTAAATGTTAAGAAGTAGCTAGCACCTTTCCTTGACACATGTCTAAGTGGTCCACACACATTCGTATGTATAAGTCCAAGTAGATCAGTAGCCCTTTCAATATTGCTATTAAAAGGTTTCTTGGTCATCTTTCCAGAGATACAAGACTCACATTAAAGCTTTTGTATACGAGTCTTCCCAATATGGACAAGTCTACAATGCCAAAGATAAGAAGAGTTCTTGTCAAACTTTCTTTTCTTACTCATGCTAAATACAGATTTATTTTTCTTGAATTCATTATCATGAATGTCTAATTCAAACAAACCATTCAAAGAAATTGCATTAAAATAACATACCATTTCTCCAAACAAAAATTCCATTATTATCAATCATGTGAACAAATCCATCATTTAACAAACAAGAAAAGGAAATAACACCCCTAACAATTGTAGGTGCATAATGACAATCATTTAATCTCAATACTAAACCCGAAGGTATAACTAGATTAAAAGTTCCTATAGCTTCAACCGCTGCTTGTGCGCCATTGCCCACTTGCAGTTATTGTTCCCCATAGGAAAGCTTCCTTTCCAGATTAAACCCCTGCAGCGTATTGTAAATGTTAATACCGCATCCCATATCATATACCCAGGAATTTAATTTGTATGTTAAATTGAAAAATTCAATCACAAATAAAGTACCTAAAGCTGCAGCGCTCTGCTCAGACTTCTTCTTTATTTCTCGCAATTCTTCGAGGTAAAGAGGGCAATTCCTCTTCCAGTGACCACTTGCTTTGCAATGGTGACAAGTCTCATCTTTCTGATATTTATTCCTATTGACAAAGTTCTTCTTAGGTTTTGAATAAGGCGCAACTTGTTTGCTCTTATCACCCTTGCATTTGCCTTTATTCTTATTCGCTTGCGGTTTTGGCTTACTCACTCTACCCTTTTGTATAGTTAGTACAGAAGGCGTAGCGGTAGATGCCTTGTCTTTCAATCCATTTTCATAGTCAATGAGCATTTCATGCAAATTATTAACTGTATTCCCCGTGCAATGCATATTATAGTTTCGAACGAAATCATTGAAGTCCTTGTTAAGGGACCTATTGATCAAGTTGATAGCCATATTATGATCATAGGGTTGTCCTAGTGCAATGAGCTGTTCCATATAACCCCTCATCTCCATATAATGGGCACTTACAGACTTTCTAGGAGCTTGCTTGCAACTATGCAAAGCATTTACCAAATCATAGCTCTCCACAGCTTGCGGCTTTTCGAACATAGCCTTGAGCTCATCAAGCATTCGTTTAGGTGAAAATATCTCATACTTCTGTTGAAGTGGAGGAGTCATTTTTCCTAACATTAAGGCAGCCACCTCATAGTGCTTCTTAACATTAGTAGCGTGTTCAAGCCTTTGCGCATCAGATGCTCCTTCACCAAGATCCTCCGGATAAGGAGTAGTCAAGATATCGATAGTACCCGCTACTCTTAAGACAATTCTTAATTAGCGATATCAATCATGGAAGTTTGGGCCAGTAAGTTCAGGATGATCAAAGAAAGCTTTGAACGCAGAAGTTATAGTCATATTGTTTTCGAGTTGAGCCATTTCTACAGAAATAAGTTCAAATATTAGTATTTTCGATAACAAAATACTTTCAAGAAAATAAAATTAACCTGGTACAAAACCATATTATTTTCCTTGAATTCTAGAACTACATTGACATAGATCCATTACATCAATTGATCTGCTAGTAATGAATGTACTCAACATAGCGACTTGTCGAACAATTCAATTGACAAACAATTTTTAATTTCTAGATATTTAAAGGATTTACATTGCCAAAAAAACATTTTGCATTGTAAACATGTTTCATCCCTTCTAAATGCATTAAGTTTCCAGATCTCACTGAGTAACTTAATTAAGTCATCTAATCTGAGTAACGTAAAACCATCATACAAATTCTCATTCTACAAATGGTTCTCTCCATGACAACATCACCCAAAAATCTCATTTGATGACAAAGTAATTTCAAGTGTTCGTCAATTCGGAGCATTCGACTTAAATTTTAAGGGTATAAATTTTGATGTCAAAATCAATGTATGGAGAAGCATGCATAAAACTCCATAGCATAAGGTTATTAAAACATTTAGTAAACTTTTTCACGAGACTAAAATTTCTACATAAATTATGTTGAGGTATTGGTTAAAACCAATTAAAAAATTTATCCACAACTATTCACAACGTACTTTTGCTAGAACTCGGCTACGCACAAAGCAATGCCCTTATTCATTGTGTTTCGGATATGAATTTGTGACAAATCACCCTTAAGGTATAATTCAATTAATAATCGTAGGAAATTTCAATTTGACGCACAGGCGAGGCGGGAATTCGGTCAGCTACTAATGGCATAACACCTCCTTCCTTAACCGGGTACATGACCAACGGTTCGTTATACCCACTTTATAGTTTGTCAAAATTGAGTAGGCCGTTAGATTATTATTTCAATTCACCAATCAACGTAATCTTATGTAATTTAGATCTAACAAATCATTATATTCATATGATTTAGTCCATATTATTTCTTTTCATAAAAAAACCTTGTTTACAACACTTCAAAAATTTTATATATAAACAAGAAAAAAACTAAATCATAAACACATAATAACAATTTATATGTGCAACAAATAAATCAAACAGCCACATGCAAACGATTTATTCAATAATCATAAAATCTAGGTCTTTATATCTTTATATAAAAGTCTTCCCTAATTCGAGATTTAATGAATCAAATAATCACGTAGCACTTAAAATCATATAAACATATAATTTTACGATCCATAAAACATGCACGAAATCATGGATTCCCCACAAATCTTAACAATTAAATCTCTACGGACCGTAACCATACATGACATAAAAATTAATCATGCAATACAATCTAAGATTATCGCACATGTAATTTAGGGTTTCAAAACAATTCACCTTTTTCTATTAATAATAGAGTAAAAACCCTAAATTTTTAAAAAAAACAAAACCCTAATTTTATGAAAAACCTAAAAAACATGTAGTTTTAACTCAAAACAATTTATAGTTAAAAAACTTTAGATTTTCGATAATTATAACATGTTAAAACCTGTCTTTGTTTATTACTATCATAACAATTATATAAAACCATAAACGAGATCAAAGCACATATAGCGGAAGCGATTTAACAAGATCATAACCAATAACACAATTATAATTAATCGAATTGGGTTACATACCTTTACGCTAAAGCAATTCCACAAGACGAAGAACGAATCACCAATTCGGGCTAATACCGTATACACCAGGAAATAGACTAAAGTAAGATTATATTACGTTCTTGTACACACGTAATACAACGAGCTAACCGTGATTCTAGCACGTGAAAACCGAGCTACAACGCTTGTAAATAATCTACCTAACAAGCCTAAAGAGGGGCTAGGACTAGATTAAGTATACAGTTGATCAACCAAGAAAACTAACCGAAACCCTTTGTGGTGTTGGTGTTGCGATTGGCCCAAAAGAAGAGAAGGGAGAAGATTTATTGTTGTTTGAATTATGAGGGATAGGGCGGTGTATTTATAGGCCTCAACCCTTGTAGCTCAAGATAAAAAAAAGGCAACTTTTGCCCCCCCTCCCTTTGGAGCCCGTATTCGGCCGACCTAAATACCCCTTAGGGTGTTCCGGGATCTTCCAAACTTCTTTCCTTTTGTTTACACATACTATATATTTATTTAACGCTCGTTATAACTTAACTATCAATTATTTAACGACCGTTAAGGTTATATAGTTACTTACTCGGTTAAATTTATAAATACATAAATATATTTATTAAATAAATTAATAAATACAATATATATATATATATATATATATATATATATATATATATATATATATATATATATATATATATATATATATATATATATATATATATATATATATATATATATATATATATATATATTTATTAATTAAATTAACTCTTTACGTATTGTGTGCAATCTCGTAATCTCGAGTTCGATCCTATCAGACGACTATTAAATATAAGTCCATAAACTTACATTATCTATATGTATGGGAACTGCAATTTTCAAGCTGGCATATTTCCCCCTGTTTGTGTAATCTGTAAACCATAAAAAAAAGTTGAGCACTTGTGCATAAGTTTGACCATTTTTGCATTTAATGAAAAAGTTGAGCATTTGTGTATTTGATGAAAAAGTTGAGCACTTGTGCCTTAGGTAAAAAATTTGACCATTTTTGCATTTAGTGATAAAGTAGAGCATTTAGTGAAAAAGTTGAGCACTTGTAATTTTAACATGGGACAATGCCATCAATGAAAGAAAAAAAAGATTCATTCAAGGGATCATGTTCACTAATGAGAATCTATAAGTCCGTCTAATCTTAAAATGTGAAAAAAGACACCTCAAAGCTATTTGACAATAAACATAACAAGAAAAGAGGTAGAATCAAATACTTGAAGGGTCAAATTTCAACAAGAAAAAGTGAATGCAGTAACGAAAGTTTCATTAACTTTTCATTAAACCATGATACAAATTTAGAAATTGAACAAAAAAGAAATATTCTTCCCCATTTTACATCATCTTCTCTAGCAAGTGTATTTCAAATCGCTAATACTAAACACAAGTTGTAGAGCTAAAAAATCCGTCATCATCTGCAGAATAGCTTCAGCTTAAGTTTATGCCCTCTAGTTTCCAAAACATAATGGTTCAGACCTGCAACAAATAGTCACCTTAATTATCATGCCAATGGAAATTGTCAATGACATCAAGAAGTCACTATAAAAGTCCGATAAGTATCGGGTATCCTTCTGGTTATGCAAAACTAACAGCAATAAGTTAAACAAACGCAAAAGCAGGGCAATGAATATGCAACAGGGGGAAAAGCAAGAAAAATAGGGGAACCACAAACTCTATACAAACTGATTTTTCTATTTGCAGTAAAGTGACTTTGACTTGTTTCATCGACTTGTACTTTGACAGACATTATACACATGTAAAGTAAGACGTTAGAAATGTATTCTGATAATTTTGACCAATATGTTAAGACCCCGTTCAGAACATGAAGCAAATCCGATGGAACAATACAAATGGGAACAAGACCAGATTGCTAATGTGAAGGAGTACATAGACTGGTTTGGATACTGGCCTGCTGAACGCTAGTCAAGATGGAACCTGGTGGTTTGACAGAGAAATAATGATTTTTCTTGTCCTGTTTTCGTAGATGTTTTGAAAGAGCAAATACCTTAACATGTATTATTCTGTTCATTTCTCTTGTTAACCTAAAAAGCCTTTGGTTTCATTTGCTAAATGTAATGGTTTTCGTATCAAATAAAGCAAATTAGATGACAAGAAAAATCATTATTTCTCTACTGGTCACTCTGGATCACAAAAGAATACCTACATTATAGTCCTAATCTAGTATGGTATGTTATCCTGATTGATCATGCCCTCCACACGTCTAGCTTCTTTTTCCTCTTTAAGTTGATATGTTCCTACTCATCCGTCCTGCACATAACGAGGTGCCAATCAAGGCGCCTTCAGTGGCTTCTTTTGAGCCTTACCTATGCTTCTAGAGAACTTTCTTTCTCATATCACAGTAAGAGAAAGAAAAGTATCGATATATCACCTAATGCTACAAGTATATAGCGCCTAAACATTCTGCCATTTTTATTCTATCAGATATTACATAGTTACATTATACACCATGTGATGCAATGAGCCAATGACTATGCCCTTATTAGATAACCCACCATGCTTCTTTCACCAACACTAATAGTCAACTAGATACTATATCTTGGATCAGCTCTTTCTAACAACTTTCTATCAAGGCATTTAGAAACACAAGTGCTAATTACTATATAGTGTTGCTTTTCAAACAGAGAATTTTGGACAATTAGATTTGGTTATCCCGATTAATGATAAGTGATTTTCAAGGATAATCGAGAGGGGGGGGGGGGAATTAAATTACCTATACAAGGAGGAAATTAGACTAACGATGGGGTTCCTCAAAATATACTTCCAAGTGAAAATTTGACTAAATCCCATAACTCCTAGCGTCTTCCTATGTTAAGGGAACATTGACCTCTACAAGTGGTAATTAGAAATGTTGCATAAGATCTTGGACATGATACTAACGATCTTGGAATATACACCCGTTAGTGCTTGCGTTTTCTTCCACAATTTCCTTTAACTGGATAGGATTAACATGAACGTAAGTAAATTTTATAAAGCCATGCTGTAAGCAACATAATGGAGATGCATTCAACAACATCTCAACAAGGGTTCATAAGTAAACGGGTCGATATTGCCACCTCTATCACCACTACTTTTTTTAACTGCTCAGATCCCTAAATCTATAAAGAAAAGTAAACATGTATGGTCACATCAGCAACACAACTTATTTTCTTACTAGATTTAATCCATATAAACTTGGCAACCTTCTATCTTCACTTCTTAAGTTTGACCTTAACCCCACTTCTTAGAAATGTGTATCCGATCATCTACTAGGTTGACCGAGTTTATGCATGCCTTGTCTATTCATTCACCATTTAACCTCACTAAATCATAAACTTACAGCAATCTCATTCATCTAAATTAAAATTCAATATTTGATCCATTTTTTTATCTCTCAACACCTTATATCAATTTTCATCAAACATTTACCGCAACACATGTACTCGACTCTGTCAATTAACTCAATCATCAACCCTCAAACATACTTTTTACGTTTTAACACTCAATTTGCTCACCTAGGATCCATTGACTTCTCTTATAAAAACTAAATGCATGTTAATTTGCATCATTAAAAGTTGGACTAACCGGTCAATCATCAGCAAGAATAATTTGGGTAGCCCAATTATGTAAACTATCAGTCCCCAAGCCTCAAGTACACCCATCATATCCTTGTTTCCTTCATTAAAATCTCATCTTTTTACAAGCACACCTGGCAACTCCTACATCTAGTTAAATGATGATCACTGTCAGCTCCATCATTCACATTAGACCAACACAAAAAATCATGACAACTAAGACTTGTTTCTCTCCTTCGACACTATGACAATTTAATTCACAGAAGCTCACTATCTCCTATATTAGAGGTATAAGTTCCTACTGATATATGATAAAGCAAAAATGTGAATCAATAAGGTTTGGTTATGGGCAATCTAGTGTAGACTCCATTAAAATAGAGTTTTATATGCCACCACATAGAGTTATAATGCCAAACTAAAGCAAAACACCCAAACTAGGTTGCCTATTTTATAATTAAGAACGTAATAACATCACATATTTTAGGTCAATTCAGTACCTAATGACCTTACTGATGGATTTGAATAACAATCAGCCTAAGTGAAGTATTAACCTTGAACATAACGAAGTCAGTGAGTGAACAGTCACTCAGTGAGTTGCCTTCGAGTTCCTAGACTGAGTCTAAAAGAAAGACTCGAGCATTCAGAGAGGCGAAGCTCAATGAATGACTTCTATGACGAAGAAGAAGGTGATGGGTTCAGTGAGTTGTGGCAATAGACTCACTGAACCCCATACGATCTCCCTGAAAAAACAAGCATTCTCCAAGACAGAAGTAAAGGCGGGATAAGTTGAATTGTGACAAGATGGAGTACATCACACAATTAGCGTGACTTACCCTTTTGGGATAGATAGGGTACTGACAAGTGTAAAGGACTTACGTCTTACTACTTAGAATAAGGTAAGGCAAGATACTACACTGTACCAAAAAGACAAGAATTGCACATGGGCAATTATTGTCTTCTACCCAACTTTCCTTCTATAAATAGGATGCTTGTAAAAGGAGAGAAAATAAGTTTGTGCACTTAATGCTTTAGACATTCACAAACAAAGTTTTCTCTCCTCCAAATACGATCAAACACTTGAGTTCTAAACTCTTGTTGATAAAATGTCAAGCTTAGAAATCGTTAGGATTGGACTGGCTTGTTAGTGAGGAGATCACAAAACCACACATTGTCTATTCAATCCCTATTGTAGCTTCGTATATGTAGAAACTAGAAGGGGGGGGGGGTGAATAGTTTCTCTTCGATTGGTGACCAAATTAAAATTACTTTCAATTTGGTTTGTATCAAAACTATCTTTTACTTGAGACTAAGTTGCATAATGATTAGGTTCAATTCAAATGCACTAGCAAGAATAATAGGTAAGTATGAAATAAGTAAAGAGTAAGGAAAGAGACAACCTAGTGGGAAGAAACCAAGATTTATAGTGGTTCGACAACGTGGCTTTATCCTCGTTTCTACTCCACTCCTTGAGTACACCTACTCGAGATTTCCACTATATCCAAAAGCTCCCTTCTCGGCGAAGAAAACCTTACATCGTTGCTTACATTATTTTCCGACACTAAGCTAAATGTCGAGACCTAATCTTTAGCTAGGACCAATCTACACGACGTTGCCTACTTCACAATTTAACGACACAAGGCTAGATGTCGGGTTCTAATCTTAAGGTAGAACCAATCTTCACGACGTTGCCTACTTCACCATTTTACGACACAAGGCTAGATGTCGAGTTCTAATCGAAAGCTAGAACCAATCTTCACGACTCTTCACTTTGAAGCTAAGTGAGAACTTCACACAACACAACTACTAATCACTTTTAAGTTTAGTGAGAACTCACAAGACACAACCACATCACTTTATAGTTTAGTGAGAACTCCTAATCAAATCTATTACAACTCAAATAGACTTATCCAACTACACACATGTAGCTTGGATTTACACAACACAAATCCAAGCAAACACATATGCAATGGATGTACACAACAAATCCAAGTATCCACAAATAACTTGGATGAACACAACTAGTCCAAGTATTCATAAATACATTGGATTGACCTAAAACAAAAAGGGTATCATGATGAATATGACTAGCTCATAGATTCATCTTTATTACAACACTAGTAAGTGAGTGATCTTCTCATTGGACAAGGTAAAGGAGGGGATCAAGAGGATAATAATATGTAAACATCCTTAACAATTTAAGTGATCATTTACTAATGATTATGCTATAGAAAATAGAAAGAGGGCTGAGAAAAACGTCCAAGAGGCTTGCTGGAAAATGAGATTTGACCCACTATTTAAAGGAGACAAAGTATAACGGATCTATAACGGCTACTGTGCGCGGTACCTTATCTCACCCCGCGGTACCATATCGCTAAGGTACCGCGTAGGTACTTAAGGTACCGCCACTAGACTCCGCTCCGTTTTTTGTCTTTTAGTGGGGTGGGAATATCTGAGGTATTTGAAACCTTCAAAGGATATTCTAACAGCATTTTTCATTTTCCATTTTAATAAAACATTTTCTAAAAAAGAAAGTTTATTAAAAAGTCTTTTGTCATATTAACAAAAGTGATTTTTAAGGATAATCATTTTGATGATCACTAAGTATGATTAAGAAAGGTTAGTGATATGATTATTACCTTGATGATAGTGTTAGTTAAATAATTCATTTTGTGTTTTACACTAAATGTGTTGTATGGTTTGTTGTGATCAAAACTAAGAAAGATTAGTTAATACTAATAATGTTTTTAGGCATCACTTGCATTAACAATCTCCCCCTTTTTGATTACGACAAACGATAAACTCATTTACGTAGAAACACAAAATATGGAATTATTAACTAGTTTATCACTATCATTTCTCCCCCTTTGTCGTAGCAAAAAGGTTAGCATAAGTCTTTGAAGAACATCGAACTTTGCTAGTAGCTCCCCCTTGGTGGTTGCTCCCCCTTGCTTAGGGTACCAAGTTTGTGAGCTAAGGTGACATGCTACACAAAGGTTAGTAGAAGGGAAAGAAACACCAATGTATATATGATCACTACCTACTAAGTAATTTGAGAGGGAGAAAGAGAAGAAATCTCAAATTAGAAGCAAGTATTTTGCTAAGTATGTCCAAAGAGGTAATTGACAAAATCAAACTTCAATCCAATGAAGATGATAAGCTTGTCAATGGGTTAAAGCTTAGAATTGATGGAATCACCCATAAGCAATTGTAAAAATTAACCATGATCAACTCAAAATAGAACAAATGAAAAAGCACACAAACAACACAAAGGTTACATAAGAAAAAAGAGACACAACAAAGAAGATAGTCATATACACAATATGAGTATCTAAAAGAAATAAATATGGAAAGGAAACCACTAAGCATAAGCTAGTCTAATAGTGATATTTTCCAAGATTGCCAAAAAAAAGAAAAGACTAAAAAGACGACGATGCATCATTCGAAGTTTTGTCCACCGGAACGAAAACTTGAATAGGAGGTCGAGTGAGGAGGAATTCAAGAAAATTTAACTTCTCATACACATGGGCAAGTTCAGTTTGTTGAAATCGGCAACAATCACACGAGGATCCATGATGCAACATAAAATCGTTTGATGGGGGTATGGCATCAAACTTAGGGGTTGGTGGTGGTGGGGTAATGGGTTTGGGAATGTTTTCACAATGCCTTGTGAGGTTTGGGAAGATTGAAAGGTCATTGAGTTGAGGGGTATTGAAGGATTGTGGTGGTGGTGGAACATTTTCTTTAGCTCCGGTGATGGGGTTTATGGTATAAGTCTCATTCCAATACTTGATTGGAGAGAAGGTAGGGTTTTTGGGTGGTTTGGACGAAGATGGTTCATTCTTCTTAACCCAAATAGGTAGAACTGAGATTTTCGGTTTCTTTGGAAGCTTGGATGAGGAAGCTTTGGGTGAGTGGGGTTGTGACAAAGAGATGTCAAGGTTAGGAATGTAGGAGTTAGGCATTGTGAGAGTGTGAGAATGATATCTCAAGGTTATGTGAGAATAAATTCTCAAGGTTTGGAAGGTGTGAGAATGAAATATCAAGGTTGGGGTATAAGTAAAATGTAATCAAGGTAAGAATTTGAATACAGATGTGTAGTGTCAAGGAATGTTTAGTCAATTTGAGTAAACAAGGAATCTTGACAGGGAATAGGGTTTTAAAAATTTTGACCAAAAATTCGTCAAAAGCCACTTACTGTCCGCGGTACCTTATAGGGACCGGCGGTTTCATATCGCTAAGGAACCGCGGGACTTTAAGGAACCGCGTCCAGTGGAATTGAAACCAAGTTTTTCCTGGGTTATGGGAAAAACTAAGACTTTTTCAAAAAATTGCAAATCTTGGAATTTTACCTCTATTAGCACCAACATATGCTAGGGTTGCATAAAGCAACACATTCACAAAGAATGTCTTGACAAAGGGTGACAAAATAATTTAGATATCATTTTGAACCAATTTTAGTCAAGTTTAGAGGTTGTGATAGATTTAGGTTCAATTTTAATTTCAAATTAAAGTTGATTAGTGTGCACAAAAGGACAGAAACACACAAAGCTAAATCCATAAGTCAATCAACATGAAACATTCATTAAGGAAACAAGTACAAAGACAAATAAAACTAACTAATACATAGCTAGCTTATCATTAAATCTAGATAAGTAGTTTTCTTTGGCTTGGTTTTGTTGAAAACTCTTATTAAGAAAACTCCATCATTCATCTCCTAGGAGGAGGCATGGAGAACAAGGCAAGCAAGAACTCTTGGAACCTCCTATGTAGTCCATACATATCCATCCTTAGGTTATGGATGATGTAGTGGTTGTAGAGACAACATGGACAACTAGGACCATGAGTTTGTTGAAACCCATAGTATGGATCACCCAAAAGGAGGGAAAGTGGAACACCCAAAATTGGGATGTTTGAGTTGGGTGGAGGTGGAGGAGGCATGTTCTCCAAGGGTGATGTGGGTGAAAGTGGAGGCATGTTCCCTAAAGGGGAAATGGGTGAGTGTGGAGGTAAATTCTCCAAGGTTGGTGAAATGGGTGAGTTGAGAGGGGTAAATGGTGAAGTCACCAAAGTGTCATCAAAGTCATTCACAAAAGGAATGCTTTGGATTGGTTGGGGTTGTGTGGTCACTTCCAAGGGTGCACTTGGAGTGAAGGGTGAAGAGAGCTCATTCATTCTTGAGTTGAATGAAGAGGAGGTAGAACCAATGGAGTGGTTAGTACCATGGGTGGATGATGTCTTGCATGGTACAAGAGGTGGGGAAGGTGATGAAGAAATGAGGATAGGAGCTATCTCATTCTTAGGTGTGTGGAAAGGTGAGGAGTTAGGCTTAGCTACCTTAACCCTTATTTTTAGTGTTTTCCTTGGGGTGGAGGTCTTGGAAGTGTTTGAGGTTTTGGTACACACCATGGTTGATTAAGGTGGTTTAAGGTTTAGGGAAGTATGTTTGATGTGTGAAGAACATGGAAAACAAGGTGGGTTTAAATGGGTGAGGGGATGATCCAAACTAGTAATGGGTTAAAATCATTTTAGGTGAATAATGAATTTAGGTAACCTAGTTTAGGAAATGTGCAGTTTATTACTAAAAATCATGCAAGGTTTACACAAATTTAAGAAAACAGTGTAAAGAAAAGATGCTGTCGTGCACAGTGACCGGCAGTTCCTTATCTAGGACTGGCGGTACCTTATCGATAAGGAACCGCGGGTCGATATGGAACCGCGACCAGAGGGCTTTCAAAAATTTCCCATCCCAGTTTTTGATAAACCCAGATTTTTCCAAAAGGATTCACAAGCCAAAGTTAACTACAGATCATAATCTAATAAGCTAACTATCATAAGGCAAGCACAAAGCTATGTAAATCACTAACATGATGGCATAATTAACATTAAGGATCAAGATAAATGATAATTCAAACATGCAATCATAAGTTAATACACATCCAAGATAAAATAAAATAGTTCAACATTACATGTTTACCAACATGTATTCTTTGAAAAACTTCAAAGCTTTCACCTTCTCTTTTTCCCCAATCCCTTGATCATATTCCCCAAGAACTTGAAACCTTTTCTTGATTCAACCCGGTGTTCGTGCAATTCCCCTCGAGTTCTAAGGTTTTCACGGTAAAGATGCTCCATATTGAGATCTTCCGGTACTTCACTAGAATGATGAGGAGGAGGAGCTAAGTCTTCAAATTCATCCTCGAATGGGTTTGAGGATGGATGGGAATTACTCGAAGAGTGGAAATGAGAACTAATACCTATGCCATCACCATCACTTGTTGGCATGTCCATGTCCTCATCATCCATCTCTTGATGAACAGATTTTCTCGATCCTCGATCACTTCTTATCTTTCTTGCATATGCCTCTTGAATAGGCAACATAACCCGATGAACCGAGTAGAAGCGAGAAAGATCGAGGTGGGTAAAATCATGAGCAACCCTTTTGAAAAGGCGAGTTAGAAGCATAGCATAGGGAAGGTTTGTCTTGGGCTTCGAAAGGGAATAATTGATTCGTCGAGCGATATAGAACGCCAAGTTGTACTTGGTGGATGTAAAGATGCAACTCAACATATGCACCATACACGCCGGGATATGATCTCGGTTTCCACCAAGACAAAAGACATTCTCCCTAAGAATATTGTCCCATTGAACCATAAAATCCTTAAGGTCGCTAGAGAGCACTTCATATCGATTCACATTTCGTACATTTGAATGAAGGCTTCTCACAACGTTTCCATCACGCTCTTTCGAGATGATGTCAAGGATGAACTCTAGATCAATTTCGGTGAGGTCATTAGAAGGTTTATCGAAGGATTCCGAGAGAGCATCAAGTCACCATTTATCCGTAAAACGACAAGTGCCTTCATATGGCACACCGAGAATTTGACCAAAGTTTTCGAGGGAGTATTGAATCAATTGATCATTCAACACGAAACGAATGAAGATTTATCCATTGTATTCAAGCATGGAGTAGGTGCTAAAGAATTCAAGAAGGAATAAGGGGTAAATATCTTCTTCTATGTTGAGCAAGCAATCAAACCCCGAAAGCTCAAACATAGATTGGATATAGTCATAACCCGTTATTTCCTTGTCAACGACTCTACCCTCATGGAAACAACGAGTGGAAAGGGATGGAAAAGCGTTTTGAAGTTCGGGGGAAGCATGGGTTCGGGAAATGTCGGGCATATAATCTCTAGTGAATTGATGATCTTTTTGATATTGAGAAGGCATGATTAAGTACCTAAATACACATAAGACAATATTTCTCCAATCACTCATATGAAGATCAAAAAGGAAAACGAAAAGTGAAAATGTGTTATATCAATTTCTTGACAAACATAGGATTGAATCCATATCATTTTCATGTTCACAATGTGTCTATTCCATCATTAACCAAGAACACATGATCTATGTTAGATCAACAATGGATTAGAACATTGGTTTTTCAAAACAAGGTTTTTAGGTAAGCATTAACAATGTCATTACCTACTTGTTCATGGGTTCATCTCAAATCCATCATTCAACCAAAATCATTTAGCCTAAATTCGGATTTGTTCTACAAGTGGGTTTTAGTGAAATCTTAATGAATATCAACCTAAGGAATCATAGTAAAATAACCATGTCAACCCACATTCCTATTAAGGTTTTAATTCAATTTCAATTTTAAAAATCCCTAATTATGAAAGGATGAACCCTAGAACAAAATAGATGAAATTGAAAGAAAATACTTACAATTAATTGATGTTAGATGAAGGATGAGTGAAACCCACAACTTGGAATCAATTAATTTGAGTGATTGAAGGTTTTGGAAGCTTCAACAATGGTGGAAAAGGTAAAACCCGTCGGCTGTGTGTTTTTGGGAGAGAGAGAGTTTGGTTTGAAAAAGAATAAAAAACTCAAACTGGCGCTCTGACAAAACTTACTGCCCGCGGTACCTTATCGATAAGGAACCGCGGGTTTGAGCCGCAGAGATAAGGAACCGCCTACAGAGGCACGTTTTTATCTATGAAAAACGCCAAATTTTGAAAATCTAGTTTTTCTAAAATACTTAAGATTAAATCATGAGCCTTTTAGAGTATCATTGGATCATCATAACACTAAGCAATATGCCTTAACGAAGGATTACGAGTTAAATCAAGATCGAAAAGAACCGAAACGGACAAACGACTACTCGTAGCAAAACGAATAAGTGGAGAGAAGTCAAGGGAAGTGAATCAAGACTAGGACCAATGCTCAAGGGATTAATGACAATCTTCAAATAGTTGTAACGAAGAGCTTGTGTCATATATAGTGGTTTAAGACGTGCCTTTCCGGCGAAACGTTAAACGGCTTTGGTAATGAATAAGCACAAATCAATTACTCAAGTATAGACTAAGATCACTTTCAATAATAGTCTTAGTTTAAACCAAAATATGATCAAGGTATTAATTCACTTTCTCTCCCACAAAGGGCCTACTAACCGTATGGGTGCAA
The DNA here is from genome assembly GCA_025667525.1 of Glebionis coronaria. Taxonomy (NCBI): domain Eukaryota; kingdom Viridiplantae; phylum Streptophyta; class Magnoliopsida; order Asterales; family Asteraceae; genus Glebionis; species Glebionis coronaria. The sequence goes on from JANFOE010001408.1 coordinate 82,888, forward strand.
ACCATGGAAATCATGCTTGATACTTTAAGCTTCTACTAACTCACTCTACATCACCATAGTGAGTCAAGTATCCAAGCAATGAAGGTTTGAGAGGATGAAAGAAAAGAAACACAAACCACAAATAAATGTCAAGGCAAGGATGCCGAGAACAAGCACATAGTCAAGTAATGATCAAAAGAATGATCAAAGGGCGTGTGGAAGAACGAAAGCGTACCTTGGCCACAAAGAGCAATCCATGAAGGAATAAGTGCTATGCCCAATCAATGACTATGATGAGTACTAAGTATTCAAGGACTAGTATCATTCCCAATCATCTTGGTATCATCATTCAAAGATGTTAAAGATCAATGAACATGATTCTTCTACAAGTGCAAGTAACTCAATCCACAACCAATTAAGTGATTGATCTTCATGAGTACCTACACAAAGCAAGATGCAAACTAGTAGATACATTTCAAGAGTATATCTATAATGCATAATGGCTACTAATCTTAAGTGGGATGCAATATTATCAATTAAAAGACCTATTTTTAAAGAAAACATAGTTTTGACCAAAGAGAAACTTTAGTACAACTAGACTTTCTAATTTGAGGAGACAATGGATCGATCCAAGTTTCAAAGTACAATATACTTCAAAGATCTTGAGTGACCATCGCTCTGATACCAATTGTAGAAACTAGAAGGGGGGGGGGGGGGGGTTGAACAGTTTCTCTTCGGTTGGTGACCAAATTAAATTACTTTCAATTTGGTTTGTATCAAAACTATCTTTTACTTGAGACTAAGTTTCATAATGATTAGGTTTAATTCAAATGCACTAGCAAGAATAATAGGTAAGTATAATGATAATGAAATAAGTAAAGAGTAAGGAAAGAGACAACCTAGTGGGAAGACACCAAGATTTATAGTGGTTCGACAACGAGGCTCTATCCTCGTTTCTACTCCACTCCTCGAGTACACCTACTCGAGATTTCCACTATATCAACAAGCTCCCTTCTCGGCGGAGAAAACCTTACATCGTTGCTTACGTTATTTTCCGACACTAATCTAAATGTCGAGACCTAATATTTAGCTAAGACCAATCTACACGACGTTGCCTACTTCACAATTTAATGACACAAGGCTAGATGTCGGGTTCTAATCTTAAGGTAGAACCAATCTTCACGACGTTGCCTACTTCACCATTTTACGACGCAAGGCTAGATGTCGAGTTCTAATCGAAAGCTAGAACCAATCTTCACGACTCTTCACTTTGAAGCTAAATGAGAACTTCACACAACACAACTACTAATCACTTTTAAGTTTAGTGAGAACTCACAAGACACAACCACATCACTTTATAGTTTAGTGAGAACTCCTAATCAAATCTATTACAACTCAATTAGACTTATCCAAGTACACACATGTAGCTTGGATTTACACAACACAAATCCAAGCAAACACATATGCAATGGATGTACACAACAAATCCAAGTATCCACAAATAACTTGGATGAACACAACTAGTCCAAGTATTCATAAATACATTGGATTGACCTAAAACAAAAAGGGTATCATGATGAATATGACTAGCTCATAGATTCATCTTTATCACAACACTAGTAAGTGAGTGATCTTCTCATTGGACAAGGTAAAGGAGGGGATCAAGAGGATAATCATATGTAAACATCCTTAACAATTTAAGTGATCATTTACTAATGATTATGCTATAGAAAATAGAAAGAGGGCTGAGAAAAACGTCAAAGAGGCTTGCTGGAAAATGAGATTTGACCCACTATTTAAAGGAGACAAAGTATAACGGATCTATAACGGCTATTGTGCGCGGTACCTTATCTCACCCCGCGGTACCATATCGCTAAGGTACCGCGTAGGTACTTAAGGTACCGCCACTAGACTCCGCTCCGTTTTTTGTCTTTTAGTGGGGTGGGAATATCTGAGGTATTTGAAACCTTCAAAGGATATTCTAACAGCATTTGGAATATGCCATTTTCAAATTTTCATTTTCCATTTTAATAAAATATTTTCTAAAAAAGAAAGTTTATTAAAAAGTCTTTTGTCATATTAACAAAAGTGAGTTTTAAGGATAATCATTTTGATGATCACTAAGTATGATTAAGAAAGGTTAGTGATATGATTATTACCTTGATGACAGTGTTAGTTAAATAATTCATTTTGTGTTTTACACTAAATGTGTTGTATGGTTTGTTGTGATCAAAACTAAGAAAGATTAGTTAATACTAATAATGTTTTTAGGCATCACTTGCATTAACAGTATACAATAGGGTATAATTCTTTAGTAAAGCTAAGAGTTAAACGTTGAAAAACCTTTGTGTTATTTACTTTACTTGTATTAATTTTATTGCATTACTTAACCATGGGTTAGGACTATACTTAGTATTCTTAAGTATAGTACTAATTACATGGGACCAACAAGTGGTATCAGAGCGGTGGGATTATAAAACTTTTAACCACCGTCTCAAAGTTTTTAAAACCTTTTTCCATTATGGCTGAAAGTAATGTACCCCAACTTGTTAACAAAAAAGGAGCGAGTTACTCTGTTAACGCTCCCAAGTTAGAAGTTGAAAGATTTAACAAATGGAAGAAAAGAATTCTATGTTATTTGATGGGAATGGAACCTTATTACATAACTTGTATTAAGAATGGTCCATTCAAACCAAAAACAACAGCTGGTGATGACAAACCTGAAAACCAATGGTCTGACGGTGAAAGGAGAGTAGTCAATCAAGACCAACGTCTCAAAAGCATCATAATATCTTGTCTTCATGACGATATTATGGAGGCTGTCATCGAGTGTGAGACGGCCAAAGAGACTTGGACAGATCTTGTTCATAGTTTCTAAGGACCATCCGACACTAAGGAAAATAGGATCATGGACCTGAAGTTAGAATATAACACTTTCAGGGCCAAACAATCTGAAACACTTCCTCAGACTTACACCAGGTATAAGACCTTGCTCAATGAGCTAACGAATGACGGGGTGAAACTTTCTAAGCATGAAATCAATGTTGGTTTTATGAACAGTCTCCCTGAAAAATGGCTTGGTTTTTCTCAAGGATTGAGAAATGCTAATCACATACAGACTCAGGATCTTGCAGACATTTATGGGAGATTTATCTATGAAGATAATCTAATAAATAGAAGATATCCTGAGTCCAAGAAGGCCTTAATAACAGACACCTAGCCTAAACCTCCAAATTGATCATGGCCCATTACAACCGCTTTTTACTCAAATGCAATTGTTCAAGATTTTCAGGAAACCTCAGATGATGAGGTGATAAGGGATCTAAACAGGGAATATCATGAAAGGGCCATGTTGGCAAATACCAAACGCTATATCAAAAGAACTAGATTTGCTGGTAACCAATCAACTGAGGGAGTGGATTGCTACCGATGTGGTAAAACTAGGCATTTTGGAAAATATTGTCTTTCAAAAACTCCATTGGTCTCTTATAAAAATCAAAATTATTCATCAGGCAATGACAATTTTCAACCCAAGTTTACACCAAAACTAATTCAGGCTTCTCCAATTAACCAAATTTTTCAAAATAATAAGAAAATTGAGAAAGACTATAGGTCTGAGTATAAAAAGGTTAAAGCAAAACTTGCACTCTTGGAAGCTGAACCTACTGTTGCTCAGACTCAAAAGCCTGCTCAGAACAACGCCAAAGGGCTGATAGCTGAAACTTTTGATTGGGATGATGAAGAATTGTCCTCAGAAGTGGAGGAAGTCAGGTATCAAGTGTTAATGGCTCTAGCTGATGATGAACTATCAGTTGGAAAGAATCATGCTCGAAATGGAGAATGGGTTGACATCACTATGAGAAAGGTAAACATGCTTCTCTCTATGGATGAAGAATCTGATTGGCAAAAATTCCTTAAGTATATAAACGTTTACCTATCGTTTGTTGAAGAGCAGAGATTGAATCTTCTTTAAAAATATAATAAACTTATTTTTGAATTAAACAAATGTAGAGAAGATTTATTAATTTTAAAACAAGCCAAACTTGAAGCAGTAAGCTGTCAACTTCTGAACACTGAACTTACTAAAATCTATCATGCTATTCAAGAACAACTTAAGGAAGAAAAACGCATCAATGAGAAATGGAAAAATAGCTCTACCTTAGCTTCTCAGTGTATAAACAGTCAAATACCTGCCTAAAAGAAGAAAATTATTGGGGCACGACAACTCACTTAAAAAGCACCTACTAAGTAAATGAATGAAAAAGCATTTCTCCCTGCCTCAGTTGGGTTTGATCATGAAATGATTCCTAAGTCGAAAGACTGGGTTGAGAGATCAAATCCTGAGAATGTTTTGCCTAACTTCGATACTAGAAAAATATTAACTCCTGAATCTCAGGCTATTAATGAAAAACTTGGTCTTAATGAAGAGACTGATAAATTCAGTAACACTGAAACATCTAGTGTTGCTGAAGACATTCAGACTCCTCTGCCTCCTTTGAAAAATCTTCAAGGGGCAAGTCCATGTTCTGAACTAATTCCATTGTCTTATCAAGAACACTCACCTAGAGGAAGAGCTGGGTTAAGTTGTACTGAACAAACAAAGCCTGACTCAAAAGTGATACTGAATCACACTGAGTCAGGAACTGTCACTGAGAAAACAACCAAACCTATATCTCCCTCAGGGACTCCTACACACTCAGTCAACTCTACTCCTATTGTAAATCAAGAGGAGTTAAGTAGATTGTTTCCAACTTTTCATGGAAGAGAAGCTGAACTCAGCCTCTAAAACTCCAAGTGAAACATTTGTGTCCTCACAGCCTGAATCATCAACAAGTAACAAAACTGAACCTGAGTCTTCTAAGAAAGTTAAAACAAAGAAACCCTCCTGTGAGCTATGTCACTATACAAACCACACCACTAAAAACTGCTTTAGAGTTCTCTATTGCATGAAATGTAAAAGTGAAGATCACAGGACAGCAGATCATGAGATGCACATAGCTTCTATTAGAAATGCTAAAAGATACAATGCTCAGCCTTACAACTATAGGCCCACCTCACAACAAATCAGAAAATCCAAGGCTAAGCCTTATCCACCATGTACACATTGTGGCATTCCTGATCATAGACCTGATGATTGTGTATACTACCCTGAGTGCGAGATTTATGGAAGCAATGATCACACTACCTCAGGACACAATAGGATAATCATGGTCAGAAGGGAGATGCTAGCTGAGTCATCTCAAAGTACTGAATCCTCAGTCAGACTAAGCTGTAAAACATATGGAAGAAATGTTCATTCTACCTCAGATCATACTGAGTTTGAGTACTTCAAACAAGGTGAAAGACGTCAGGCTTTTCGAGCCAAAGAGCCTACTAAAAAGTGGACTCACAAGAGAAACTAATCCACCACGTTATTTGTGCAGAAACACTTCAAGGAGCCTGTCTGGTACTTAGACAGTGTGTGTTTAAGAAGTATGATAGGGGTCAAAAGTTATCTGCACAAATACGTGGAGCAACCAGGTCCTAAGGTAGTATTCGATGATAACTCATCTTGTGTTACTGAGGGATATGGTTCAATTAAATGTGGTGGAATAGTTTTCTCAAAAGTGGCGTTTGTAAATGGTCTGAAGTACAATCTCATTAGTATCAGCCAACTGTGTGATGCTAAGTACATCGTTCAGTTTGATGATAAGCAAGGAACAATCTTCAACGCTAACAAAGAAATTGTGTTGGCTGCTCCAAGAAGAAAAGATGTATATGTCCTAGACATGTCATCTGTAACACATTCAGGAGCATGTTTCTTTGCTAAAGCCTCAGACTATGTCAATTAGCTTTGGCATAAGAGACTGTCACATCTCAATTTCAAAGATATGAACAAACTTGCAAAAGAAAACAAAGTTCTTGGCTTACCATCTCTTGTGTATTCAAAAGACAAACCTTGTTCAGCCTGTAAAAACGGTAAACACAAGAGAGCTTCTTTCAAGCCAAAACAAAACTTTTCTATCAGGAAGTGCCTTCATCTTCTTCATATGGACTTATTTGGACCAGTCAGATCAATGTATATAAATCATGAGAAATATACCCTTGTGATTTTTGATGAATACTCTAAATACACTTGGGTATACTTCCTAAAAAAGAAGAGTCAAGCTCCTGAATTCATAATGTCTTTTATCAGGCAAGTAGAAAATCAAAATGATACTAAAGTTAAACAAATACGAAATGATAATGGAACAGAATTCAGTAACCATGAGCTTGAGAGATTTTGTGATGAGAAAGGAATTTCTTAGAACTTCTCTTCTCCTTACACACCTGAACAAAATGGTGTAGCTGAAAGGAAGAATAGAACTCTCATTGAAGCTGCTCGAACCATGCTCAATGGATCCAATCTTTCAAAACACTTCTGGACTGGGGCTGTAAAAATAGCTTGCTATACTCAGAACAGATATATTATTGTCAAAAGACATGATAAGACTCCTTATGAAATATTCAGGGAAAGGATTCCAGATATCAGCTACTTTCATGTGTTTGGATGTCCTGTGTTCATTCACAATTAAAAGGACCATCTTGGTAAATTTGATGCCAAAGCTGATGATGGATACTTTCTTGGATACTCTTTTGTCTCCAAATCCTTCAGGGTCTTTAACATAAGGAGACAACAAGTTGAGGAGTCATTTCATGTCACTTTTGATGAAAGTATGGATGCCATTAACTTCACAAATCAATCAATGGAAGAGATTGGGATCAATGACTCATCAAGATATCCTCCTGATGAGTATGAACATTGTCCCTCAAAGCAGTATCAAACTGATGTTGATATATCCTATCATATATCACCTCACAATAGGTCAACAGATAATTTAATCACACCTCAACATGTCCCTGAAGTTAGCACTTCTCAAGCTGAAGAATCAAATGATTCACCCATCTATGGGAACACTGAAGGGACAAGTGATGAAAATATCGATCCCACTATTACTGAAAATCCTTCAGAAGGAGGTGATGTCCCAGTACCATGTACTGAATCTCTAGTCCCTGATAATCATCAACTATCAACAAGCCCTAATCCAAGTCCTCAGGATAGATGGTCAAGACAACAACATATAGAGCTTGTAAATATAATTGGTGATGTATCTGAGGGGATGCTCACACGCAGTCAGGCTGCTAAACTCTCTGCTGCCTCAGCCCATGAATGTCTGTTTTCAGACTTTCTCTCTGAAATTGAACCAAAACACGTTTCAAGGCCCTGACACTTCCAGGGTGGGTTTGAGGCCATGCAAGAAGAGCTCAACCAATTCCTCAAGAACAAAGTGTGGAAACTTGTTCCTCTCCCTGAAGGGAAATCATCTCTTGGTACAAAATGGGTATTTAAAAACAAGACTGATGAAGATGGAATTGTCATTAAAAATAAAGCTAGGCTGGTTGTTCAGGGGTGTGGTCATCTTGAAGGGATCGACTATGAGGAAACCTTCGCCCCTGTAGCAAGAATGAAATCCATCAGGATCTTCCTTGCCTATGCTACTTCCATGAAGTTCAAAGTTTTCCAAATGGATGTAAAAAGTGCCTTCCTGAATGGAAAGATCACTAAAGAAGTTTATGTTGCTCAGCCTCCTGGTTTTGAGAGTTCTGAGTTCCCAAACCATGTTTGTAAACTTGACAAAGCTCTTTATGGACTGAAACAAGTACCAAGGGCATGGTATGAAACTCTCTTTACATTCCTGATAATGAACAAATTTGTCAGGGGGAGATAGACAACACCTTGTTTATCTTCAGAACCAAGGAGGATGTTCTACTAGTTCAGATATATGTTGATGACATCATATTTGGATCTACTAACTATAACCTTTGTAGAAAGTTTGAAAAACTTATGACAAAGAAATTTGAAATGAGTATGATGGGTGAATTAACATATTTTCTTGGACTACAAATCAAACAGGGGGACAAAGGGATCTCAGTCTGTCAAGAAAAATACACAAGAGAAATACCTAAGAAATATGATATCTCTGAGTGTGCTTCAGTAAAGACTCCCATGGTTCCCCCCAACAACTTAGGTCCTGATCTTACTGGTAAATCAGTCAATCAAACCTTATTCAGGGGAATGATTGGATCATTAGTGTACCTAACTGCAACCAGGCCTGATATTCAGTTCTCAACAATCTTATGTGCAAGATATCATGTCGATCCCAAAGAATCACATCTTACTGCTGTTAAACGAATCTTCAGGTACCTGAAGGGTACTCCTTCACTAGGTCTATGGTATCCTCGTTGCTCAGGCTTCGATCTTAAAGGATACTCAGACTCAGACTATGCTGGCTGCAATATGGATAGAAAAAGTACCTCAGGTGCATGTCAATTCCTAGGTGGCAAGCTAGTATGTTGGAGTGCAAAGAAACAACAGTCAGTCGCAATTTCCTCTGCTGAGGCTGAATACGTGGCAGCTGCTGGTTGCTGTGCAAACATCCTTTGGATGAAAAGTCAACTCAGGACTATAATGTGGAATACAAAGTAGTCCCTATCTTTTGTGACAACACCAGTGCAATTGCCATTTCAAATAATCCAGTCCTACATTCAAGGACTAAACACATAGACATAAGATATCATCTGCTCAGGGACCACATCTTAAAAGGAGATATTGAATTACATTTCATCCCCACTGAATATCAGCTAGCTGATATATTTACCAAACCTTTGGATGAACCAACGTTCACTAGACTAAAAGTTGAACTTGGTATGCTGAATATTGATTAATCAGGCTCCCTGATGACAATGGATTCAGTATAATGTATATTCTTGATCCTCTCTCTGAGTAAATATCTCTTATCGTCTTTCCCTTGACACTGAGGTACATTAAATGACGTAACTAAATGCTCTAAGGATTTAGTTACTTAATGTCCTATGTTGGTGAGTCACAACATTAAATAAGGAACATATATTCCTTCAATAAATTGCCATAAACCAGTCAAGGGGTCACCCATGTCAAGTATCCCACTAAGCATTAAATGCTTACCCTTTTTCTAGCAAAATCCGTTGTAAAAACGTCCTTTCAAATGCACGTGACCCCACGTCATCTCTGCAAAAAGCGTTATCTCTGCAGTAACAGAACAGTTGCCAAGAAAATAGGGGGACCACTTCTACGCTTTCATTCAATGCGGATGTGAAAAGAAATTATAACAAATAAAACTCTTTTTCACATCCGAGCCTATAAATACCCCTCAATCAAAACAAACACACACACAAAGAACTTGCAATCTTACTCTGCCAAAATTTTCTCTCAAAGAAAAATTATGTGTGTTCAAACGTGTTTCCAGAAAAGGTTTCTTGTAAAAGGCAATCACATTGATCACTTGTTTTATTGTTATATAGCACAAACAATCAAAGTTAGCTATTGTTTATAACTCCTGATCTTTTTTTAAGGCAAAAGTTTGCATTAGGTCACTTGGTGAATCTTGTTGTATTATAACAAGAAACAAGTCTTAATTTGATTTCCACAAATTGCCATTGTCCTTTTTCAAATCTTCAAAAATTAACTTTAATGGCAATGTCCAAAGCTATCAAATATGCCCCTCAGGCTGAGCATCTCACCAATGAGGATGTCCATTTTGCAAGAAACAACTATGAGGGAAATTTCAATTACCCTAGTAGTGTATCAGCCTACAAACCAATTTGCAAATTCTTGAAAAACTGTGATTAGGCTGATGCTTTTACGAAAACCCCCTCAGTCTTCTACCATGAATATCTCAGGGAATTCTGGTATACAGCTGTGGTTGTAACCCCCACTACCCAAGGGCCTGAAGGACCTTAGGGGTCTGAGATCAAGTCACATAAGAACTGTGTCATCATGTTCACTGGTAACAATGGGAAGACACCATTGATTTTAGACTTCAGAACATTTTGTCAAACCAGTGGACTTGATTATAACAATGGAAAGTATGTTGCACATCCTGACATGGAGTCAGTTAAAAACGGACTAAAAGAAATCAGGGTCCCTGAGTTACTTGTGACTAAAACCCCATTGATCAAAATTGCTTTCCCCATGGCTTGGAGGATCCTGGTCACTTTTGTGATTCAGGTGATCGGTGGGAACTATTCATCTACTGAGCAAGTTAATTCTACTCAGTAGATGCTAATCTACAGTCTTATTAATGGACTTAAGATTGACATAGGAGAGATTGTTTATAATGATCTTGTAACCAGGCTCTTGAAGGAGTCTAGGCAAAAGTATGTTTCTTACCCAAGATTCATATCATGCGTCTTAGAACGGTTACTGGGTTCCCTTTACACTCAGGAAAAATTCAACGTTTTTTCTACTCCCATCCTGAGTTCCACAAACTTTTCAAAGAGCCCATCTGAAGTCAAACCCATTGCATTGACGGCTCACATGACTGAGGTGATTAGTCGTGAATCATCCGTGTCTCCCATTCCCTTCTTACCAAAGAAGGGGAACAAGAAGACTCAGACTGTGCCTAAGACCAAACCAACAAAGGCACATGGCCCTGAGGCTTCCGAGGCACGACCAAAAAAGGCCAAGGCTAAAAAGGCTACCCTTGTTCAGACCAAGCTTCATCTACCCCAAGGGAAAGAGCTTTCGGGAGGCCCTGATACATCACAGTCAGGGTCGACGGGCCAAACTACTGGTCCTCTTGATGGAGATGGAAACATACAACCTTCTCCTACGGGACTACCTTCCACTCAGACCGATGGGGGCATTCGTAAATCACAACCTTTGCCTAAGGTCACAACTAAGGCCAAAGACTCAGAGAGACGCCCACGGGGAACACACCTCGTTGATAGGCCTATCACTTCCACCAAGTCCAATGAAGGCACACTAGCTCAAAAGTCTTTGCCTAAGGACCCAAAAATCGATTCCTTAGACTCAGAGGGACATCCACGGGTAAAACACCCTGCTGATAGGAATCTCACTTCCACAAATCCCGATAAAGGCACACTAAATCAAAATTCTTTGCCTGAGGGAACCACTATTGATCCCAAAGACTTAGAGGGACGCCCACGGGTAAAACACCCCACTGATAGGGATCTTACCTCCACAACTAATCAATCACAAACTGCCCCTGAGTATCAGTTGGCTAAATCCCAAGCCTCAGGATTTGGGGCAGGGAGTGACAATAACCAAGGCAAACCTTCTTTTGAAGGGGAGCTGGACAAACCAAAGGGCTCACTGAACTTTGGAGATTTTGTAAATCTACTCGAGGAGCCTGGCGAGTTACTCCAAGGTTTCAGTGACGAAGATGATATGATTGAGGTTGGGGATGAACCTGAATCTCAGGCCCCTCCTCAATTAGACCAGAAGCCACACTCCACGCCATTGTTCGCGGACATACATCCCTCCCTTGAGGCTCAACAAAGCCCTCCCCTGAGGCATCCGAACAAAAAGAGCCCTCCCCTGAGGTACCGAAAAAGCCCTCCCAAGAGGCAAAACTTAACACCTCTTCGTTGGGGACTCAAACTGTGGTTCTGGATGAAACTTTTGATGACATCAAGCCTGTTACTGAGAAGGTTTTGAATGCAACTCTCAAGGATGTATTAACTCATGCTTCCACAACCTTGAAAGTTGAGGTCACTCAGGTTCATGAAGACTTGTCTTCAAAGGCTGATGAACTCCTTGATGAGTTCAGGACATATGGTGATAGATTTGACCTGGCCGAGGAAAAGATGAGAATTCATGTGGACAACCAAATAGAATTCATCAGCTCTGTTAACAATAGTCATGAAAATCAAGAGAAGAAGCTCATCAACTTCCTCAACCATGCTCTTCCTACTGTAGAAGCAAATGTGTCCTTGAAGACAACTCTGGATGGACTGATCACTAGCACTACTGAGTCCACTTCCAGAGTTAGTCAATTACTTGAGTTACTGAAGGAGGACATGCTCACTAAGGTTTTCACCAGGTTAGACTCTCTCAGGTCTGACTTGGATATGGTAAAAGGGAAATGTGATGCCATCTATGAGGATGTTCATATGGATGCTGAGGCAGAGTTCAGATTGTCAAGGGCTGCACAAGGTTACATGGCTAATGCCTCCAATCTCTCTGACATCTCCAAGTCCCTGAAAGAAGCAGATATTCCTAGAATTAGGACAAGGATTACCACCATAGAAAACACTCAATCCCTAATTCAGTTGGATGTTAAAACTATCAAAGCGGACACTCAGTCCATGAAGGAAATGGTGACTGAGATGTTTCAGGCTTTCAAGGGATCCTCCACCACCTCAGGACCCTCACAAAGGGCAAAAGTTGGGATTAGTCAGGTTGATCCTTCAACTTTTGAGGGGGAGAATGTGCCACCAATGATGCTAACTTGGACTGAACCTCCTTCTCACACTGAGGGGGAGCAGGAAGAACTAGCACAACCCCAACCCTTAAACTCAATTCCTCCCAACCCTGAGCCCTCAGTATTTAAATTAGATAGGGGCAAAGGCATTGCTGATGAAACCCTAACACCTCCACCAAAGAAGCTTGTAAAAGCTTCAAGAGAAAGAAGGCTTGATCCTGATGCGATTGTCTTGGTACCATATGAGATTAATGGAAAGATGTACAAGATGACTCCTGATCAAATCCAACAGTACTTAGATAGAATGGAGTCGGCTAAGTCTAGTGAAGCAACAAGGGCTGAGAACTTGAGGGTATTCACTGAGTTTGTGAAAGAAGTGGGTGGTGACCCTGAGGCCTTGTTAAGCAAGAAAGGGGGGAGGAGTTCATCCAAAAGCAGGAGGAAGAACTCAAGGCCATTCAGTATGAAATGGTCTTGAAGCAACAACAAAGAACCATCCAACTTAAGAAACTGTATGACCAATGCACCAAAGTCGTCACCCAAAGAAGAAAGCCTGAACCAATCACTAACCTTCAGATCATTCCTCATACCACACATGTCTTAGTATCTGTCTACAAAAACAATGATGAGAGAAATTTTGAAGTTATGAAGAAATTTTCATTTGGTGATTTTAGTCTCAGTGAGTAGGACGAAATGGAAAGGATCTTCAGGACCAAAACGAACAAATGTGTCCCTGAAATACTCAACTCTCTCAATAAGAGATATGAGAGGTTGAATCAGATCAAGGAACAGTTAGGAATCACTGAAGATCTTCCTTTAACTGAACAGGATTCTACCAAAACTCAGGGAAGAAAGAGAAAAAGAGTTGAGCTTGAAGTTGAGACTAAGATCCCTGGGTTAGACTACAATCGTACCCTCCCTGAAAATGTCCCCTTTGTGAACAACATGGTTATAGAAGAACCTGAGTGGGGTATCTTATTCATTGATGTTTTTGGGGATCAAGCTTTTCAAATAATGAGTGACATAGAGAAATGCACTACTGAGAGTGTTCTCATCTTTCTTGTGATGGCTGGACAAGTTCAGACTGACGAGAATAAAATATTTGCTGAGAAGCTCAGGGAGATAATTGCTAGAAGGCCTGATAAAGAAAAGGTGTTAAAGTCATCAAGGGTGAAGAGGGAAGCAATGGATTCCTGAATAATTGTAATCTTTTTTGATTTTCTTTTTAGTAATTCGGTGGTCTAGTAGGGTGGTAGATGGTTGTGGAAGCCATGGATGAGTTGAGAGAGAAAAGGTTGTGTGTGAAAATAAGAAAATGTATTAAAAGTGAAATGGAAACACAAGAAACACCCCTCCTTGGAAGTCTTGGAGGGGTATATATATAGTCACACACCGCACCTAAACTATACATTGTTTCCTAGTCTAGTCTAAGCGTGTGTGACTATGATAACCAATGGGAATTCTTAAATGTCGTCACATAAAGTGAATTTCCAACAATCTTCCCCCATGGGACGACGTGAAGAATTCCTTACAATATTTTTCCTAACAAGTACATAATGATTAAGAACAAAATCTTTCATGAAGCGTCCAATGTTGATGATGTCTTCTGAGGCCTTTGACTTCAAGTCTTCACTTCAAAACGACTCATCTTTAAAGTAACTTGTAGTAGAAATATTGTAACGGCACGAGCTAAGTAATCCATATACTTCTGGTTTAGGAGAAGCTTCTGAATTAACTTCCCCCTAATTCATGCCACATAAACTTGATGTAGAAGCTTTTAAATAGCTTCCCCCTAAACCGACAATCCTCGTAAGCAACTTCAAAGCTTTCAATAAAGCTTAGAATGATTAAGCGCACAACGGAATTTAAAAAGCAAACCCCTTAATATAACATGATAATGTTGCTATGAGGGATTGAAAGTAAGGGGCACACCAAGTAGATCAACAACGTCTCTTCTCATGCTTGAATAATTCTTCTGAATTTTTCTTCCCCCTGAGAGTTCAAGTTATGCATACCAGAAAGAATCAAGACATTTCTTCCCCCACATAGTTGAAGAAATTAAATCAATCCCAAGTATGAAGCTCAAATACTGAAGTAGACACTTTATCCCATTCATGAAGTTGACGTCGTAACACCAGAGTCAATTAAGTCCCGGAAATGCACATATCTTCTTCCGGAGATGCACCAGAGTCAATTAAGTCCCGGAAGTGCATATCTCTCCATATAGGATTATGATGATGAATAATTGCAACAACAAAACAATTAAACATCGAATCAGTAGTGTACCGTTTAGAGATTGATAACGCCACGAGTTAAAACACTGATTTTCTCTGCGGTTATGAAAAATGTCTTCCCGGAATGTCTTCAAATCAAAAAAGAAGGTATGAAGTTCATCACGTGTACTCGTTGTGCGTTTAATGTGTCTTCTTCTTCCCCCTTGATGGTTTCGAAACTCGGAACCAGCAATAAATCGTACGCACATGTACCTGAAATCTCGTGAGAATAATAAATAAGCAGAATTATATATTTTGTGAGAATCGGCTGCTGATCGAAAATCTCTACTCATAAACTCTCCATGGCCATCTTTACCAACCCCCTTGTAGGAAATTTGAAGTGACCACTGATAGAATGAACCAGATACATCAAACATGAAACTGAATAAAAATCCTTCGATCTTGTGACTTAAGCTTGCACTATTGTTGAATGAGAAACGGTGGAGAAATCTCTAAGTACCCAATACATCACTAAAGAAGTTATAATCACAACACCTCTTGAAATTATCCACGCCGACTAAGCGCGTGACACTGAGTACAACAATGTAACCCCTTTAAGTGATAGTTATCCGAGTCATCAACCAACCACCCCGAACCCGGAAACTAGATAAACAAGTCGTCATTCTAAGATTAAGCACGAGCAAGTTATCTTTTAAAGATAAAAAAAATACACACCTTCGAAAAAAATCCGTCTTCAACTTCAAATAATAAATACCCGATCAAACAACCGTAGCTACTAAAAATATAGCCATTTTTCTTCGGTCTCGTCAAATAATAAATCTTGTCACGCTGTGTCAACACTTTGTCACATTTAAATCCAATGTCATGAACCTCGTCAAAATTTTACCCATAAAATAATTTATACAAAAATTAGCCAAAGCTAATTTTGTACAAACTTTTGTGCAAATAATTTGGAATCAAACAAAGTTGTATCACAAATCCATACTAAAATGATAGACGAGGCCCTATCATGTTTAGAGAAAAATAATGTGGCCCACCAGTCGGTTGTTTCCTACTTAAATCACCCCACGTTATGCAATTGTGTACAACTCCACGTTGATATCTGTCCATTCACAATCAAACATTTATAAAGTTCACGTTAAAGATGATGGGCCACTTTGTCTAAAAATTTGATCAGTCGGTCCATGAGTTTTCTATACCTAAAAAATAGGTATAAGATACATCACCCCTAACCACTCTCACCATTTAACACATAACCTAAACAACTTCACTTTGTTTTATCCGCCCCCCAAATCACTAACCCCTTCATCTCTCATCCACCCTACTCCAATTAATCAATCAGTCAGATAATCTCATTTGCTATCACCATAAACAAAGTAACCAATATTCAATCTCACTGCCTCCATCGCAACAAAAAAAATCATTTCATAAAGAAACTTTGATCTAGATCAACTGAATCCTTTCAAAATTTAAAATCCAACAAACACAAACAAAATACTTTTCAATTACCCACACTTGGATAATCGATATTCCATTAGATGACGAACCATGACGGTCGGCTTCAAGATTTCTTGGCTGAGGTCTCGGGTAAGGTTAATTGAGATCATGCGTGTTGGTTGATTTTAACTTGTGGTTGGTTCAAATCGAAACAAAGAGATGATTATAGCAAAATTGTTTTTAGTCATACTCTTATATTTTCGAAAATAAATCAAAGAAGTTTTAAACTTCAACAGTGATCTATGATGAGAACCATTTCGTGGGTTAAGATCTTTAAAGATCTTGACATGCATGTTTAACCACTAAAGATGAATCTGAGATCACACTCTTTGTTGTTTTGTTTTCTGTTATGATCGAGTCTAGATGCTACGGGATGTAGGAGACGATGGGCTTTAGGTTAGATTTGGTGTTGAGGAGTAATAAGGCTGGAGTGTTATGTTGGTACTTGTCTCGGGTAATGTTTAAACAACATGGTCAGGTTTTGTTACACTGGTTAAGGTCTGTCAAAACTGCATCGCAATGTTCTATTATTTTAAAACCCATCGCAACGAAAAATGAGTCCATCGCAATGTTTTCAGAATATTTCATCGCAATATTAAATAATAAAGCCATCGCATTCATTTCTGTTCCATCGGAATGCTAGAAAAAAATCAGCAGCATGACGTCATAATATGCCATAGCGATAGGTCAAACCACCCATCGCAATGAGACCCATCGGAATGAGTCCCATCGCAATGGGTAGAGTCGAACCCATCAGAATGTCTCAAAAAACCCCATCGCAATCCATGCGATCGAAAGAGCCATCGGAATGATAGCATCGGAAAGCATGCGTCGGAATGTGCCTATCTGAAAACTTATCCAACAGTTGTACTATTTCCGATTTTTGTGGATCTTACTTTTCTGGGTACAACTCATCTTCATCTTCATGTTAAAAAGAAACATACCAGAAAAACCCAAAAAAATTCTAGAAAAAATGCTGTTAAAAATCAGAAAAGTAATCATTGACCATGAGAGAACCATTTGACCAGGATATAATAACCATGTAACTGTTTGGACAGATATAATAATATCATCACACAAATAAGTGAGACAGTGATATGGATATGAGACTAGATTTGAGACCAAAGACAATGAAAGACATCGTGACAAAAAAAATTGTAACAGATTAAGACCAAAAAAATTATTAGACCACCAAATTCAAAACAAAAAACACGATCCAAGGATTGAACTGAGGCTCTGATACCAATTGTGGATTTGCTTTTTAGTAATTCGGTGGTCTAGTAGGGTGGTAGATGGTTGTGGAAGCCATGGATGAGTTGAGAGAGAAAAGGTTGTGTGTGAAAATAAGAAAATGTATTAAAAGTGAAATGGAAACACAAGCAACACCCCTCCTTGGAAGCCTTGGAGGGGTATATATATAGTCACACACCGCACCTAAACTATACATTGTTTCCTAGTCTAGTCTAAGCGTGTGTGACTATGATATCTAATGAGAATTCTTAAATGTCGTCACATAAAGTGAATTTCCAACATCTTTTGTTTTGTTTATGTTTCTTGTATTAGACTATTCAGTCTTGTGTAATGATGAATAAAATGAAGTACTTTGTTAAATCAAGTCTTTTCATCAGTAGAATAGTTTGTATAAGAACAAGCCTCTTTGCTCACTTATAACAATTTCACTTAGGCAAATTTTATATCCTAATAAGGGGAGATTGTTAGGTCAATTCAGTACCTAATGACCTTACTGATGGATTTGAATAACAATCAGCCTAAGTGAAGTATTAACCTTGAACATAACAAAGTCACTGAGTGAACAGTCACTCGGTGAGTTGCCTTCGAGTTCCTAGACTGAGTCTAAAAGAAAGACTCGAGCATTCAAAGAGGCGAAGCTCAATGAATGACTTCTATGACGAATAAGAAGGTGATGGGTTCAGTGAGTTGTGGCAATAGACTCACTGAACCCTATACAATCTCCCTGAAGAAAACAAGCATTCTCCAAGACTGAAGTAAAGGCGGGATAAGTTGAATTGTGACAAGATGGAGTACATCACACAATTAGTGTGACTTACCCTTTTGGGATAGATAGGGTACTGACAAGTGTAAAGGACTTAGGTCTTACTACTTAGAATAGGGTAAGAAAAGATACTACACTGTACCAATAAGACAAGAATTGCTCATGGGCAATTATTGTCTTCTACCCAACTTTCCTTCTATAAATAGGATGCTTGTAAAAGGAGAGAACATAAGTTTGTGCACTTAATGCTTTAGACATTCACAAACAAAGTTTTCTCTCCTCCAAATACGATCAAACACTTGAGTTCTAAACTCTTGTTGATAGAATCGTCAAGCTTAGCAATCGTTAGGATTGGACTAGCTTGTTAGTGAGGAGATCACAAAACCACACATTGTCTATTCAATCCCTATTGTAGCTTCGTATACAATAGGGTATAATTCTTTAATAAAGCTAAGAGTTAAACGTTGAAAAACCTTTGTGTTATTTACTTTACTTGTATTAAGTTTATTGCATTACTTAACCATGGGTTAGGACTATACTTAGTATTCTTAAGTATAGTACTAATTACAAGGGACCAACAACATAGCTTTCTGTGTACCTAAAAATAGAACTTGTAGGACCATAGTAGCATCCTAACGCTATTTTACATGTAGTTAATAGCGATTCCCTTGAAAGAAAATGCAAAATTGAACCAAAACAAAACAATTGCAAAAAGATTACCATTGTGAGATCATATGAACAATGAGAGCATGGACTCAATTTTCAATCGAGCTTTTGGGCAAACGTCAATAGTCACACATTCAAGTACCTCTAATTGGGAGTGATGATTACTAATCGTCGCTGTCTATGGTGGGTAGAGGTGGCAATTTCAACCAGGCTTGGAATGGGTGGAGTAAAAATAGAGTGGGTCAGTTTTTGTAAAACGAATGAAGTTTGGGTCAAATGGGTTTGAGAATGGGTTGGACCAAAAACTCAATAGTTTAAAAAGTTAGTTTTTATTATTAAGTCACTAAATTTACGTTTTCGTTAGTAAATTTACGTTTTCGTCAGAAAATTTACGCTTTCGTCTGTAAATTTATGTATTCGTCAGAAAATTTAAGTTTTCGGCATTAAATTTACGTTTTCATCAGAAAATTTACGTTATCGTTAGTAAATTTACGTTTTCGTCATAAAATTAACGTTTTCCTCTTTAAATTTACGTTTTCATCGGAAAATTTACGTTTTCGTTAGTAAATTTACGTTTTCGTCAGAAAATTTACGTTATCGTCGGTAAATTTACGTTTTCGTAAAAAAATTAACGTTTTCGTCTTTAAATTTACGTTTTCGTCAGTAAATTTACGTTTTCGTCAAAAAATTTACGTTTTCGTTAGTAAATTTACGTTTTCGTCAGTATATTTACGTTTTCGTCAGTAACTTTACGTTTTCGACAGTAAATTTACGTTTTCGTCAGTAAATTTTCGTTCATCAGTAAATTTACATTTTCGTCAGAAAATTTACGTTCTCGTCAGTAATTTACGTTTTCGTAAGAAAATTTACGTTTTCGTCAGTAAAACGATTCATGATCTGATTCGAAAAAAAACCCACCTGGTTTTTTAAACAGGTGTTTCTAACTGATTCGACGATTCGTAAACGATTACATAAAACGGTCATGACCGGTTTAAAAACCGGTTAAAACCAAACAGGACTGGTTTAAGTCAAACCGATTTGTTAACCAGTTAACTCAAACCGAAACGATTTAAAAACCGATCCAGTTTCGGAGAAAAAACGGTTTTGTCCATCTCTAGTAGTCACTAATTCGAGTAGACCGCCCACCTGGCTAAGAGGTCCACTGGAGGTTATTATTACTCGGTTTGCAATTTTTAGTAACCAAATGCATTTGAAAAACAAAAAACAAACAAAAAAGAATGCATCATTTGAACAATCCTAATTCTCTTTATAAGACACAAGACATTATTCATAAAAGGGCAGAGAGTCACCACGGTGTGGCTCGGCGTGGCCACACAGTGTTTAACAGCGTGGAAGACACCGTGGCCGTGGAAGCCAACCAACTTTTTCACAAAACTCCCTCTTCTATTTTACACTACCCCCCCCCCCCCCCCCCCCTTTATCTTTATAACCCAACCAAACGAACCCTAAACGGCTAGTTTTTTGGAGACAAAAAAAATTGAATTTTTTTTAAAAACAATGCTAGCCAACGGCTAGTTTATATAACATTTAAACTTTTTTTTTTGAATTTTCAAAACAGCCTAAGGGCTAGTTATTTTAAAAAAAATTTAAAAAAAAAGCAAAACGGCTAGTTTTTAAAGAATAAAAAAAACATTTTTTTAAAAATCCCTATATATACATAACAATATATCCCCTAAATTTACACACTCCTAATCCTTAATCTATTACATATCACATACGAAATCATGTCCGGAAACCCCAACAAACCTTCTTTCGTTGGCCTCCTTAACACGTTTACCGAAGGTCAGTTTTCACAAGAAATATTTTCGGATGATCAGGCATGCCTAGAAATCCAACGACAAGCCTACGAAAATTTCCAACAACAAAGATACACTCAATTTCAATCCGACGAGGATATTCAACTCCAAAAGCTTCAAGAAAACCCACCTTCTTTCGATGAACCACAATCCTCACAACCTACATCCGAATCACAAAAAAAAATCCGTAAACGGGCGGCCAAAAATAAGAATGTTGATTTGAGTCAACTAGGGGCGGATTTCGAGAAAAATCCGGATGTGTCGAAAACTAAGTCACGTTGGGTTGCATCGGAGGAGGCATTGCTTGCCAAATGTTATGTTGAGATTTTGGAGGACCCGAATGTCGGGAGATCTCAAAAAGGAGAAACGTTTTGGTATAGGGTTATGGGGACTTTTAATAACCAAAATTTCAAAACCATACCAAGGATATGATTTCGAGTAAATGGAGGGATTTGAACCACGCTTGTCAAAAGTTCAATGGTTGTTACCGACGTAGCAAGGCGGCAATCAAAAGTGGAGAAAGTAATTTGGATGTGATGGCGAGGGCTCGAACAATTTATCGGGAGTAAAATAAAAACAACACTTTCCACCTCGAAGAAGCTTGGAAGGTTTTGAAAGCCCATGCAAAATGGGACCCTCCCGAAGCCGTTGATTTAAACGAGGACGTTTCGTCTCTTGCAAATGAGGCTCTTTTTGCACCGGATGCAAGACCCCGCCCCACCCCTCGGCAAAGAACGAACCGGAAAGAAGGAAAGATCCGAGTCAACGAGCACGGGAGCGAGTAGTGGGTCGAACAAATTCGGGGATGCTCTAACCGCCGAGTTTCGACTCAAAAGGAAAGCCGCCCAAGAAGCCTACGAAATGTCGATAAACAAAGAATGGAACAACTAAATATTCTCACGACATCGACTCGGGGTTGTGACGAAAGCTCGGCTCGTTTGATCAATGCGAAAAACAAGAAGAAATCAAAATGAAACTTGATCGAAGTGAAGATTAGTTTTTTTTCGTATTGTTTTTTTTAATCCGAATTATTTTTATTTTTTTTAGAATGTAATGTTTTTCTTTTAATGAATAAAGTAAATTGGGATTTGAATAAATTATTTGTTGAGGGTAGTTTATGAAAATAAGTGAAAAATTTGGTGTGGTGGTATGGAAATGGTGTGATGATAAGATGAGTTTTTTTTTTGGATGTGAAAATGAAAAGGCTAGGTGTTTTTTGGTGTGGAAATATGATCGATTCCATGCCCTCTAACAATAAGCTAAAAGAGATTTATCAGTTTAAGTAATCCCCAATAATGCAACCAAAACTACATCATGCATAATGTACAACTAAAAGTGCATGTTGAACGCCACAACATACATGTATCATTAAGTAATACATCAAAAAGACATGCTGAGCATGTTGACTCTATGGTCTGAAAGTCAAGCTTTCTAGTTTTGTGACATAAATTAGGCTAAATCAACGGTCCCCCCAGATAGTTTTTGTTGCTTCCATAAATTATATAAGCCGAGTTGTATTAGGTAGAAAATTCTCATGTCTCCTATTCCTGATAGAGTAAACAAGTGTGTGAGTGGTAAACTGTGGGTTATGATAGTTAAAACCACCACCCTCGGTCTCCCTGTGCACCAGTCCAGTAAGCTTGTAATAGTCTTGAGGATCAGAGGAACCATCTACAGAGTCATTTAGACATCATCAATCAAAATGAAAATCTCAATATATTAGTCATTTGATATGGATTCCTAGTTGAGGGAAACAAAGAGAGCGAAATGCCAATGTTCAAAGTTCAAACAGCAAAATAAAATAAAATGGAGACTAACCTTGCACAGTTTCATACTCGACTTTGCGTTTCAGGCATCCTTTGTTGCCTGCATGAAAGAAAAAGGCATCAAGGAATAGAACACCAAAGGAAATTTGCAATTTATGAAGCTTTCTTAATCTAATAAAGTGTTATCTAGTTTATTCGGCTAGCTAGAGGTGACAAGCACTTTATACTAAAAACAAATATGACAAATTTTACTGATTATTAGTATTAATTAAAATGGTTATAAGAATTGGGCGAATTTTAACACATGTTTTAACTTTGGCTAGGTTCTAAAAATGGGTCAAAATTTATCACTTCTAACTGTTTCAACATTATAAGAGGAAAAACTAGTTCATTAATTATAAAGTGTAAATTGCAAGTAACAAGCACAATTAATATCAATGGGGTCCTAATAAGAAAGTGATAGCCAAATCAACACATGTGAGAGTCCGTATATTCACATACATTTTGGTTTACGATCTGTTAGTGTAAAAT
This sequence comes from Glebionis coronaria, assembly GCA_025667525.1. Lineage (NCBI taxonomy): Eukaryota > Viridiplantae > Streptophyta > Magnoliopsida > Asterales > Asteraceae > Glebionis > Glebionis coronaria. The sequence continues at coordinate 105,676 of JANFOE010001408.1, forward strand.
GCAGCAGTCTCTTTGCACCGTCTTCAGTGTCACATTCGACTTTGATCTCATACACGCCATGTATCCCTTGTTCAATGGCCTCTATGGTCATGTAGAAGATATACATACCAGTTAATTTATAGAATTTGCACTCCATGAATTCAGCGCAGCTGACCTGGTTGTCTTCGTCTTTGTTAACATACTAACAACATATAATTAGTTTATGTAAGCAAGAAAGTTAGAAACGGAGACAGTCTCAAAACTTGAAAGCAGGTGGAAGGAATGTAACCATACCCTTTTACAAGAACTATTAAAGGTGTCAACTGCAAATTTTCCAAGTAAATCAACAACCCTACGATCCTTCTTCTCAACCATATGTAGAAACTCGTCCATCGGAACACAAACTTGCTCTTGTGCTTCCTGCCACAAGCATGAAATATGTTATGAAATACTCATGCGCCATAATCATGGATGTAGGTTTGTATAGATGAGAAGATAAAAAAGAGGGACGAATAACAAATACATACAGCTGTATCATCCTTTACAAAGTTATTCCAGACTTCCTTCTCATCATTGTTGTTCAACTGATAACTACCGTGGTAATTAGGGGAGCTCCCTGAATAAGAAACAAATATCCACATTATCTTAGATTAGAAACTTGGTCTTTGTTTTCCTCATAATAAATGCAGAACTGTGTCGACTTGGCTTATTAATGATCAGAGAGCAACAATAAAAAAAAATTGTATGTAGCGTTGTTATAATTTTTCTAACAAGGAATTGGAATACGTACAGGTTATCTTGATCTTCTTCTTCGTCTTCTGTGTCTTCTTCTTCGTTTGGGGTTTGGGTGCAGGTGTAGGAAGCTTGGGAGTATAAGCCGCGATGGAGGTTTCGGGGTCGCTGCAAGAAAAGGGTATGAGTACGAGAACAAAAGGAGATAAGAAATTTATCAATTATCTTAGATCTGCTTACAAGCTAAATAAGTAGTTTTTTTTACAAAGACCGTAGCTAGAGAACATATTATGTCCAGCCAGATGGCAACTCTTCAGTAATACATTGCAAGTACGCAGATTCACAGTGAATATCTTCCTCCAAAGATTCCAATTTGCGCTTTGCAGACCTGTTGTTCCTGTCCAGCTTTAGAGACTTCCTAGCTGTAGCTGCATTCTGAATCAGATCATACAGGCGCTGTGGAATTTCAAGCGGCTCTGTCATGCAAAAGAATAACAATATATTAAGAAATACGACAATAGTTAATGAAGTTGTTGTTAGCATCAATGGCGGCTAAAAGAAATGCATACTTGTGCTTAAAGTTGATACTTGTTTTTTTTGAGGAGGTGCAACCTTGACCTGGAAATAGAAAAAATAACAATACTGATCAACAACAACAAAAAAAATGAATCCTGAAAAAAAGGGGTAGATATGCAATTCATCCTTGCTTTTATATTGGTTGAAAGAAACAAAAGAACACAAAAGGAGGATACTGTAAAGGTGTTAATGAATGTTTAGGATCATACGTTTGTCTGGTTGGAATCGCTGGTATCGGAAATGCCAAGATAGTTGAGGACCTCTGGCTTTGAATAAAACTTCTTCCTAGTTGCAGTTTCCTTAAATACCTCGTACGTCTGTCCTGTTGCATTAATCCACACTACCACAGTCCATCCAGCAGGTAGCCAATCAGGGGTAGTGTTCTTGTTGGCCTAAAAACAATGAACATATGTAAAAAAGACAATACAAATAAGCTGATATATAATCCAAAGAAGACTAAAAGGAAAAAGAATTACTAGTGAGGATGTCGATGATAATAATTTAAGTTTATACTGAATAATGATCAAACCTATATTAAATCCAATAATAGGGATGATTGACCAATCGGCTTATACAAACTTTTTTAATAATTCAAGTATGCGAAATATATATTAAACGGAGAATCCAAATACGCTGTGATAATCTAAACACAACGAGAAGTAGAAAGAATTACCGGTCGGGATGTTGTTGATGATGCTACATCAAGATCAAGATCAGGTTGTTGGCTTTTCTTCCTTTTCCTTGTTTCAACCATTTCCAAACCCTAATCAACTGAAAGATCGATCGATCTCTCTCAAATACCACTGTTTTAATTTTTCTGGCTTCTCCTTTTATCTCTACTACTTATAAAGGCTGTATATTCTTTTTTCAAAAATCTCTTCATTCCTATAATTAGTAGTTTTCCTCAACAATACCTTAATTACATTATCAAAATATCCATAAAAAGAAACCCCCTACAATCACTATGCCAGAATACTATTCAGTCTGACTCCTCCAAGACTTCTTCTATACGATTCTTTGGCAGTTTCAATTTTAAAAAATGGAATCACGCAAGTAAGGAAAGAATTTAAGGTATTAGCTGGCAGCAAGGTTATATTAAATGTAGCACAAACATAACACGCAAGCACATACTACAAACCGGTGAATCATTTTTCTCTCCCCATAAGAAAACAAAATCCTCATTCTCTCTCTTTCTAAAACGCAGATATCATCTCATGGGGCTATACTTCGATGTCGTCGACCTCTTCGTTGCCGCCTTATATTGGTGTGTGGTGTTGGTGTCGGCTGGCGATGTTGGGTAGCTCATGTGGGTGGTTTGTTTTATGAGATATTGAGCATTGAAATTGTGTCGGATCCATTAACAATGGTATATACATTGATTTAATTTTTTGTTTTTTTAATTTTATTTTCCAATTAGGGTTTATCAGAAATTAGGGGTTTTGTTAGTTTATGATTCTAGCATCTAGAATAAACTGATGGTTATACATTTACTACTTTTGGGTTCATTTTTGCATTTAATTTAGATTAGGATTTAAGGATTATTATATAAGTTATGATTATATATGCTTATATCGGGATCGCCTGCTCATGTTGTTGCAACGCAGTCGTCTACTGGTCCTGTCCATATGCAAATGTTCTTTGATGGCACGAACTTCTATCACTGGTGTTGCTTCCAATATTACGCATGATGACACACTTACGGGTATGTTTAATGACTGTTAATAGCCACACATGGTTTGGAAACTTGATTGTGTACAGGCTCGTTTTTTATTAGAATAGATTGTGTCGTTTATTAAGTTAAAAATATGTCATCTATAACTTTATTTGGCCTAAAACAAACAATCCTTGAGCTATTAATGTGAAACCGAGTCTCCTATTTTGCGTGTGTATTTGGAATTAAACAAGTAGCAGCGAATAAACCTACGTGTTGTACTCGTCGAGTATGATCTTTTTTAAGCGCCGCTTATTTCGCCCCAATAAGCATTGCATTTTTTGACCCCTGCTTACTTTATTCCCAATGACCACTTTTATAATATGTATGTACACATCTCTTGCAAAATGACATGCCCCATTCCTCTTGTAAATTATGCCCATTTCCTACAACACATTTATATTCTGACCTGACGATCTCCTTTTAGATTTTGAGGTTAAAGAATTTATTCTTGAACTCACTTTGAAGTATACGTACTGCCTTGAGTGATATTTGCACCTCGCTACACATGACAGATAGTATTTTGCAAGACATAAACAAACACAAAATATTAAAGAATCTTATGATCTATTTAGTATAGAATTGCTTTGTTGAATGTTGTTCACTTGTTATCTTGAAATAGTCCGGTTTAAAGCGAAGTGAAGCGATACGTCGTTTTATGTAATAGGTTGAAATTAAAACATGTCATTTTATGTAATAGGTTGAAACGGGTCAGATTGGGTTCGTGAATATTAATGTTTTGGTTAAGTTTGCAATCTTAAACCTTTTGATGTCAAACTGTTTAACTAATAACTATTATAACAGTTATGTACATCTGCTCCATATGGCCCCTGCAACCAGTCATGTAGATCCAAAACTAGCAATAAAGAGCCGTCCAGTATCTCCTTTACCTAACATGTATGTTGTATACAGATAGTAAACATATGGCCCTACAACCAGTCACCAGTTGAGCTGAATTTTCCCCTTTCATAGTTTCGTTCAAATTATTTATGCCACTTCTAATTACAAGTAAATGGTTACTACATTATTGTAGATAAAGTACAGCAACTGTTAGCAGTAGATGCCAGTTACACCCTCACTTGCCAAGAACATCGCCTGGTACTATTATAGAAGCCAAGATCCTTGCTGATGGGTCTCGTGATATCAAAAAGTATGATCAAGTTACATAATGTACACTTGCATCCTGCTACAAGGCATTGACTAACTATCATGTTTTTCTTGAAGCCACAGTTCTAAGAGTTCGCATTGTCATGCCCGGAAGTGATTTACAAAAGGTGTCACATGAAGTGGTGGCTAAGTACACATGGGTCGTGTGATTCTAATACTTATGGTCTGGTAAGTATGTTCTAACAGAAATCAATAATTTTTATATTGTTTGTTCTCTTCCTATTGCATAAGGACAAGGTAAAAAGGTAGTTGGTGCAAGTGATAAAGGGACAGTGATGGCCCAGACATGGGAGATGGATTGTGGGTAGATACCAAGTTTCTTACTCGATCTTATATGATTGTTAATGAGTCCACATGTGAGCAGGCTAGCAGCCTTACTCAAAGAAGCCCAACCAGAATGGAGCCCAACAACTATAAAATAAGCACTTATGACAACAGTTTATAGCATATACAAAACTGGAATGCATGATATTGCAACTAGAAGACCAACAACACCGTTTGATAATGTTGATGATGTCTGGTGGAGTTGATTCACTTGTTGATTGACCCGATTAAAGTGAATTGATGTAGCTGATCCAACAATCAACATTGCACATATCAGAGTGCAAGTTCGCTCAAGGACCAGTAACAATGATTCTAAGATAAAAGCTATCGATAGTTTACTTGAGAAACTATGTTAGAAACAAGGGATTCCATACGAGTATGTAAGAGGTTGTTTGGAAGACCGCTCTTATCTTTTGTCTAACTTTCAAAATATAAAACCTGCTCATGTTTTCAATGTTGTTGGTGTCATGTTCTGTAACCAATGTGTCGGGCACATTGAACATAGTTGATGTTTGAAGAGAAGAACATAGTCTCTTAATGATAAATTTTGCTAAGAGATGCATTTTATATTATGATGTTAAACACCTTGTGCAGATTAGGGGCTGATGTAGTTTGTGTCTACTTAGCACAACTACTATGATAGTATGTATCCGAACCAGATATGTGAGCTGGTTACAAAGAACTCCATTAATGAATACGTCTCCACCTTGATATATTTGGTAAACACCTATAAGTGCATTTACAAAAACTGTAACTACATTTTACCGCTGAGGCAAACAAGAATTGTAAGTATAGTTAGTGATGAAAACCATCTTAACGTGTATAATTTTGGGTGTTAAACCCCTTTATATATGTGCTTTCATTACCAACCTGCAATTTTATTACAAATTATAAGGCTAAGCATGGGCCACAACTTTCAAGGGTGTCATCCTTCATGGTATTTGTGACTCAAAACCCGAGTTCAATGTTTTCTTCCAGATACCCAGAATGAGAGGATACTAACTAAGACAATGCTTCGTGTACCTTCTTGCTGAATATCGTTGCTATCTTTGTGGTCTAAAATTACGTCCTTACAATGGTTTAATTTGTATGTTACGGCTGCCATAGGTGTTGTAACATTTAATTTGTAAGGAATGGAGAGCCATATTATAATAGTAGAAACCTTTCTCATCGACATTTAAAACTGTTTATTTTGTAGAATATCCATGTTATATTGGTGTATGGATCCGAGTGACTACGACCCCGAAATTTTAATGATATATGTTTTTTCAGTTAGGAAAAAAATAAAGAAATAACGAAATGTATGATGTGCAAGTTTCCCATATGTGTACAATATTAGTTTTCTAGCAAGTCGCGTTGTAAAATCTTTTCTATAAAGTACCCCATGGTAATATTTCTTTCAAATGAACCAATCACCGTTACTTAGTTTACCCGACAGTTTTTATAGCGTTTCGTTAATTATTTGCCGCCAGACAATTCCGCAGCTATGCGCGGGTAATCGCCTAGTACATTTAAAGGGTTGGATAATTTTCACTTTTCAGAAGTGTTTTTACTCAAATTATCCAAAAATACCCGTTTTTACCAAAACGGCACACGCTTGGTAGGTCCGTGCGCTTTTTCTCGTCCAATCAGAGTGCGACAGGTGATGGTCCTCTTTATTAAATTTCGATCTGATCCTTCTAGTTCCGTGGCTGTTTTAATTATGAAAATCATAGTCCATATAAATGAACGCAATTTAAAAATAAAATAAAAATAAAATCGTTTTTGTCTTTTACCTCGTTGGACACGACGAGGGCTCTAAATTGGCATACTCATTACTTTATGCTAACACATATAGGGAACTTGGGCGACCATTTTTTCTATCACGTCAGCTTTTTCTCTCTGATAGTTAACATACGACTCTTTGTCACTATAAAATGAGTTTTATTTTTTGAACAATTTTTACAATTTTCTAATAGTAGATAATAAATAATAAGATTTTATTATATATATAAAAAATAATTATCATATATAAATAAAGACACTTTATTAAAAAAACCAAACGTTATATTTTATAAATCCATCTCAAACGTACAAGGTTCAAAATAAAACTTATTATTTATAAGATAATAAACAAATCTCCTTTTTCCTCATGTGCATGCCTACAACTCCATCCCAAAATATAAAACCTACAAAACTAGGTTCTTTCAAACAAATTCAAACAAATTAAGCCCTTGTCCTATATCAGCGGCCGACGATGATGGTCACCACTACAAGCCGATCAGCAACAACCATGGTCGTCGACCATACTCGACCAATACTATAGCGACTGAACAACTGGTCTATCATGAAGAGGTTTATCCACATGTGTCACATCATTGGCATACCATTTTAAACACAATATTTGAAAATACTCTTTGCTTAAAACAACACGCCACATAAGCCCCCACCCACCCCCACTTTTATTATATTTTTCATTTTTTTTCACAAAAACTAAATTTTACACGATACATAACAAAAATACGAAAAACAAAACGGGACATTAAACCATAAGAAATTTTAAATAAAAAGATAAAAAAAAACATAAATATAATTTGAACCATTACATTGATCGATATTGGTTACTCATTTGAGTCTTGTTAAGTTTCAAAGTCGTCTCTGTGGTAGTGAGATTGTTTCGCTTTTGAAAGCGTGGCTTAGCTCAGTTGGCTATCAAAGTTCCACTAATTGATTTCTTTGGGGGAGGTTTCCTGAATGTCTTGGGGTCAAGACCTGCCAAGGGCCTTTCAGGCGAAGCAGATAAAGAGTCTAACATAACTAGATGAGGGTTTGAAAGAAAACATTCTTCCGCTTGGATGTCATTGCACGACTCGACCCACTAACCACTAACATTTGCCATTCTAAAAAAAGAAAAAAAAGATTGTGTATAAGAGAGAAGGGTACCACGACGCATACCCCCTCGCCGATCCCACGTGGAGGCTCGCCGAGCCTCGTCTCCACACCCCCCCCCCCCCCCCCCCCCCCTCTTCGCTGTGTGAATTTTGGATTTCCAAAATCTGAACGACGAGCCCCATCCCCGAAATATAGTCGTTGATTTTTTTTTAAATATTCTTAATCTTTATATAACTCTCCCAATTTAAAATTTTAACAATCATATTTATTCCCAAAATCAAAAGAATACTAGAATGGCTTGTTCAGCTCCACACACTTTTGATCAAATCAAAACATTGGTTGCTAACCCAATTGAAGAAGACAAAGTTCGGCAGAAAGCGATTATGGATTTATCCCAGAAATTTGAAAGTGCATATGTTGCAAAAGATGATTTGCATAAAAAAATATGAAGAATGCACTGATATTTCAAAAGAGTGGCGTGATTCGATGATCAATTTTTTTAAAAAGGAATCCGACAAAGACTATGCGATACATGATGATTTGGTTGATGAAGCCGTTAAAATCGAAAGACAAATAGAATTTAAAAAAGAATGGGTTAGAGAATTATAATTTAAATAATGTTGTTATTTTAATTTCAGTAATGTAATTTTAATTTTAGTAATGTTATTTTAATTTCTATGTTGTAAGTTTAATTTCATTATTAAATTTTCCAACGGCTATGTTTTAATTTGAATTTTCCAACGGCTATATTTTATCTATAAATACTACTTCCATTTAGTATTTTTTTCTCACACAAAACCATACTCTCAAACATGTCTCAAGAACACACTTCTGCAAGCAAGAAACAAACCAAACGAAAAGCTACTCGAAGCAACCCATCGACACCGGAAATGGTACCAGAGACAATCCCTCCACAACCTTACCCAAACACAATGGGTGAATCATCAGTTCCTACTTTTGATCAACCAGAGAGTCATGTTGAATAATACGAGGTACCTGCTGAGTTTCATCTTACTGAGGAACAAGAACATCAACTGCTTCATGATGAGGAAGCATTACGTGAAGCATTATCAGAAGAAGAAAGGGAGAAACAAGAGTTGAAGAAACAAATCAAGTGGGAAAAACTGCCGAATTCATCAAAAATTCTTGGGGTATTTCATCATTCGGATCCTGAAACCGATTAAATTCCATCGAACCCGTACCGTATCGTATCGTATCGTATTTTGAAATTCTGTATTTGTGTTTTTTTCGTATTTGTAATTTTTATTTCCGTATTTGTAGTGTTTAATTTGAATGAAATAAATGTTATGTTGTGTGAAAATGAAAAAAGAAAAAGAAAAAATAGTGATGGGGCCAAAGTGGTGAGGGATTGGGTGTGTTGTGAGTGAGAGGGTATGTTTGTTAGTTGTGTTAGTGTGATGTGCCACTGAGTTAGCAGCTGACTAGGCAAAATTTTGAGGGTTACCTTGTCATGGTACCCCTCTTTAATGATCTTTCTCATTTAAATCACAATAATACTTAAAAGAAAAGTCACCTAAAACCTATTGTAGATACAATAAAATATTCTCACAAATGACCTTTTTTGCACGTTACATTTAAGAAGAAAGCGGGACAACTGTAATATACTTTCGTACCATTATTTTTTCAATTAAAAAGTTGAAAACATCTTAATTTACGTATGATTTTGTATTCTTTGGAGTAACTAGGATTTGGTGCCCGAGCTCTGCTGCGGGGGAGCGCGTGCGTTTTAAGGAGAGGTTTTATAAGGCGCTGTCAAAATCGGCTATAAATTCTGGTTTGTGTCCGGAAAGCGTGTTGTTTGTGTTTGTAATGGCAAGTACGGGGTGGTCGTCTAAAAAGAAAGCAGGAAAATTCACGCAGGTTGTGCAGCGTTCAGTAAGGTTCTTTTTGGAGTCTGACACGCCAATTGTGAGACACCCAAAATCAGGCAAGGAAACACGTAGGCAACATGGGGGTGCCACGTCATGATACAAGAAACAATAAAATACAGCTGACACAAAATTGACGTAATACATCATAAAGATCAGAGTTTTTGAACTAAAAGTTCCCAGAGTTTTATAAGCGGAAAAATCTACTATTTAAACATGGTTTTGTAACTATAGTTACCAAGAATATAAGACAAACTTCTGACAGCTTTTACCAAAACCAAAGTTTAACTACAACACATAAATCTCCAAGCTGTGAAAATATCTTGCGGGCTCCCATCCAAGCAAAACTAAGTATTATTACCTGAGATTAAACATGTAAAACGTCAACACAAAGTTGAGTGATTCATAGGTTTATAAGTAAAGTTGTGGAACACAAGCATTCATTTGTAAAACAAGTACTATGGAAAATGGCTATGTACATTAACCATAATCCGAAACAGTTATTATTTCTATTTAGCTCATGACACCGAAGCTTAACAAAATGTAAGTTCCCCTAGTGAGTATTCAGCCTAAATACTCAAGTATTAACAAATGTATGTGCGTCAAAGTATTACAGGACGGGGATTATATATCCCGATGGATCCATCCACAACATTCGCGCTTGCAAACTGTGAATTATTAACGGTTCATGATATTGAGGGGAAACTTAGTGGCTATGGATACTAAAAGCAATAATAATACGGAAAACATCTGGAAAGCATACAAGATCTGGATAGCATACAGTTTTAAATAAATGTGTTCCAACATGTAAATCTCACCCCGTGTTTAGAAACAAAACAAAAGTAGTAAAAAAGGGCTATGAACTTACCTTAGTAATAACGATATCAAATAAAGATAATGATCAAGACATAGTGACAAAAGTGAAACGATGAAATAAGATAAGTCGAGGAACCACGGGCTTCTAACGACGACCTAAAATAAAATGGCGCGTCTTAGATATAAACGACAATGTAAGATAACAAAACAAATTTTATAAAGGTTTCATTAAAATATACTTTGTACTAGTTTTGAAAATAATAAAATTTGACAAGGGTCAAAAGTGTTAGTTTAAAACTCAATATGTTGATTTATAATTACCTTTAAAAATGGGGGACTAAAAGTGTAAACATTCATTTAGAATGCATAAGATTGACATGCACTTTCACTTCATTGTTTTGTCTTTCTATTTCTATTCCTAAATCGAGTGTTCCATTTTTAGTAGTATCATGTTTTTAGTTCGTTAAGATCATATGTATTAGACGTGTCAAAATATAAATCTCATAATACTAATTTACAAGTATCTTTATTTCCGGTATTTCATTAGAGTGGTAAAACCAATAACATATTATAATATAGAGTCGACGTCAAGTAGTACCTCAACTCATCGCGTAAAGACAAGTTAACCGAAGTTGTGATGCACGCAGTGGCGGATCCAGCGTCTCTCACTATGTGTGGCACTGATCTTGGCTCGCTTCGCTTCGCTTCGCTTCGCTTTCGCTGATATTTCTTAGATACTGTATTACAGTAATTTGTTAATGTATTAGTGGTTTTTGTCTCGGTTCTCAAACATAACACAATCTTATATACATAGTAATCATGTACTACGTAGTACTAGTATATATTACATTGTTCTTTCCAACTTGTTCAAATAAATAACATATTCTTTCAATACAGAGTTTTCATTTAATAAGATAAGAAAAAAATAGAAAAGGTATATCAAGTTGCACTACTAATATGTTATTGTAACTGACAAGTAAGTGAATTATTAATTAAAAAACAACAGTTTTACTGTTTATCATCTTCTATCTTATCATTTTCTTCTCCAACTAAACTCAAAAATGTTAATCTTCTAAAAATAGGTGTGGCACAATCAAAAAACCAAAAAAAATCACATAGAAATACACTACGTCTCCTAAAGTTATGTGTGACACGTGCCACAGGTGGCGAATACGTAGATCCGCCCTTGGATGCACGGGTATGAATACCGACACGAACACAAACTCTTAACAAATTTAAATATGCTCGAGACTTAAACCATAACACGAACTCGGACCTGCGGCTAACGAATCGAATACCAACGCTTAAGAAACCAAAGCTCGAACTAAACCGACTTGCACCCAGGTCGAGATTGAACCCAGGTCGAGATTGAACCCAAATCGAAATATATATAGGAAGTTTTAACCTGTTCTTTATCGATATAATAAGATGTCCAGGGGCGGATCTACATATTCGTCACCTGTAGCACGTGCCACACATAACTTTAGGAGACGTAGTGTATTTCTATGTGATTTTTTTTGGTTTTTTGATTGTGCCACACCTATTTTTAGAAGATTAACATTTTTGAGTTTAGTTGGAGAAGAAAATGAGAAGATAGAAGATGATAAACAGTGAAATTGTTGTTTTTTAATTAATAATTCACTTACTTGTCAGTTACAGTAACATATTAGTAGTGCAACTTGATATACTTTTTCTATTTTTTTCTTATCTTATTAAATGAAAACTCTGTATTGAAAAAATATTTTATTTATTTGAACAAGTTGGAAAGAACAATGTAATATATACTAGTACTACGTAGTACATGATTACTATGTATATAACATTGTGTTATGTTTGAGAACCGAGACAAAAACCACTAATACATTAACAAATTACTGTAATACAGTATCTAAGAAATATCAGCAAAGCGAAGCGAGCCAAGATCGGTGCCACACATAGTGAGAGACGCTGGATCCGCCACTGAAGATGTCATGTCGAGAATTGCCTCCGCTCGTTGTCATCTTTACCAAAATTATTTAATCTTGCAAGAACTATTTTAATTCATCCTTTAGACCTCCAAAGTAATCATGGTGACGTAGTTTTTGTGTGGAAAGAAACCAAGGATGAAGCTAATATTACTAGCTCATCATGCTTAGTTATATGATTATTGAAATAATTATGATTTGTGGTATATGATGGGCTGCGTTTCATGGAAGGAATAGAGCATCAAAGAAATGTGTATAAATTTTCTTTCAAGCTATTAGTTATTCTTAGATTAAAGAGGTGGTCATGCAACATCTAAACACGTAGCAAAGTATATAAACGTGTCTTGTTGTATGACACAAATTATGACTTACAAGAGTTATTAGTTTATTCTAATTTTTTTATTCTGTCTCACAATTTAAAAAGCGGGTATTATTGAAACCCGATATTTTAAAAGTTACACGATTAACAAGATACGCGTTAAACCACGAAAAATAAACGCTCAATATAAAATAAAAACGCCGACATTCAGAGAACGTTGATATTTGATATATAAATGAGGGCTTATAATTTAATAAACTTTAATACGTCGTATAAACGAATAACGCCTAAAGGCTTAACGTAAATTACAAGAATGCTCGTAAAATGAGAAATTAAAAACGGCGACAATAGAAAATATTTCTATGTCATAACGAGGATATTTACGGTTGATGACGGACATATAATTTGTGGTTAAATAATAAATGGCTCGTATTCGATACGTTAAAACCTTAACCTTGTCGGTTAGCCGAGAATTCAATATTATTCATAGAACGAACACGAAAAATTAAAAGTCGATTAATAACTATTGGTCCGAATATTAGGAATGAGATTAGAGCTTGGTCTAAATGTTGATATTAAATTTCGGGTTATTACAGTTTATAAATATGAAAAAAATAAAAATATTTTTTTTTACAATTCCGAATAAAATATTATCAATGATAAGAAAAATAATTGAAATATAATTCGATTAAAATTCTCGAGATCTCAGAATTTACGTATGAAAAAAGTAAAGAGGAACAAGTAAAACATTGTAAAATTGAGAAGTACGAATAAAAGAATAATTTAATTACCGGGAAAAATACGAGTTCTCATAGTCGATCCTCCTAAAGGAACTCTGGTCCCCCATAGTTCAACTAGAGACGGGAACAAATAAGGATACTTTGCTTTGAACTGGTCTTTAAATATGAGAGGGTATTTATAGATAGAATGAACATGATTAACGGTTAAAAGGACAAGATGCACTAAAACGGATTAAGATTATTGATCGACGAGGAATTACGAATCGCGTAAACCGTAAAACACAATAATTCACTTTACCAAGAAAAAGGAGGGGTTTAACTATGTTATATTGGGATTAAACCGAAATTATATATTTAGTGAGTAAACAATCGCTAAGTCTTTTTTTTTCTTGATAAGGACGTGTTCAAAGTAAAAGTAAACTAGGTTCAAGTTTTATTTTGGCCGTCTTGAGAAACCTTGGGATGATTTTATGAAATTATTGTTAAAACTTGGTTTTAAGGTTAGAATTAGAAAAAATCTATTTTCAAAATTATTTAAAATCCTTAATAGGTATGAAGTTTAAGACGATAATTTCATTAAACTGAAACTAAAATATGATGAAAGAATAGTTCAAAAGGTAGTGCATGACATCATTTTAAACATAAGTTAATTTTCACAAAGAATTTTTTTTTTAGATCCGACATTGTAGCTTGAGACAGTTATTTTGGTAATTTAAATGTTTGATAAAAAGTGTAAAAATGTCTTATAAATTTATAATAATATATAGAAATCTATAAAGGTGTTTAATGTATCAAATGGTAAACAGGGGACATATTTGGTTTTTAAAAGATGACAAGATAGCAAACGAATATAAAGCAAATAATAGTCAACAATTAGTATGTAAGCAATGGTACAGGGGATGAAGCGAAAGTCGTACGAATTCCTCAAAGGGTGCGACGAAATATAGGTGTCGACGATGAGACAATAAGAAACAAAGGATTTAGCAAGTTATTAACTCTTTGAGAATGGTTAGTGTCCCCCACCTCGGCTCATTAAGTTCTCGGTGGTCGATACGCGATCGAAAAGAAAAGCCACTCTAACAAATTTTCAATTCGAATAAAATTCTTAAACAATTACTTGTAAATAAAATCAACAAAATGAACAAGGTTAGCGATCAGAGAGAGAAGTCAACGCATGGTTTACACAAGCGAATTTTGAGGCAATAGAGTCTGACACACATCATGAAGAATATACGATATCACTATTCATGTACAGTCATAAATCGTTATTCGCGTCCGGAGACATTTCGAAGGTATACCAAAATTTACTCAAAGAAAGTTGGTCGAGGAGAAAATATAAAAACATTACGAATTCCAAGTATGATATGAACAGTCAGTAACTAGACGAGCGGTACATAGAATTGTATTATGAGAGAAAATAAGGTAACAAGTAGAGCAAAGCTCGTTGAGTAAAGAAAATAGATTGTACTCGCAGGCACGTAATTCGTTCAAGAAAAGATAAGGAAACATATGTATTTTTCATAAACTTGTACTACTTGCATAACGCATAAAAGTTTTCATAATTTTGTTCTAACAAGATTTTAAGGTGACTACTATTCAGCCTCGCATGGCTCCTTCTAAATTACGCATAGGTGATCAGGCCATGCATAATTTAGGACTAGCAATGCGATACTCAGTTTCGTCAAACTAGTATTACATGTCATATATTTGTAAATATGTATACAATGCCATTTGTAAAATAAAATTTAATATGATTTATGAAACTTTTCGCAAGTAAGTAATTGGCTAGATATTTAAATCAACAATTTTAATGTAACAAGAATTCTTTATAAGACCAATGTAGAACAATTAGTGAAAATACATCGTGAAATAATGTCTAACTAAATTTATAAGGTAACATTCAAGTATTTAATAAGGCCCTAGTAGAACATTTTGTAAAATGATTCCCAAACAATACCAGTTTAAGTTTATATAGTGACATGATGATATCTTATAAAATAGCGAGTGGGTTACAGGGAGTAGTAAAGAGTAATTAATTAGAAAATCGATGAAATTCTTACAAGATGATAGAGTTTCGAAAGGTTTGGCCGGAATCGTCATGAGACATATGTTAAAAATGATGACGAAAGATGTGAAAATAAGAACTTCAAGTCTCGATCCAAATCGTTGGTACAATAGAAGAAAATAAAAATAATATAAAATGACAAATAAGTCATGTATAAAATAAAGGATAAAGGAATCCATATGTGTGCACATCGTAAATTATTCGACATAAGATATAATTTCCAATCATCACTAACCCGAAAAATTCTATTTTTGGAAAGTTTCTATTTTAGGAAAGTTTCGGATTCTAAAAAGTTTAGGAATTTATCACGTTAATAGTGACACATAAAAATGTACACTTTTTCTACAAAACTAGTTCAACATCGGTTTCATCCAAACATTCGATTTCATAAGTTCCTTATAATAATGTATAATTCAAACTAAAAATGGTATATTTAGACTGTTTTAAACGTACACAACCTTAGTTATTTGTAAAATACCGTTCGTTAATGTTTCACGAGCTTGAACGAACTAAAAACGCCTACCATATTTTCGAATTCTGTCAGCTTTGACTTTTGCCTTAAAAACGCAGGTTTGACTTTTAAATTTTGACCCGTCTATACTAGTTTTCGGACTTGGTTATCTACATGGTAAAAGTAAGACGATATTCCAAACAACTTTCGTATTTCGACCAAAGGCCGAAACGGACCAGAAAATGACGATTTTACCCCTGTAGTTCTGCATCAGCACTAAATTTCCTTGAGCGCTGAAAATGAATTCTAAAACTTTATAAAATTCAAATGAGCGTAACTTGCTCGTTTATAAGAGTTACTAGTCGAATTTTATCTCCAAACGGACCGTCTTGACAAGTAGAAACATATTTTTAAGTCTAAACTTTATAAAAATATTTTCTCGACACCGTTAATTTACTTATAAATTTTCTGCAGCAAGTATATTTTTCGACACACCTTGAAGTTAATCAAACTTCCTAACGACCCGAAATTTAAGTACACACATGACCTGTAGATCTCATGATAACGAATAATAGATTGTATAATTGAGCATATAAAGAAAAAGATAGCATAAAAAATGGTTGAAGAATACCAACGAGAATCTAAGAAATCAAAACGACGCATGACATACATGTCTTATATTTCAAGATGCAAGGTAAGAAAGTCTCTTTGACGACATGATTCTCCAAAAACACAAGATATACAAGGGAAAAGAATGGGCCATTAATGAGTTGCGTTCCCAAAGCGGGAGGGTATTATGAAAAAGTTATATAGAAGTTCACACAAGTAAAATCAGATTCCATTCAACCGCCACATTATATTATAGGATATGAATTACAAGATAAGGATGGTGTTTCTAAGGTACAAACGAACGTTGTAATTCGAAGTCGAAACGTAGAATGGTCAATGAAATAAAAGTTTAATCGATATACGAGTGTCGTGTAAAACGATGACGTAAAGGTCAATCAAGGTTATAGAAACCCACGATATTGTTCAACACGGTTTCAAGAAATCATTCAAGATGTTGTGACTCATACGATGGCCTTTTTTTGGGGACACATTGAGCTACAAAATGGTCTATAGACTATTTTTCAAGATATCCAATCATAATTGGTCGGAAAGAAATTTAGATATCTCTATAGATATCTTAAAGAAGTAAAATGATGAAGGTAACACGCACGGTAGTAAATGATAATCGAAAGTTTCATTGAAAGCAACACTTACTTAATCCCAAACAATGGTATTACGAGAGTAATCACATCATATAAAAGTGAGTCGAGAAAGGAAAAAAAACAAATGGTTCAAAACGAACCAGTGTATGAGGTCGGTCATGTCATACATAAACGAAATAGCAACTGTACTCAGAAAAGTGAGTATAAGCAGTCGACAGTATACGCGCTCTGAATACAAGTATGTAACGTCATAACAATTTAAAATGATTGCAACAAGATCACATTCACAAGGACAAGAATTCAAGAAATAAGGTAAGGCAGATGTATTCACAATGATGCCCAAATGATAATTCATTAAGAACACGTTTTCCATTACATACCAAGTTAATCAAGTTTGGTTACAATGGTGTTTGCAAAAGAGAACAAAATTACTCCCAAGATATTAGTAGCACTAGCTGTTACAACAGTCTAGTGGAAATGTACCAAAGATAATATATGGAAATTACATAAACATATGTACATAAAAGAAATTTACTAGGAGCCACTAGGTGGTCCCGGAGACGACGAATTCATCTACATTAGGAATGGAAACATGTATACAATAAGCACAAGGGATTTGGAAGGAGGTAATAAGTATAGTCATTAAAGTACTATAATATTTCAAAATGTAATCAAGGAATGAAATATTATAAGAATAATTAAAGTAAATAATAAGGATTAAAGAGTTACCCGCACAGATATTGAACAACATTGGCAGATTCTTTGTTTGACACTAAGAAACATGAAATATTTGAACTTTCGGTTATAGACTAAGTTTTGAAAATGACTCAGTTCCCTATAACCATCGCTCTGATACCAATCTGTGAGACCCCCAAAATCAGGCAAGGAAACACGTAGGCAGCATGGGGGTGCCACGTCATGATACAAGAAACAATAAAATATAGTTGACACAAAATTGACGTAATACAACATAAAGATCAGAGTTTTTGAACTAAAAGGTCCCAGAGTTTTATAAGCGGAAAAATCTACTATTTAAACATGGTTTTGTAACATATAGTTACCAAGAATATAAGATAAACTCCTGACAGCTTTTACCTAAACCAAAGTTTAACTATAACACATAAATCTCCAAGCTGCGAAAATATCCTGCGGGCTCCCATCCAAGCAAAGCTAAGTATCATTACCTGAGATTAAACATGTAAAACGTCAACACAAAGTTGAGTGATATTCATAGGTTTAGCAGTAAAGTTGTGGAACACAAGCATTCATTTGTAAAACAAGTACTAGGGAAAATGGCTATGTACATTAACCATAATCCGAAATAGTTATTATTGATATTTAGCTCATGACACCGAAGCTTAACAAAATGTAAGTTCCCCTAGTGAGTATTCAGCCTAAATACTCAAGTATTAACAAATGTATGTGCGTCAAAGTTTACGGGACGATATTGTCAATCCCGATGGATCCATCCACAACATTCACGCTTGCAAATTGTGAATTATTAACGGTTCATGATATTGAGGGGAAACTTAGTGGCTAGGGAAACTAAAAGCAATAATAATACAGAAAACATCTGGAAAGCATACAAGATCTGGATAGCATACAGTTTTAAATGAATTTGTTCCAACATGTAAATCTCACCCCGTGTTTAGAAACAAAATATAACTAGTAAAAAGGGGCTATGAACTCACCTTAGTGATAACGATATCAAACAATGATAATGATCAAGACATAGTGACAAGAGTGAAATGATGAAATAAGATAAGCCGAGGAACCACGAGCTTCTAACGACGACCTAAAATAAAATGGCGCGTCTTAGATATAAACGACAATGTAAGAGAACAAAACACATTTTATAAAGGTTTCATTAAAATATACTTTGTACTAGTTTTGAAAATAATAAAATTTGACAAGGGCCAAAAGTGTTAGTTTAAAACTGAATATGTTTATTTGTAACTACCTTTAAAAATGGGGGACTAAAAGTGTAAACATTCATTTAGAATGCATAAGATTGACGTGCACTTTCACTTCATTGTTTTGTCTTTCTATTTCTATTCCTAAATCAAGTGTTTCATTTTTAGTAATATCATGTTTTTAGTTCGTTAAGGTCATATGTATTAGACGTGTCAAATATAAATCTCATAATACTAATTTACAAGTATCTTTATTTCCAGTATTTCATTCGAGTGGTGAAACCAATAACATATTATAATATAGAGTCGACGTCGAGTAGTACCTCAGCTCATCGCGGAAAGACAAGTTAACCGAAGTTGTGATGCACGGGTATGAATCCCGACACGAACACAAACTTTAACAAATTTGAATATGCTCGAGACTTAAACCATAACACGAACTCGGACCTGTGGCTAACGAATCGAATTACAACGCTTAAGAAACCAAAGCTCGAACTAAACCGACTTGAACCAGGTCGAGATTGAACCCAAATAAAAATATATATGAAGTTTTAACCTGTTCTTTATCGATATAATAAGATGTCATGTCGAGAGTTGCCTCCGCTCGTTATCATCTTTACCAAAATTATTTAATCTTGCAAGAACTCTTTTAATTCATCCTTTAGACCTCCAAAGTAATCATGGTGACGTAGTTTTTATGTGGAAAGAAACCAAGGATGAAGCTGATATTACTAGCTCATCATGCTTAGTTATATGATTATTGAAATAATTATGATTTGTGGTATTTGATGGGCTGCGTTTCACGAAAAGAATAGTGCATCAAAGAAATGTCTATAAATTTTCTTTCAAGCTATTAGTTATTCTTAGATTAAAGAGGTGGTCATGCAACATCTAAACACGTAGCAAAGTGTACAAACGTGTCTTGTAGTATGACACGAATTATGACTTACAAGAGTTATTAGTTTATTCTATTTTTTTATTTTGTCTCAAAATTTAAAAAGCGGGTATTATTGAAACCCGATATTTTAAAAGTTACGCGATTAAAAAGATACGCGTTAAGCCACGAAAAATAAACGCTCAATATAAAATAAAGACGCCGACATTCGGAGAACATTGATATGATATATAAACGAGGGCTTATAATTTAATAAACTTTAACACGTTGTATAAACGAATAACGCCTAAAGGCTTAACGTAAATTACAAGAATGCTCGTAAAATGAGAAATTAAAAACGACGACAATAGATAACATTTCTATGTCATAACGAGGATATTTACGGTCGATGACGGACATAGAATTTGCCGATAAATAATAAATGACGCGTATTGGATACGTTAAAACCTAAACCTTGTCGGTTAGCCGAGAATTCAATATTATTCATAGAAGGAACACAAAAAATTAAAAGTCAATTAATAATTATTGGTCCGAATATTAGGAATGAGATTAGAGCTTGGTCTAAATGTTGATATTAAATTTTGGGTTATTAATGTTTATAAATATGAAAAAAATAAAAATATTTTTTTTATAATTTCGAATAAAATATTATTAATGATCAGAAAAATAGTTAAAATATAATTTAATTCAAATTCTCGAGATCTCAGAATTTACGTATGAAGAAAGTAAAGAGGAACAAGTAAAACATTGTAAAATCGAGAAGTACGAATAAAAGAATAATTTAATTACCGAAAAAATACGAGTTCTCATACCAATGTAGAACAAAAAAACTATTTTTTTTATAAATGTACAAGTAATATGCATCCGCCGTTAGATAGGTCTTATAGCATCATGTTTCTCAAGCTTACGAAAAAAACAGTTATCCTAGTCGAAAAGCTATTGACCATGTACACAAAGTAATGGTTTTTTTTCTTGAAACACACAGGGAAAAAACCCATACGATATTCATCGTATTTGATCAGCGGTATCTCTTATCTTTTTTTACTCTTATTCGCCTTCTCGTTTCCTTTCCCTCTATATTGTTGTTACCACCTTGAGTATTACTATGACACTTGCTTTGATTCTGTAACACAACCGACTGGGTGTACACCATTTAAGGCCTGACTCGTGATATAAAGGTTCGCCCGTCCACATTCCATTTCTTTTTTTTTCCAGAAATTCATCAGGAACTCATCTGCACAAAACAATGTTATACATTTAATCGTTCAGTCTGGCGAGTAACTATGGCAAAAGACAAATAAATGAATTTGCATAAGTTGTATAAATGGGTGGCTTAATATTTTGAACCTTCTTTCTGGAAAGTAAATAGAGTACTGCCAAACGCTTCTAATTGTGATGCATAAAGATAAAGAAGTCATATATAAAGCATAGGTTTTTGTTTTTGGAAATGCTGGGGGTGTTTAGATTAGCTTATTTAGCCTTCAAGTCATATATAAATACTAGAGGACCGCCTGCTTATGATGCGGAGTGTCTAAGTTGTAGGTATTTGTATTTTTATTTGGGTTATCTTTTAATGGTAATGTATGAGGTGTTTCTTCACGTTACTTTCATGGAATACATGTTAGTTTGTGGGAACAGCGGGACACTGTTGATCTTGGTTTAGGTGTGCGTGTTCGCCCATATAAAGAAACCTTTTTCCCCAAATGTGGAGATGTTTGTTTGCAGTTTTTAACTTTTTATGTCACTTTTTTAAAAATTATTAGAAGATAACTATCTAAATGGCAAGTGGTGGTACTTTTCTTTATGGGTGGGTACTGTACGCACAGATAAGAGAGTTAGTGGTTTGTAAACAGTCAAGGGTGATCGTGTTGTTGACTGTATGTTCGCCTACTTAGGGAAGACAATGGAGACGGAGTGTCCTTTCCGCGACAGACTTGAGGCGGAGATTGAGGTGTCTGGGAAGCGTATCCGCCAGAAGGAAGGATACATGGTAAAGTTATCAGACAGTGGTTCTCGTTGAATGAAGGCAAGCGTGTGTTTGCCTTTGTTTTTATGGCTTTAGTACGCCAATTGGCATTTGCCCGTTGAGCCGGCATTGTATGTTATTTGTAACATGTATGGTTATTTGGCAATGTATTGTTATTCCAAAGTTTATTCATTTTGAAGGTTACAATCACAAAAGTTTGTGGCATAGTCATGAATGTCAATATTGGTTTCCGTCTATGTGTTTGGCCATATATTATTATTTTTTTCCACAAATGTTGTTGGAAACTCACTTTATGTGACGACATTTAAGAATTCCCGTTAGTTATCATAGTCACGCACATTTAGACTAGACTAGGCTCGTTGTAAAGTTTAGGTTGTGTGTGTGACTATATATACCCCTCCTTAGCTTCCAAGGAGGGGTGTTGATTGTCATTTGTTTTTGTTCAATACATTTTCTCTTTACTTTCAACCTCTCTTCTCTCTCTCTAAGCCATCAATGGCTTCCACCACCATTTACCACCACATTAGACCACCGGATCCGATTTAGCATTTCTACATTTGGCATCAGAGCCACGGTTCCATCCTTGGATCGTGTTCGTGTATTCGATTTGGTGGTCTAATCTTTCTTTGTGTCTCGTTATATTTTCTTGTTCCATTTTGTCACAAAAAATTTTTTGTCACGTCTTTTTTTATTGTCCAATCTGTCCAAAAAAGATGGTTTATTTGTTGGTCTGCTGGTCAGTCTCATCTATCAGTTTATACCATATCTGGTCATTTTTTGTCTCTTGGTTTATCATTCTCAGAAGTATCCCTGTTCTTAGTCCACATTTATAACTACTGTTTTTCTGGGTTGTGTAACATTTTTTGAAGATGAAGATGTATTTACCCAGAAAACATATTCAGATTCATTGTCCTGGATTTTCAGGAACAAGGACCACTTTTGGATTTCAGCTACATGGTACGATCGCATGATTGCGATGGGTTGTATTTTTGACACATTCCGATGGGTTCGACATACCCATTGCGATGGGACTCATTCCGATGAGTCACATTGCGATGGGTGGTCGGATCTGTCGCAATGGCATATGTATAACGTCATGCTGCCCATTTTTTTCCCAATATTGCGATGGCTGGTAACCATTGCGATGGGTACCATCGCAATGGGTACCATCGTAATGAGACATTTGACTGCGATGGACTCTGTTTCTTTTTTATTGCGATGGTGTTCATTAGATTACGATGGAAAATAAAAAAGGTTGACTTTGCGATGGAATTTGATTCCGATGGACTGTTTTTTCTTTTAAAAATCAGTGGTCCAAATTTGAGACCTCAATCAAAACCAAATCCATGACAACCGAGTCAACTCGGTCATTACCGAGTTGACTCAGTTAAACTCACTGAGTCGACTCACATCCAACCTTTTATCACCAACAACTACACCACAATCTATCCTAACCCATCGTCTCCTAATCCCATTTCATCTAGACTCGAACATTAAAACAAACTCAAACAGTAACTAGAATAAGACCTCGGATTGTTTTCATCTTTGTTATACAATCTTTTAAGATTTTATAAAAATGAAATTAATCATCACTGATCTGTTCTTACTTTTCGAGTATCAAGATCAATTCATAACAACTATGTTATAATTAATCTTGGTCTCGTTGACACACATACAAACCGACATGCATGTAAAAGCCCACCCGAGACCATTAAGATCTATTTTCAGAAAAGAAACTTCTTCACCAATCTATCCAAAGGAGTTACCTTTGTGTTAATTTTCGAATTTAATGAAGATTTAAACAATTATGTTATAATCTTTCATTTATTCGATTGCATGAACCTTTTCGAACAACAATATATCACCTACCTGAGACCATATTCAAAAGATCTTGAAGACGTTTTCTTTATTAGATCCGAGCAAACACGTCATAAGCAGAAGGTTTTGAGTCGGTGTTGATTTTTGTAAATGGAAAGGGTTTTATGGATTTGGTTCGAGGTGTCTGATTTGATGAGGGTTGTATCTGGTTTTGATTATTGGTTTGAGAAATGCAGATAATGGGAGGTTTTGTTACGATGGAGGTGAGGAGATGAGTTTTAGGTGAGAGGCGGATTAATCTATGTGATTAGGTTAGGGTTATGAGTAAAATTAGGGTTGTGGAGTTAGTTATATCCCTTTTATTGGACCGGGTTATGAGTTTGATGGGCCTTGGAAACCATTTTTTTTAATCAATTTGATTTGGGCTGCTGGACCGTGTGTTTTAGTAATTTATACACACAAATTTGTTTAATACAAATTTTAACTAAATTTGGTGTGTATTAAGTTTACTTCGGTCATAATCGGGACGAGACATTGTGACGAGATGGATAATTTTTGGACTTGGAATGTCATGTCTTAACCGATGTGTTCATGGGCCGAAACAATTACCATATTGTTGGAATAGTTTAAGGAGAATGGATGCTCAAACAAACAAGTTCCTTTTTTGAATTTGTGGTTTTTTTGTTGCATTTGTGGTTCTTTAATTTATTCTTGACATTGATTGGGTGACGAGAAATGTGATGCGACAAAGTGACGTGACAAATGTGACACGAATCTATTTTTGACGAGACCAAGAAAAATGGGCGATTTTTTAGTGGCTACAGATTTTGTTTGATCGGGTATTAATTACGTGACGTTGAAGACGGATTTTTCGAAGGCGTGTATTTATTTTATCTTTTACTAGATAACTTGCTAGTGCTTAATCCTAGAATGAAGACTTGGTTATCTGGTTTCCGGGTTCGGGGTGGATGGTTGATGACTCGGATAACTATCACTTAAAGGGGTTACATTGTTGTACTCAGTGTCACGCGCTTAGTCGACGTGGATAATTTCAAGAGGTGTTGTACTTATAGACTTCTTCAGTGATGCATTGAGTACTTAGAGATTTCTCCACCGTTCTTCATTCAACAATAGTGCAAGCTTAAGTCACAAGATCGAAGGATTTTTATTCAGCTTCACGTTTGATGTATCTGGTTCATTCTTTCAGTGGTCACTTCAAATTGCTTTCACTTGGGTTGGTAAAGGTGGCCATGGAGAGTTTATGAGAAGAGATTTTCGATCAACAGCTGATTCTCACAAAATATATCATTCAGCTTATTTATTATTCTCACGAGATTTCTGATTCATGTGCGTACAATTTATTGATGGTTCCGAGTCTCGAAACCATCAAGGGGGAAGAAGAAGACACATTGAACGCACAACGAATACACGTGATGAACTTCATACCTTCTATTGATTTGAAGATATTCCGGGATGACATTTGTCATAGCCGCAGAGAAAATCAGTGTTTTAACTCGTGTCGTTATCAATCTCCTAACGGTACACTACTGATTCGAGGTTTAATTGTTTGATTGTTGCAATTAAACATCATCATTATCCTATATGCATTCCCGGGACTTAATTGACTCTGGTGCATCTCCGGAAGAAGACGTGTGCATTTTCGGGACTTAATTGACTCTGGTGTTACGATGTCAACTTCATGAATGGGATAAAGTGTCCACTTCAGTATTTGAGCTTCATAATTGGGATTGATTTACCTTCTTCAACTACGTGGGGGAAGAAGTGTCTTGATTCTTTCTGGTATGCATAACTTGAACTCTCAGGGGGAAGAAAAATTCAGAAGAATTATTCAAGCGTGAGAAGAAAAGTTGTTGATCTACTTGGTGTGCCCCAAACTTTCAATCCCTCTTAGCAACATTATCATGTTATATGATGGGATTTGCTAGTTAGATTCTGATGTGCGCTTAATCATTCTAAGCTTTATTGAAAGCTTTGAAGTTGCTTACGAGGATTGTTGGTTTAGGGGAAAGCTATTTAAAATGCTTCTACATCAAGTTTACGTGGCATGAATTAGGGGGAAGCTAATTCAGAAGCTTCTCCTTAACCAGAAGTGTATGTGTTACTTAGCTCGTGCCGTTACAGTATTTCTTCTACAAGCTACTTTAAAGATGAGTCGTTTTGAAGACAAAGGCCTCGGAAGACATCATCAGCATTAGACGCTTCATGAAAGCTCTTGTTCTTAATTATTTTGTACTTGTTAGGAAGAATATTGTAAGGAATTCTACACGTCGTCCCATGGGGGAAGATTGTTGGAAACTCACTTTATGTGACGACATTTTAGAATTCCCGTTAGTTATCATAGTCACGCACATTTAGACTAGACTAGGCTCGTTGTAAAGTTTAGGTTGTGTGCGTGACTATATATACCCCTCCTTAGCTTCCAAGGAGGGGTGTTGATTGTCATTTGTTTTTGTTCAATACATTTTCTCTTTACTTTCAACCTCTCTTCTCTCTCTCTAAGCCATCAATGGCTTCCACCACCATTTACCACCACATTAGACCACCGGATCCGATTTAGCATTTCTACAAATGTGGACATCATTAGTCGCAGAGTTACATTTTGTAGACGATTTTTGACAACACTGCGACACTACCATGTCAATTTGTGGTTGTGAGTGGTTTAACTGTGTCACCTTTTCTTGCAAGTGGGAATCTGTGTCATTTCTGGAATTCAATGTCACACGGCAATAATGTATAGGTCAGGGCTTATTTAAGTGTGCTATTGGTTTCTAATCCAACACATTCTAGGGGACAGTTGAAGCAAGAAGGTTTACAAAAGATGGATTGGCGAGCAATGTTGAACACTTTGCAGTTGTTATGTGGTTCAAAAGAGTATGGCAATTGCTTTTATTTCTACATGGAGAGGAAGATCGAAGATGAGCGTAAATGGAGGGATAAGCTTGAAGAGCTTCATATGGAGAAGTACAGAGCAATCAATGAGGCTGCTGGTTTATTACTCGAGCTTTCGAGCTTGAGCCCAAACGATGTCGTGCATCGTATGATTGGTCAGCTCAATGAGATGCAAGAGCGCGATGTGACGGAGCGTTGGAAGTTGCAGGGATTGGCGGATGAATTTGATGCTTGGATTCATGAGATCGAGGTTTTCATGCATTCCTTGTAAGCAGCGGAAGGCAATGTAATGCAAGCGAAGGAGAAGGTGTTTCTTTTCATGTTTTCAATGAATAGTTGTAGCCGGTTAATAAGTGTGAAAATATTTATCCTTTTACCACTTAATTATAATAATAACCAAGCCAAAACGTGTATTTTATGTCGTAAATGTCGGAATTATGCGTGGTTTGTGTTTTTGTTGTGATTTAGGACCAAAATCTGAAAAGGGAAAAAAAACATGGGCTTTCACGGGCTTTTATCGAAGAAAAAGACAAAAGACGAAGTCAAAAGATCAAGAGTGCAAAAAGAACGGAAGTCCAAGGCCTATTCTGAAGATTTATCAAAGAAAAAGTCTAAAGACGGAAGTTTAATAAAGCCGAAGAACTCAAGTCTAATTACTGAAGAAATCACAAGACGAGTTTAATTAATCCCAAGAAAAGTCGGAAAAATCGAAAAATTTAGAAGATGAAAAGACGAGAAAGAAAGAAAGGAAGATGGAAGCTTCCAACACATGCTTACCTCCCTAATCTCCTATAAATACCCTCCTAATGACACATAGGAGGTGTTGGCTAACTTGACAAACTAGTCTTCCACCTTTAATTACTTGCACTTTTCTTAATGTCATTTACTTAATTGTCATTTAATTACCTTGTCTTGCACCTTAAATTTGTAAGTTTAATCTTTACTTTTAATTGTTGAATCTTATTTTAATCAAGTTTTTATTAATCTTTCATTCTACCTTTCTTGTTTTGATTTAATCTTTATGCTTATTATCTTATTGTCATGCTTATTTGATTAATTGTTATGTTTTTATGTTTTTGATTGTGTTAGCTTATTGATTTTATAGCTTATTGTGTGTTTGATTTGATTTTAGTTAAGTATTTTTATTAGTTTATTTTATTAAAAGTTGATTTTTAATTTTTAGTTTTATTAGTGTTTTTCAAGTTTTTAATTTGTGGTTTAATTAGTTTTTCTTAAAAGTGTTTTAGATTAAGTTTTAGTTAATTGCTTATTTGATTTTAGCTTATCTTTGGCTTATTTTCTGATTTTTAGTCCTTACTGTAACTGTTTATCGGATCTCTTGGATCTTCGGATAAGGGTTTAGGAATTCCGAAGATTTTCCCTTATTCCGAAGATTTATTTTATCCGAAATTTTCCCTTTCTCTGAATTTATCAATTTTTCCGAAGATTTAGTTTTTCTCTGAATTTCTTAATTTTTCCGAAATTATTCATTTTTCTGAATTTAGTCATTATTCCAAAAAAACAATTATTCCGAAAAAGTCATTTTTCCGAAGAAGCAATTTTCTGAAATCATTTTTTCCGAAAAAAACAATATTGCGAAGAAATATTATTCTGAAAAGTACTGTAGCAATTGCGAAGAAATCTGCGAAAATGTTGACATGCTAAGCTGCCTGCTTAGCAATTTTTGGCGCCAAATTGACCAGGTAGCCTGGCTGCTTCCAGCTGCTAGGCTGCTTGCTTGGTTAGTTTTTAGCATTGTTCCGTAATTGTTTAGTTTAATCTGAAAGTTGTTCCGATTTTATTTCTGAAAGTCACGTATTTTTAGTTGAATTTTTCGCCAGTTTTTAGTACTAATATTTTTTTGTAAAGTTCAAGTTTTATCTTTTATTTAGTACCCGCTTTAGGTTTTGCCTTGTTTAAAAGTACCATTTTTGTTTTATTCTCTCCTTTTTTATTAGGTTAATTTTATTTTTCAGTCGAAAGTTAATTTCTTCGTTTAGTTTATTTTTATTAATTGTTTTGCTTTAATTTACGTTTTATTATTTGTTTCGCTCCTTTATTATTAGTTATTTGTTTTAATTTCTCGTCATTTAATTAATTTTCATTTTTTAGCTTTATTTACTTTACCATTTACTTTAAAGTTTTGAAATTTCATTTTAAACAACGACCAAACCTTTTCTTTTCCACCAAAAGACACCTGAGTCGCACAGTTAACCATTGTCAATTCGAATTCAGTCGAGACGATTTCAACTTAGTAATTTCTCAGTTATTAAATGGCGCCGCTGCCAGCTCTTTTCGTAAAGATTAACGGTTTTCTGTGAGAGACGCGTTGAATTTTGGGATCCGTTCACTTGTGAACGTTATTTTTCTTGCTCAAAAATTTTCAAAAATCCATAAAAATTGAAAAAATTTCAAAGATACAAAAACATTAAAAAACGTATAAAAAACATTTCTTTTTCAAAGTTTTGCACCAAAAAGATTTTATTTTTACAAGTACATATATATTCTCTATTTCTTTGACATCTTTTTCTTTTGCTTTTGCAGGTGTATGCGTACTAGATCTTCAATTTATTCTGAGCCCGAGACTCGTGAAGATTTAGATATGGCTGGTGTGAACAACAACAATAACCCACCGCACCTCAACAATAATAATAACAACAATGTTCCCCCACCCGACCTTCGAAGGATGGAGGAGTTGTGTCAACCAACGATGAATGGACGAGGAGGACCGATTGCGCCGATGCAAATCACGGCTCGGGAGTTTTCGTTGAAGCATCACATGATCCAACAAGTTCAAAACACTTGTCCATTTCGCGGATTACCGGATGATGATGCCAACAAACACCTTGACAAATTCATTACCGTTACTCAAAGCATGAAGTTGCCCGGTGTTACTATGGATTTCCTTCGCCTTCACCTATTTCCACACACCTTATCCCACCATGCCGAAAAATGGTTTGATCGTCTTCCGAAGAATTCAATTCATACTTGGGATGAGATGACTCAACGCTTTTTGTCGCGCTACTTTCCACCATCCATGGTCACGAGCCTTCGAAATCAAATTTGTGGATTTACTCAAGAACCCGATGAATCACTTTTTGATGCTTGGGAACGATATAATGTTTTGATCAATCGATGTCCAAACCACAGCATGCTCCCCGTCACCCTAATTGATACTTTCTACAACGGTTTAACTTTTCGTGATCGTGATACGATTAATGCAGCCTCCGGTGGCACATTTATGAAAAGAAGACCTGAGGAGTGTAGAGAGCTTATCGAGAACATGACTACTCATCACAAAAATTGGGATTCATCCGCATCTTCAAGGAATAACCCGAGATTCAATGTTTCTACTACTTCGTCAAACCCTGATATCACCGAACTGACCCGCGCAATGGTCGAAATGAGCAAAAACATGCAACTTTTGGCTACAAAACATCAACAACAAGCTAACGCTGTAGCCCTTTCTTGTGAGACTTGCGGCGGTCCTCATTCATACACTGATTGTCCTTCTACTCATGACAATCCGGAAAACGTGTATGCGGCTCATGGTAACTATTCAACAGAAAGCTACCAAGCCCGACCTCAAGGTGATCGTAACTTGCTAAGTTATCGTTCTAACAACTTTCTTTCACCCGGTTTTTCTCCTCAAAACCACAACCCAACAACTACAATAGAAGCAATCCAAACCCACCTCGAGCTTCTAATCCTTATCACCCATCCGCTCAACAAGCACCACCCATTAATCATGATGTTGAAGCTTTTATGAGAACCCAAGCAGAGCAAATCAAGAATCTGCAAAGCCAAATCATCAACTTGAAAGGAGATATCACTAAGCAAGGTAATGATATTAGAACCGAGCTTCGACATGATATACAAACCTCTTTTAGCACTCAAACAAATGATTTGAAGAATATGCTGGCTAGTTTCTTACCAAGTACTCAACCCTCTACTTCGGGCTCTCTTCCTTCAAATACCGTCACCAACCCGAGAGCGAATGTGAGTGCTATTACTACACACAGTGGAGCAACCTTAGTAGGACCATCTACCCATCCCTCAGTTACTCCATCTACACCTCCTCCACCACCATTTATCCCTCCTACTCCCACGCCTAGTATTAGTTCTCCATTACCGTCTCCACCTCTTACTGAAGTACCCAAGAAGAACCCTTCACCAACCCCACCTTCCACCTATAAACCCAATATCCCTTATCCTTCTCGCTTAGACAAAGGCAAATTGCTCACCAAGGATGACATTCAAGTCTCAAACTATTTGAAGAAGATTTCGGGACTGACCATCACCTTTAGCCTTGTTGAAGCTCTTGTCCAAATGCCTAAATTTGTTAAGAGGTTTAAGGAATTACTTAATAAGAAGGAGAAGATGGTCGAGTTTGTTAATACTCGATTGAATGAAAACTGTTCTGCCGTCCTTATTAAAGAACTACTTGAGAAACTTGGAGATCCCAGTCGTTTTGTGCTACCATGTACTTTTAACCAAACCGTAGAATTTACTGCCTTAGCCTATCTCGAGGCAAGTATAAATCTGATGCCTTTAAGTGTTTTAAAAAATTCATCATTACCCGATCTTACTCCAACAAAGATGACTCTTGAGCATGCAAATCGACCTCTCGCTTACCCCGTTGGTATTGCCAAAGATGTGTTCATTAAAGTTGGCACCTTCACTTTTCCGGTCGACTTTGTTGTTGTTGATTATGAAATGGACCCTCGTATTCCATTAATACTTGGTCGGCCATTTTTAAGAACCGGAAAAGCATTAGTCGATGTTTCCGAAGGTGAGTTAATCTTAAGAGTCGGGAATGATGCACAAGTTTTTAAAATGGGGAAGATCACAACCAAATCCAATGGAAGAGAATCGGCGAATATGATTAATGTGCTTGATGATTTTGTCATCTACAACAATCCTCTTTTCGAGCCTTGCCATGATAATCCACTTTTCCAAGATGATGTGGATGATTCTCTCTCCAATTTAGATCCTCCACCAATTCATGAGTCTCCTCCAATCTATGATGACTATGATGACGATTCTAGTTCTGATATGGATGATTTTGATGATTTTACTTCTGAGTATCCAGACATGCCAACTTATGATGACTTTGATGATGTCGATACTCTTTCGAGTGATTCTTCACATGATGACCTTGCACCTACTTTTGATGAAGATCCTCCGCCAACAACACTTGATCCTACTTTGGATGACTACTCATTTGAGGAAGACTTTGCTACTTTTCTCAACACTTACTTCCCAAATGAGAGTGATTCTCCTCCTTTGGACTTTGATGATTATGGTCTTTATCCTCCATTGGATATGAAGAAACCTGTTTCAAAAGAGAAGAAGCCGACCGACACTGATATCCGCAGTACTTACGTTTTGACACCTCTCTATCCACCTTCTAAGGATGAGATTGTGCGATTTATGAGCGGATCCTCTTCAAGGTCTACTGAGCCCGAGTGTTATTTTCCCTCAAAGGAAAAGGTGTTCGATCCCGGTATTGCACTTTTTAAGCCATCTCAGTATCCATTTGATGAAATAAAAGGAAAGATTTTTGGAACTTATGGAGAAATGCTTGCACCTCTTCACCATTGTTACCACCGTGCTCAACAACTGCTTAAGGGAACCTTGCCTACTCTTCTTTAGCTTGCCTTGTTTGCCTTAAGCTTGTGCTATTTGATGGACGAAAACTATGTATTTGACCCCGGTGGATGTTCTTCAAGCTTCTTCCTATGCTAATCAAGGTCGAGTCAGGCTCACGACTCGGTTAACAAAAACAAGCGCTTCTCGGGAGGCAACCCGCAGTATCTATCCTTTTTCTCTATTTTTATAATAAGTGTAGGGGGAGACCCTAGTATGTGTTTGTTGTTTTCTTTCTAATCATGTGCAGGGATTTGAGCTTTCAAAGATACATTCTTGATGACTTTTGATGACCCGTGATTCCGTGTACCCGTCTTCCCGGTTCTATCCTAAACTCTTTTGATTCTCTATTTTATATTCTGCAATGTTAAAATAGGAATCACTTTAGTTGTCTCTTCCTTAGCAAGATTTAAACAAAGTGCACAATGTCTTAAGTGTAGGGGAGTTTACTTCCACATGCTTAAACATTGAGGACAATGTTTATATTAAGTGTAGGGGGACTTCTATCGAAGTTAAGTGGACTTTTCCTTGTATATGTCCTCATTTTAACCGGAAAATTGATTTTTCGACATTTATCAAAATTTTTGATTTATTTTGGCCTAGTAGTTTTACCTTTGTTATTGTTATTTTCTTTCTTTGCTAGAATAAATATTTAATAAAGTGGTTTTAATTTTAAAAGTCGTGAATATTTTGACTCAACCCGAGTTTACTTATACAAGTTTACTCTAGCTAGTATCCTTAACGTGTTTAAGTCAAGTTTTGCTAGGCTTTTATATAGGGAACTTTAAATAGCGAAAGTCTTAAATCTTACGGGTTAAGAACAAGAACTTTTCGCAAGTTCCTATAATTGATCCTAGAAAGTCGTTTATCAAGGGAACTTTAAAACGCGAATTCTAAACTTGAAAAAGTCTAAGAGTTTGCAAGATCCTATAGATGACTTGAAAACCCAAAACATTGATTTAATAGGCTAAGCATCCACGAGTCTCATTCCTTGAGATTTTAAATTGTGGAGAACGAGAGATGATAGAGTCAATTATAAGTTTGGTATTCTTTCATGAATTTATGTGAGTTTATTATAAGCTTTTTCTCCCATCGCTTGTTAATAAATTTAATTGCAATAAATTTGTACGATTTGAAAAGTTACTTAGCTTCTATCCCATGATCGTTTAAAAGTTGCTCGGTATTAATTAGAGTTCATAGCCAAGGCATAACTTATTGAAGCGGGATGCGAATATTGGCGAGTCCGAAAAGGCCCTAACAAAGCATGAGGGCTACATTTTGTTGCTAAAGATCCAAAGTGATGTGAAGAATCATTTATCAAAAATCAATATGAAGGATCGAGACACACGACGAAAAGCAAATACTCCCCTAAAGATCATAGAGAAGTCTATCCAAAAAGGCCCTAGCAAGGTATGAGGATAAATAAATTCAAGTCCTAAAAGGAGGCGGATCATTGTATATCAAAATCCCAAATAAAGATTAGAGAAAAATGAAGAAGTCGTGGTCCAAGTATGAAGAATCTCTCAAAACTTCAAGTGAAGAAATTCCTATTATGAAGAGAAGACCATTATTTCATTAACGTCTATCAAGATTTGAAGTATGAAGTCGCTGCCAAATATCGGTCCAAGAAAGGTCTCAAATCGTGAAGCGAGTTATGCCAAGATATGAACTTTATGAGGTCCCGAGAAGCAGTTTTAAAATATTTTGTCCTTTAGCTAACTATTGATTAAATCGTCCTACTTTATTTTCAGCCTAAATAACTATCGAAATAAGTCAACAATGCATCTTCGTGATCATTCAAGACAACAATAAAATATAAGAGATACACCTAGGAATAAGAGAGTCTAAGTGAATAATTGGGCCACATGATATTCTGATAGTTTGCTAACTTATAATAACAATGATCTCGTTTTTAAGCTTGGTTTGGGGAACGTGAAACTTGAGGGTGATAATCATTCATGACATTCCAAAACCCCAAGGTAAGTTTTTGATCTCTTTACTTGTTTTCTTCCTTTAAATATTTTGTCTCTTTAATAAAGGCCAATGTGGATTGATTATGATGGAAAATGTAAAACTTGCTTTGTAATTAATGCATTGCATGATTGCAATGGTCAAGTGTAGGGGATTCAATAAGTGTGAAAACACTTATCCTTTTACCACTTAATTATAATAATAACCAAGCCAAAACGTGTATTTTATGTCGTAAATGTCGGAATTATGCGTGGTTTGTGTTTTTGTTGTGATTTAGGACAAAATGTGAAAAGGGAAGAAAACATGGGCTTTCACGGGCTTTTATCGAAGAAAAAGACAAAAGACGAAGTCAAAAGATCAAGAGTGCAAAAAGAACGGAAGTCCAAGGCCTATTCTGAAGATTTATCGAAGAAAAAGTCTAAAGACGGAAGTTTAATAAAGCCGAAGAACTCAAGTCTAATTAATGAAGAAATCACAAGACGAGTTTAATTAATCCCAAGACAAAGTCGAAAAAGTCGAAGAATTTAGAAGACGAAAAGACGAGAAAGAAAGAAAGAAAGATGGAAGCTTCCAACACATGTTTACCTCCCTAATCTCCTATAAATACCCTCCTAATGACACATTAGGAGGTGTTGGCTAACTTGACAAACTAGTCTTCCACCTTTAATTACTTGCACTCTTCTTAATGTCATTTACTTAATTGTCATTTAATTACCTTGTCTTGCACCTTAAATTTGTAAGTTTAATCTTTACTTTTAATTGTTGAATCTTATTTTAATCAAGTTTTTATTAATCTCTCATTCTACATTTCTTGTTTTGATTTAATCTTTATGCTTATTATCTTATTGTCATGCTTATTTGATTAATTGTTATGTTTTTATGTTTTTGATTGTGTTAGCTTATTGATTTTATAGCTTATTGTGTGTTTGATTTGATTTTAGTTATGTATTTTTATTAGTTTATTTTATTAAAAGTTGATTTTTAATTTTTAGTTTTATTAGTGTTTTTCAAGTTTTTAATTTGTGGTTTAATTATTTTTTCTTAAAAGTGTTTTAGATTAAGTTTTAGTTAATTGCTTATTTGATTTTAGCTTATCTTTGGCTTATTTTCTGATTTTTAGTCCTTGCTGTAACTGTTTATCTGATCTCTTGGATCTTCGGATAAGGGTTTAGGAATTCCGAAGATTTTCCCTTATTCCGAAGATTTATTTTATCCTAAATTTTCCCTTTCTCTGAATTTATCAATTTTTCCGAAGATTTAGTTTTTCTCTGAATTTCTTAATTTTTCCGAAATTATTCATTTTTCTGAATTTAGTCATTATTCCGAAAAAACAACTATTCCGAAAAAGTCATTTTTCCGAAGAAGCAATTTTCTGAAATCATTTTTTCCGAAAAAAACAATATTGCGAAGAAATATTATTCTGAAAAGTACTGTAGCAATTGCGAAGAAATCTGTATTGCGAAAATGTTGACATGCTAAGCTGCCTGCTTAGCAATTTTTGGCGCCAAATTGACCAGGTAGCCTGGCTGCTTCCAGCTGCTAGGCTGCTTGCTTGGTTAGTTTTTAGCATTGTTCCGTAATTGTTTAGTTTAATCTGAAAGTTGTTCCGATTTTATTTCTGAAAGTCACGTATTTTTAGTTGAATTTTTGGTCAATTTTTAGTACTAATATTTTTTCGTAAAGTTCAAGTTTTATCTTTTATTTAGTACCCGCTTTATGTTTTGCCTTGTTTAGCTTTAAAGTACCATTTTAGTTTTATTGTATCCTTTTTCATTAGGTTAATTTTATTTTTCAATCGAAAGTTAATTTCTTCGTTTAGTTTTTTTTTATTATTTGTTTTGCTTTAATTTACGTTTTATTATTTGTTTCGCTCCTTTATTATTAGTTATTTTTTTTATTTTCTCGTCATTTAATTAATTTTCATTTTTTAGCTTTATTTACTTTACCATTTACTTTAAAGTTTTGAAATTTCATTTTAAACAACGACCAAACCTTTTCTTTTCCACCAGAAGACAGCTGAGTCGCACAGTTAACCATTGTCAATTCGAATTGAGTCGAGACGATTTCAACTTAGTAATTTCTCAGTTATTACCGGTCATATTTGTTAAACCTGATCGAGTTGTGTCTATTTTATTCGTTTTATGTCTTAAATGCAGTGTCCTTTTGTTTGAAAGTGTATTGTGGGACCCAGAGGGAAATCACGTTTCCGTAGAAGCAGTGATTTTCCTCTATTACTTATTAAGTAACTGTATCCTAGCCCCTCAAAAATGTTGCCTTCTCTTAGAGAAAAAAACACACGCAAAATCAAGTAACAGAACCATAATATAAGCGTCAACAACAAACACCATATTTAGTTTAGACTTTAGGAGGCTCAGATATGTGAGAGAAAAAGGTATCAAACAAAGACGATAAACCGCCATGGCTACAAAACATTGAAAATGAATCACCCCGCCAAGATACGACCAATGTCACACTTTGTTTAAATTCAATAAATCGAAATTTATTGTTTTATATCATCACTGCCCCAACAGTCTGTAAGATGACACCATCATACTTAACCAACGGTATATAAGGCTATAAAACATAAGCTGAAATCAAATATGCCATACGGGCCAGGATTGATGGAGCCATTTTTTTTAATTATAATGCACCATGTCTGCAGTATATATTACTTTATTTGTACCTTGAACAATTCTAGAGGTTGGAAAGACGAAAGTTTGTGGGAACAGATATAGACTGAATATTGGTTTTGTGTGATGCGTATTAACCACTGTGGGTTTTTAATGCAATATTTTTTGTAATTTAATATGATACCCATTTATGGAAAAAAAATAGAAGGAACAATAAAGTGGTGTGTGAACAGTTAGACAGTGGTGTTTTCATGTGTTTTTTTATCTACTTTTGGAAAAATATGCATATTTCTATCAAACTTGTGATGGATGTATTTTTGGATGGAAAAAAGGCAGAATAATGGAGTATGGGAACAGTGTTTGTCTGGTAGAAGTTTGTTTTTATTATCTACTTTTGGAAAGGTGCTCAGAGAACCGTCAAATTTGGGATGTGGCTATTGTTTCTGTGACACCGTAGGCAAATCCCACATCGACTGTGGCCAGGAGAGATCCATGGTTCATAAAGTAACAGTCCCTTCTCATGACATAACGCGTTTGGTGGTCTACTACAAGTGGGGTTCTTAGGAACTGGCAGTTAAACGTGCTCATGTGATAGTAGTACTAGGTTGGGTGACCAGCCGGGAAGTACTTACAAGAGGGCCACAAAACAAAGTCGTGAGCCTGCGGGCAAAGCGGACAATATTGTAGTCTGAGTAGGTAGGATGTTACAAGTGGTATAAGAGCCACTCCTGAGCCGTTCGGGATGGTGGGGCAATCCTCATCGAGGATGATGAGTCCCGAAGGGGGGGTGATTGTGACACCCTAGGCAAATCCCACATCGACTGTGGCCAGGAGAGATCCATGGTTCATAAGATAACAGTCGTCTTCTCATGACACAACGCGTTTTGTGGTCTACTACAAGTGGGGTTCTTAGGAACTAGCAGTTAAGCGTGCTTATGTGACAGTAGTACTCGGTCGGGTGACCAGCCGGGAAGTACTTACAAGAGGGCCACAAAGCAAAGCCGGTAGCCTGCGGGCAAAGCGGACAATATTGTAGTCTGAGTAGATGGGATGTTACAGTTTTTGTTCATAGGGGGGTGGTGTTATTGTGTTACACCAGACAATGCGATCCAGGAGGCCATGGTATATAAAGGGGAGCTAACACCATTGTTTTTCACACACTATCACATATATTTGCATGTGATTTAGTAAAAGAAACTTGGAAATGGCATACCGGCCAAGATGTGCTACTATGGAGGCGGAAGCCCAATCAAACGATTGGGCGGAGATGTTTGTTTCCCACTTGCGGAATGAGATGCAACGAGAGATGGGCTGGAAACAGAAGCGGGAACAGATGTGGCGGCAGTTGAATAGCGGCATTGTTGACAGGACACACCTTGTCCAGGAGCTACGGACTGTTGAACAAGAACCTGTGGTCAACAATATGGTGGCTTTCTTACAGACTCTGAAAGATGCAGACTGTGCTTTCCGCGACCAGCTCGTGGCTGAAGCAGCTGCGG
This sequence comes from Glebionis coronaria, assembly GCA_025667525.1. Classification (NCBI taxonomy): domain Eukaryota; kingdom Viridiplantae; phylum Streptophyta; class Magnoliopsida; order Asterales; family Asteraceae; genus Glebionis; species Glebionis coronaria. The sequence goes on from JANFOE010001408.1 coordinate 143,763, forward strand.
CTGGCAACCGCATCAGGCGGATGCAAAGTTTCATCGAAAGGTTGCAAGGCGACGTGTCTGAGGGAAATGGGTCGGTGAATGTGACAAGATGTGTCGATAATAAACTGTTTGTGTCAGTCTGTGTCAAACGTGCTGAACTCACCAGTTGTTTCTAAGCTTTCCAGTGTCATTTTGTTTCTGACATTTCGGTACTGAGAGTCATGTCGTTGGACTGTCAGGGCTGTGTATCATTTGGTTTCAATAATATATTGTTATGTGTGGTTTCTGTGTCACAGAACTTTCTAGTATTTCCTTTTATGTACTTCTATGTTTGCTTTGTTCAAATGTTTTGTTTTTCTAGGGTTATTTGATTTCATTAATACAAAGTTTGTAGAGGACAACATGTAAGAAAGTGAATGGGTGAGGTCTTAGAAACTTGTAGGAGAGAGACATACCTGGTTGATGCTTCTGTATTCCATGTGCGTGCCTGTTGGGGCCAACTTAAAGAAACTTTTAGGAGAGACAAAGAGATACGACAAACCTGTTATGTCTGTTTGCGGTTTCACCTTCAGCGAAGCTAAAAAATGGAACATTAACCTACAACAAATGCATTTGCAGTCTATTAAAATCGGGTGGTTGAATAACTGAATACTAGTATACAATCACTTTTAATCCATTTTTACACCAGCTAAACAATCACTTCTGCAGCAGGTTGGGTATTTGGCAATTGTTTTAACAACAACCAAACGGCCCTTCTGTCACAGGTAGTTTGTTTGCCAGCTTGCTAAGGGTTATATTTGTATGTCGTTGTAGCTTGAAAGGAAGACATAATACCTCTTTTTTCAACGGTGCCTAGCGAGCATTAATCAACAGTATGTCTCCTTGCGTTATGGACAGAAGTTGGAAACTACACACCTGATATCCTTGAAGGGTATATTCTTTGAAAACCAACCTGTGAAATAGATTGGTTCATATTTGCAATTTGGAATAACTGCTTCCAATAACTAGCACAACCCAAAGTTTACGCGAACCTTCACACGATGGTTCAAACAGCCATAATGACACCCTTTTTATAGAAGCTTTGATTATCGCTTTCAAAAGAGGCAGGAGCCCCCATCAGTGAACAACCAAACACCAAATCCAAATTTTATGAACCGGCATATACATCTTTTAGCAACATGTAACATACCAGGCTCAGACAGGGCGCCCTTCAAGTAAAACTGGACACACACAGCATGGCTGCATCCTCAAAAGGTTGCCCCCTCAAGGTCTGTGGAGTCTCGGGTTTAACCTGGGCTGTTCAAAGTCATCACAGCCTAGAGAATCGCAACCAACTCGGTTAGTTTTTGGTATATGTGTTTCTTTCTCATATAGATGTTTCTCTATATGGCACGTGTAGCATTTACACACTGGCATATATGTTTCTCTTTCTTGTGTGGTTTTGATGCAAAACTGTTTTCATTGATGTAGAGGAGAATGCCGTTTACATATAAATAGCTATTTTCGCCTGTTAATTATTAAAAAATCTTATTCTAGCACGTCACAAACGCTAACTTTTGTTATAGAAAACACACACAAAATCAAGTAATAGAACCATCATATAAGCCTAAACAACAAACACCATCTTTAGTTTAGACTTTAGGAGGCTCAGATCTGTAAGAGAAAAAGCTATGAAACAAAGACGATAAAACCGCCATGGCTGCAAAACATTAAAAATGAATTACCTTGCCAAGCTTCGGCCAATGTCAGACTTTGTTCAAATTCATTGACTCGAAATTTATTGCTTTATATCATCACTGCCCTATATATAATAGTCTGTAAGATGACACTGTCATACTTAACAAAGGGTATATAAGGTTACAAAACATAAGCTGAAATCAAATACGGCATATGGGCCGCATATAAAAGAGGAGATTCACGTTTTCATAGAAACAGCGGTTCTACTCTCATTAGTCTATATATTAAATAGGAAAATCACGTTTCCATACGAACAGTCATTCTCCTGACATACATATTAAACAAACATTTCTTCGTACTCTCATAAACCCACCGTTCTCTCACAAACACACAGAAAATTAAATAATAGGACCATAATATAAGCCTAAAGAACAGATAGCATATTTAATTTAGACTTATGGGGGCTCAGATCTGTAAGAGAAGAAGATATGAAACAAAGAGGATAAAACAGTCATGGCTGCAGAACATTGAAAAATGAATTACCCCGCCAAGATACTGTTGATCTCACACTTTGTTCAAATTCAATTGTTTAAAAGTTATTGGTTTATATCATCACTGCCCCATATATAGATGATGTACATACCCACCATCGTCGAAGAAGGTATGATCATTGTAGCTGTTTGGGACTTTTTTTCTGCACACGCCATGTTGCATGCACGGGGAATTCATGTTTGCTGCCCCAGAAGGGCCATGTAGCATTAGGTCTGACACAATTGCGAATGTAGCAGCGTCGGTATCAAGGCCTGCCAATTCTGCTGAAATGTATGCATGAAGGAGGGTTGGGTCTAGAATTCTGTATTTCTCGTCCAGCCACAAAAGGGTATGAGAGTGTAAGAGATCGTGCTTTTGAAAGTCGATGGTGTGCACGGCTGTAAAACAAACATACAACACATTTAAGGGTTGAAAATGTGGGAAAAGCGGGAAAAAGGAAACCTAAAAAAATCGTAGCATAATTTCCGTTACAACACCGAAAAACCTCGGTTCCTTACAAATGTTTACATATTCCTTGACTTTATATTTAAGGATGCGACACGTGACGCAGCTATATCAGGGCCGACATAAATGGAAATTGGGCCATGAATCGGTCTATTTCAGACCAGTTTGCATTACATGTGAATGTATTAAACCACTACGGGTTTCCAAGCGCACGACTCAGGGCAAGTATGTGAAGATAGTGGCTATACATGTACCGTGGTCCCCCGATGAAAGACATAGGCAAAAGAATCCCCTGGACACATTGCACCCCCTCCTAGTCGCCTCTGTTCAAAGAAGCATACAATCCAGAAAGGTAGTCACATCAGATCTCGCTTTGGTCAGTTCTAACCCAACCCAACCTAGCTAGTTACAAAGCACAAAATACAGTTGCAACATATTGTTGGAATAGACAAGTAGTTCTAAATATTAGAACATAAGCACACACTGGTTGGTGCACTTGGTATTTATACTACTGGTTCATCGAGATGGTTGATGCCGGAATCAGACAACCTTGTATTGTATAACACAACATTTGAATGACCAGCAGATACGTAAGCGGACTACTGATAATGAAAATTGACCATGTAGAAACATGAAGTAAATAAGAAATTATTGACACGGTTCTTTTAGTATGGTAGCTGGCAAATCAACTAATAGTTGGCTGTCATTTGAGGACCAACATATCGTCTTTGGGAAAAGGCGACGCAGAGAAGCCTCTGGTCGAAGGAAAAAAACTAAAGCTGAATGATTTGCACTACCATGCTCTAGATGCACGAAAAGCCGGGAAAAAGATAGGATACTATCTCGAATGATTGTTACAGTTTTCTCTACAGACAACATTGGGACCCTCTTGGTTTATTTGGAAACAGTTTTAGATGTCGAACTGTTTATTGCCACAAAAATATCTCGTTCTGTTGAAAACAACGTCGATAAGTCCTATCATTCTCCTTCGGTTCCCGAGTTAATATATGATAATGTGAAGGGGTATCAACCTGACAATGGGTCAATAAAAGGTACGTGCGTTGACAACTCCCGAAAGATCAAAGGGAATGCCGACAACATAAACATAGGCAACGTATTCGTGGGAATATATTAAGAAGCGAGATATATGAATTACTAAAAACATCATCCACAGATTAAAACTCAGTTACAATTTTCACCTGTGCATCTGTGGACCGGTTCATGGTGGGTGACAAATAGATTTCAACATCTTATTCGTGAACAGGACATTATAGGCTCAGATATGGCACCACTAAAGGCAAACCATATATGAGGCCATGGCTGCAACCCCGAGAGGCTGCACTGCCAAGATACATGCACTATCAGACTGACCCCGTACCATAAAAACTCATCATAGCCTCAGATAAGTCACCATTTGATATTAGCATACGTGCACTTTGGCTGCAACCTTATAATTTTTCCCCGCAAAGAGGAGCATAACCCAGAACTTCCTCTAATCCGCTTACTCAGGTTCAATTTTTATCATCACCGACCCGATTAAAACTCAGGTACAATTTTCAGCTGTGTATTTGTGGAACGGTTGCTGCTAGGTGACCATTACATTTCACCATCTTATTCGGGAGCGGGACATTATAGGCTCAGATATGGCACCACTAAGGGCAAACCGTACAGACACGACATGGCTGCAGCCCCAAGAGGCTACCCCGCCAAGATACGTGTAGTCTCAGCCTTACCCCGTGCCGTCAAAGCTCACCATATCCTCTGATAAGTGACCATAGGATATTAGCATATGTGCGTTGTGGCTGCAAACATACAAAGTTTTCCATGCCAAGAAGCGCACAATCCAAAGTTTTTATAGCTTACTGATCAGGATACAATCATATGTATGTCGGAAACCTTAAAAGGTCGCCCGGGAAAAATCAAATGACATTATCGAAGTTGTATATCAACGACGCTTCATAACACCGTTGATAATAATAATACAATGGAAAAGCGCAACCAGTCCATAAATGATGCAAACCAAGATCAATTGGGTTGCTGATGAGGCTATATATATGGATGCAACACCCACAAAATCAAAGGTCACCATCGTGACACTAATCAGGCACCCAACAGTTAAGATGCCTTTACTGTAGCCGCCACAGAAGTGGACAATCGTAATTAAGCAACAATTAATCACCAAAGGGAAAAATTAAAAGTGGCAACATAACTATTAATAACAATTTTTTGAAAGGGCAACCCATTGATTAATGGTTAAAGGGGGAAGAGGGTAAACGCCAAACCACAATCAATGCACACACGGATAACACACGGATCTTAATCGGTTTGGATCCAAACCGCGCATTTGTGAAACGGTTGCTGCTAGGTGACCATTACATTTCACCATCTTATTCGGGAGCGGGACATTATAGGCTCAGATATGACACCATTAAAGGGCAAGTCGTACAGACACGGCATGGATGCATCCCCAAGAGGCTGTCCCGCCAAGATACGTGTAGTCTCAGCCTTACCCCGTGTCGTCAAAGCTCATCATAGCCTGAGATAAGTGACCATCGGATATTAGCATATGTGCGTTATGGCTGCAAACATACAAAGTTTGCCACGCCAAGAAGCGCACAATCCAAAGTTTTTATAGCTTACTGATCAGGATATACTCATATGTATGCCGACAACCTTAAAAGGTCGCATGGGAAAAATCAAATGACATTATCAAAGTTGTATATCAACGACGCTTCATAACACCGCTGATAATAATAATAGTGGGTTTAAATACGTTGCTGCAATTTACACACCAAACAACAACCATGGAAGTCAAAGTCGTCATCACAAAGGCAGTACGAAACACACCAAATCAAAATAACAACTGTATAACCAAATACATCACTTTCACAAACGGATCATAACCAAGTGCATAAATCAAAACAGGTAAGTAGGAAGCCATAAGAATACAGGAGCTTACAACCGTTTGTGAAAGGATCACCAGAAAAACAGGAAAGATGAGCAACCATTGGAAAAGTGCAGCCACTCCACAAATGATGCAAACCAAGATCAATTGGGTTGCTGATGAGGCTATATATGGATGCAACACCGACAAAATCAAGGGACACCATCGTGACACCAATTAGGCACCCAACGGTTAAGATGCCTTTACTGTAGCCACCACAAAAACGGATAATCGCAATTAAGAAACAGTTAATCACCAAAGGGCAAAATTAAAAATGGCAACATAACTATTAATAACAATTTTTTGAAAGGGCAACCCACTGATTAATGGTTAAGGGGGAAAGAGGGTAAACACCAAACCACAATCAATGCACACACGGATAACACACAGATCTTAATAGGGTTTGGATCTAAACTGTGCGTGTTTTGTGTGTGTGTTTATTGTGAGAGAACAGTGGGTTTGTGAGGGAAGGACGAAATGTTTGTTTAATAGTAATGTGAGGAGAATCACTGTTTCTATGAAAACGTGATTCTTCTCTTTTATATATAGACTAATATTCAGTTTTAACCTATAGCTTTCGTAGCTCAACATCCATGTTTTGGAGTTTTAATGTTTTACAATTTTAACACATATATATTTTAGCTTATTTTTTTTATAAAATACTATATTAATTTACCAACATTTTTACTAAGAAAGTTTTTAAAGTTTTTCATTAGATATATTTTAGAAGAAAATATTAATAATAATACTGAAAATGAAAGAATTAATCTTTTGAACATACGAAATCTCAACTAAGCGTTTTACTAAAAAAGTCTTAACGACCTTTTACTCTTATTCAGTTGGAGATTTTGAATGTTAAATGTGTGAGCTTTTTCTTTTTGCTTCAGAGGTAAATAGAGGTAAAAATATATGAATGGACCAGACATGTCAAGAGCATCTTAATGCCTCTAGATAATAAAGCATTTAGACGTCTACTTAAAAAAATCAAACGGTTGAATTGCTTTCCGGAGAGAAGTTGGGTTCATGTGTAACCCGCAAAAATGGCCGTGTTTAGCCTTAATTGAACACTAATAGTAATGTTCTCATACTCATTCTCTAACTTGACTAGATAGACCTTCTTATATATATACCTAATGATAGTTTACACTGATGAACCTTGTATCTCATTAGAAATACAGGTATTAATGAGTCTTACATGTTTATATATGTGTATTGTACATCTAAGTATATATTGTTGATATTAACAATCTAATATATTAAATTCCAATTATAAGATACTTCAATTTCGATAGGACACAAAGAACTTATCATAGGGCATAAATAAATTATATTTTAAGCCCATTCTTATATACAAGTATGGATATCATGGTTTTAAATAGCCTGTTGTAGATCGTCTTAAGGCGCGCTACAACTTGAAGCGTGACCGCAACGCTACGCAATAGGTTAAGACGCGCTACGACATGAGATGCGGCGATTGTTTGAGTTTAATTCTAAAAAATGAATATCATTACGTAGAAATTGAGTTTTCTAACTTTAAATATTATGAACAATACTTATTGTGAAATTAATATAAAATAGAAAAATCATAAAATAAATAAATATTTTTATATATTGCGTCGCCATAAGTACGCTTTATAAACGCTAAAGCTTCGCCTTAGCCGCTAAAGCGTATAGCTTTGCTATGTCGCAACGTCACGCCTCACGTTATTTATAACCATGATGGATATCATGCATCTGCTTCTGATGGAATCTAATCAGTAAACTAGGATATGAAGTTAGCACACTTTTCATATTTTCAACCCATTTAACCGGTGAAGAAAAAACTCAACCCCAAACAACCCATTTATTTACAAGTAAATAAATAGGAATGCCACTTGTAACTTAAAACATTAAAATGAAAACCACCACAAGTTCGTCTGATCTATTAGGGTGTTGTTTGGTTTAAATTTGGATTTAGGATTTAAGATTAGCTTGAAAGAAAAATGAAAATAGAAAAATAAAGGTTTTGAAAAGAGTTGTTTGTTATGAATTTGAAAATATTATTAGAAAAATAAGAAGAGAGTAAAAAAGTATGCTGGCTCACAAATGTAAACGCATGTCAGAAAATCAGTGAGAAGGGGTGGGGATTGTATATGCCCTCATTATCTGGATTTAATCCCTAATTTTCAGCCTAAACCCTTAAACCAAATAAGAAAATTTACTTTAACTTTGAAAAGTAGGATATAAACCAGCAAACCAAACACTTCCGATCTTCTACAACTATAATGTTTGTAGAGTTATATAGAATGGCTTACTCAATTCAGTAAGTCTATCAAATTATGCCAAATATTTCTCTTTTTTTTTCTTAGAGCAGCAAGTTAGCAGGTGAACAAAAAATCAGTACATGATATTAGAGCGAAAAAAACTGGTTTTTTAAAACCGATTTCACAAACCGATCCGACGGTTAGTAAACGATTTAATACAACGAACAAGACCGGTAACCACTTAGAACCACACAGCTCCGGCTAAAACAAAACCGGTCCGGTTAAAACCCAAACCGGTCCGGTTAAAAACCAAACCGGTCCGGTTAAAAACCATACCCGTTCGGTTAAAAACCAATCCGATTTAAGTCAACCGGTTTGTTAACCAGTTGAATCAAACCGGTTGAAACAGATCCTGTATTGGAAAAATAATACAGCAACTGTTTTGCCCACCTCTAGTAGTTACCCTGTGCACCAGTCCAGTAAGCTTGTAATAGTCTTGAGGATCAAAGGAACCATCTACAAAGTTAATTAGACATCATCAATCAAAATGAAAACCTCAATATATTAGTCATTTGATATGGATACCTAGTTGAGTGAAACAAAGAGAGCGAAGTGCCAATGTTCAAAGTTCAAACAACAAAAAAAATGGAGACTAACCTTGCACAGTTTCATACTCGACTTTGCGTTTCAGGCATCCTCTGTTGCCTGCATGAAAGAAAAAGGCATCAAGGAATAGAACACCAAAGGAAATTTGCAATTTATGAAGCTTTCTTAATCTAATAAAGTGCTATCTAGTTTATTCGGCTAGCTATAGGTGACAAGCACTTTATACTAAAAAACAAATATGACTAATTTTACTGATTATTAGTATTAATTAAAATGGTAAGCATTGGGCTAATTTCAACATATGTTTTAAATTTGGCTAGGTTCTAAAAATGGGTCAAAATTTATCACTTCTAACTGTTTCAACATTATAAGAGGAAAAACTAGTTCATTAATTATAAAGTGTAAATTGCAAGTAACAGGCATAATTAATATCAATGGTTCCTAATAAGAAAGTGATAGCTAAATCAGGACATGTGATAGACCGTATATTCACATACATTTTGGTTTACGATCCGTTAGTTTAAAAATCAGCAGTCTCTTTGCACCGTCTTCAGTGTCACATTCGACTCTGGTCTCATACACGCCAGGTATCCCTTGTTCAATGGCCTCTATGGTCATGTAGAAGATATACTTATAGGTTAATTTATAAAATTTGCACTCCATGAATTCAGCGCAGCTGACCTGGTTGTCTTCGTCTTTATTAACATACTAACAACATAGAATTAGTTTATGTAAGCAAGAAAGTTAGAAACAGAGACTGTCTGAAAACTTGAAAGCAGATGGAAGGAATGTAACCATACCCTTTTACAAGAACTGTTAAAGGTGCCAACTGCAAATTTTCCAAGTAAATCAACAACCCTACGATCCTTCTTCTCAACCATATGTAAATACTCGTCCATCGAAACATACAGTTGCTCTTGTGCTTCCTGACACAAGCATGAAATATGTTATGAAATACTCATGTGACATAATCATGGATGTAGGTTTGTATAGATGAGAAGATAAAATAGAGGGACGAATAACAAATGCATACAGCTGTATCATCCTTTACAAAGTTATTCCAGACTTCCTTCTCATCATTATTGTTCAACTGATAACTACCGTGGTAATTAGGGGACCTCCCTGAATAAGAAACAAATATCCACATTATCTTAGATTAGATACTTGGTCTTTGTTTTCCTCATAATACATGCAGAATTGTATCGACTTGGCTTATTAATGAACAAAGAGCAACAATAAAAAAAATTTGCATGTAGCGTTGTTATAATTTTTCTAACAAGGAATGGGAATACGTACAGGTTATATTGATCTTCTTCTTCGTCTTCTGTGTCTTCTTCTTCGTTTGGGGTTTGGGTGCAGGTGTAGGAAGTTTGGGAGTATAAGCCGCGATGGAGGTTTCGGGGTCGCTGCAAGAAAAGGGTATGAGTACGAGAACAAAAGGAGATAAGAAATTTATCAATTATCATAGAACTGTTTACAAGCTAAATAAGTATTTGTTTTTATAAAGACCGTAGCTAGAGAACATACTATGTCCAGCCAGATGGCAACTCTTTAGAAATAGATTATATGTACGCAGATTCACAGTGAATATCGTCCTCCAAAGATTCCAAGTTGCGCTTTGCAGACCTGTTGTTCCTGTCCAGCTTTAGAGACTTCCTAGCTGTAGCTGCATTCTGAATCAGATCATACAGGCACTGTTGAATTTCAAGCAGCTCTATCATGCAAACGAATAACAATATATTAAGAAAGACATCAATAGTTAATGAAGTTGTTGTTAGCATCAATGACAGCTAAAAGAAATGCATACTTGTACTTAAAGTTGATACTTGTTCTTGTTTGTTTTGAGGAGGTGCAACCTTGACCTGGAAATAAAACAGTAACAATAATGATCAACAACAACAACAGAACATGAAGAAAGATGGTAGATATGCAATTTTCATCCTATCTTTAATATTGGTTGAAATTGCGCCACCGATAAACAAAAGAACACATAAAGAGAATACTAGTAAATGTTTGGGATCATACTTTTGTCTTGTTGGAATCGCTGGTATCGGAAATGCCAAGATAGTTGAGGACCTCTGGCTTTGAATAAAACTTCTTCCGAGTTGCAGTTTTCTTAAATACCTCGTACGTCTGTCCAGTTGCCTTAATCCAAACTACCACAGTCCATCCAACAGGTAGCCAATCAGGGTTAGTGTTCTTGTTTTCCTAAAAGAACAACAATAATGAGCAAATGTAAAACAGACAATACAATAATCCTCAGGTGTTTCAATGTTGACTGCTTTTTATCAAGTGTTATAAAGTAAATGAATGTAAATGAATCATTGGTGTATCAGGTTACCAGTTTGTCAAAACATGCCTATGTAACAGATCTGATGAGCAATCCCAAACAGTCCCTATAGCAATTCCAAACTGTATTATGGTTTTTTGCTCATGGTTCATCTAAGAGATCACCCCATAAGGTAATAACTTTTCATTTTTATATGTTTATATATCTTGCACTTTAATTTTATAAACTATGTTATAGTCTTGACTACAATAAAGTGTAACCGAGTTTGACCCAACTTCACATAAACGAGTTCAATGGCCACCTCTACTCATGCATAGGGAAAAAAGACAAATTATAACAAACATGAAGTGAGGAAGAACTCACAAATTCTGATTTAACAACGACAAGCCTTCCTGGCTAAAGGAAAGGCTGAGAAACTAAAGCCTGCATGAGCCTCTCGGTTATCTGGTTAGCCATATATCTCAGCCTCCAAGTACCACTCTAAGTATTCTTTAATTGCTGGCTCACCCATTATACACACCTACATATAATAGTTACTCAGCAAAAGTTAAAAAAAAGTGCCAAGCTATATGTTATCAACATTTTAAAAACCAGGTAGTAAGTTGTGCTCCAATTTCTAGAAATAATAACACGCTTTTTATAATCTAACGAGTTTTTTAAACTTAATGAACTGTTTATCCTATTTGCTCTAGAAATAGCAGATAAGAAGTTTTGTGACAACACTTAAAGTCTTCATCTATTTTTGAAATAATGATTAGTCACTGGAAATACACTCTCAAACACTGCACAACCTGATTATTCATGCTTACATAAGTAGTTTTCATTGCAGTTAGTGATCTCTTGATAACATATCAAGAAAATGCAGAATATTGGATCACATTGACCAACTGTATTATTTAAGGTAGAAACAATTAACTACTGCTTGATTTAGTTTTTTTGGAACAGGTTTAAAGTTTTTGGACACCATCAAAGATGGCTGGAAATTCAGTTTGAATTAAAGTCCTTTGTAATTGACCGTGATCCTGGTCACCTAACCCGTTCAGGTTTAAGGGTCCGTAATGCCATTGAATTTCTTCCTGTTGCCTTTCTACTTCCCATTTTACCTGTTCGTAACGGCTGAATTTGTTCCTGTAACTCTGAAATTTTGCAACTAATGAAGTATATCGTTTCACAAAGAATAAAATAAAGGATTTTTCTATTTTGTGCCCTAAGGGCACTACATCAGGTCCCACAGAAAAGTACACAAGAATTCACACTTTGTAAATTTCTATGTACTTTTTTATGAGACCCGGTGTACTTTTTATTAACTTTATGTGTTCTTATCATGTGCCCTTAGAGCACACGATAAAAAAACCTTAAAATAAAATTTAAAAAAAAACAAAAAAACAAAATATTCTTTTCTCCAGTGACCACAAATTGATGCTTTCTTTTAATAGGAAACATCACCTTGACCCATAACAAGGTTGGCAACAATGTTCGCTAATTGAAGGGTCCACCGGAGGTTATTATTATGCGATTTTTAGCAAGCGAATACATCATTTGAACAATCTTAATTCACTTTAGAGCATTAGGAGTCATCACTCCAAGTGACTACTATTTGGGATGTCACGTCAGCGAAACCCACTCACTTACTCATATGAAAAAATTAGGGGAGTCATTACTCCAAGTGACTCTCTTTTGTGGGTCCCACTTTTTTTCTTTTATTTCTCACATTTTCAAATTAAATTAATCCATTTCATAAATAAAAATAAATATTACAATCCTAAAAAAATAGAAAAATACAACTTCGAATAAAAAAAAACGAAAAAAATTACAAAAAAAATTACGAAAAAAAACTACTAGTTGGAGGAGTCTTCGGAATCTTCAACGTCGCGGTATTGATTGATATTCGGCATTTTTGCGCGTAGACGAGCCTTGATTTCTTCTTTTTTAAAGTTTATAAACGCGACCGATTCGGGATCCATGTTGGAGGTGTCATAGTTGAGAAATTTCAACTCCTCCATTTCGGCAATCGTGTCGTCTTTGCGTTGCGAAGATGCATACGCTTTTTGCGCGGCTTCACGACGGAGACGAAGGTCATAGGTAACCGCGTCTTCAAATCGAGACGAGTTACTTCCTCCGGTACTCGCCGATGTTTCGGAACGGCTTTTTTTCCCGGGCCGTTCTTTACCGGCGGGGCGGGGTCGTTGATCGCGTTAGAAATGTTCGTCCGTGTTCATCGGCATCGAAAACGAACCGCCTTCCTCGTTCTCGGTCAAATCAACCGGGGCAACCTCGGGTGCGTCCCATTTCGGGGACTTCCTCAAAACATTCCATGCCTTTTCGTGATTAAACGAGGCATTTCTATTCTCGTCCGCGTAAATGCCCCGAGCCCGTTCAATCACATCAACCTCACTTTCGCCACTTTTTTTGTTCCGATGACATTTCTTGTAGATGGCGTGTCACTTCATAATATTATGATGCATCGGATTCCACTTACCCGTAAGCATGTCTTTGGTACGTTCTTGATGATTTCTTTCGTTAAACACCCGGGTAATCCGAATCCAAAGAGTGTCTCTTTTTTGGTGACGCCCAACTTTTGGATCTTCGGATGTCGCGATGTAACATTCGGCAAGCACGGCTTCTTCGTCCTTGGTCCACCGACCAAGACCTTCATTCGGAACGGGTTCTTTTGATTTTTTTTGCGGGGTTTTTCTTTCGGCTTTTTTTGTTTGTTCGGTTTCGGGTGGTGGAATTGAGCTTGTAGATTAGGGTGATAGGCGTCTTTGGGTGGTATAGGCTTGATATTCTTCTTGTTGCTTTTGTAGAAAAGCTTGATCTCCGGGAGTCATCGGACCGTGGGTAGAAAATCCGGGGAATTGTGAATTGGACTTAGTTCCGTCACTGACACCCATGTTGGATTGAAGGAGGTGGGTGAATCCGAACCAATTTTCGCCGGCCATTGTGTTTGTGAATGAGAGAATGATTTGTGTGTGTGTAAAAAATGATATAGGAAATGTAGTATATATAGAGATTAAAATTGAAATTTTTTTTTTTTTTAAATAATCTAGCCGTTGGACATTTAATTAAAATATTTTTTTTAAATAAACTAGCCGTTAGGGCATTAAAAATAAAAAAACATATTTTTTCAAATATAACGGCTAGTAGCCGTTTGTTTTAAAAAAATTTCAAAAAAAATAATTTCTTTTTTTTTAAAACACCACTCGCGCCGAGTGGTTTGGCTCACGGCAAGACCCAACGCCGTGGGTTTTTCTTGTTTGGGGACTCATCACGCCACTCGCGTCGTGGGTTTCGCCATTCGCGCCGTGGGTTTAGCACCCCACGGCGCCAAGACTCCCGGTGCTCTTATATACACAAAACATTCATGCGAAAAGCTAAAAGATCGAATACCAGCCTAATAATCCATCCCTTGATAAGAATTTTGTGCAACCAAAAATGCTATGCATAAATTACAACTGAAAATGCATGATGAACACCACAACACATGTGCCATTAACTAATACTTAATCAAAAAGAAAAGCAGGACATGTTTCCTCTACGGTCTGAAAGTCGGAAGCTTCCTAGTTTTGTGACATGATTAGGCTAAATCAAGGTCCACCGGGATAGTTTCTGTTGCTGCCGGAAGGTATAACATCTGGCTTACATTAGGCAAAAAATCCTCGTCGATCCTTCTAGTGTAAACAAGTGGGTGAGAAGAAACTGCTGGGTTTTGATAGTTAAAACCACCACTCTCGGTCCACCTATGCACCATTCCAGTAAGCTCGTAATACTCTTGAGGATCAGAGGAACCATCTACAGAGTTATTTAGAATCATTAATCAAAACTTAAAACCTCAACATATTACTAATACTGCATAAGTCAAGTGATACGAATACCTAGTTGAGGACAAAAAATGCGGCATACAACACTTGAGGGTTCAATTATGACAACAAGATCTATTTACATGTTTAGCAAGTCGAATTTTGATTTCATATTACACCAAAGGGGAAACAAAGAGAGCCACATGCTAATGTTCAAACAGCAAGAAATAGATGGAAGACTAACCTTGTACAGTTTCATACTCGACTTTGGGCTTCAGGCAGGGGACCCATGGTCTGTTGCCTGCATGAAAGGCAAGGCATCAAGAAACAGCACACTAAAGGAAAATTGCAATTTATGCAGCTTACTTAATCTAATAAGTGCTATGTAGCTTATTATGCTAGCTAGAGGTGACAAGCACTTTATATTAAAATAAATATGACTTATTTTACTGATTAGTATAATTAAAATGGCTGGAAGCATTGGACAACTTCCAATACCTTCGACCTGGTTCACCTTTAGCTAGGTTTTAAAAATGACCCCCTCGGCCTGTTGGAGATGAGATATGTAACCAAATTAACCCGTTTTAATACAAATGGGTCAAAATTTTATCACCTCGTAACTGTTTCAGCGTTATTAGAGGAAAAACTAGTTCACTGACTGAAAAGTGTAAACACAATTAATAGGTCCTTATAAGAAAGTGATATCAAATCAGGACATGTGATGCTCCATATATTCACATACACATTGGTTTACGGTCCGTAAGCCTAAAATGCACCAGTCTCTTTGCACCGTCTTCAGTTTCACATTCGACTCTGGTCTCATACACTCCAAGTATCCCTTGTTCAATGGCCTCTATGGTCATGAAGAAGATATACACGCTGGTTAATCGAAGGAATTTGCACTCCACGAATTCAGCCTCACTGACCTGGTTGTCATCGTCTTCGTTAACATACTAACAGCAAAGAATTAATTGACGTAAGCAAGACAGTTAACAACGGAGACAGTCTCAAAACTTAAAAGCAGGTAGAAAGAATGTAACCATACCATTTTGCAAGATACGTTAAAGGTGTCAACTGCAAATTTTCCAAGTATCTTAACAACACTATTATCCTTATCAACCACAGTTAAACCTTTGCCAGTAAAAACTGCCAAACCTGTGTAGGGTTTTGCTTCCTGCCACACGCATGAAATATGTGATTAAATACTTATGCGCCATAATCATGGATGTAGGTTTAAATAGATGAGAAGAGAGAAAGAGGGGCGAATAACTAATACATACAACATCTTTATACTTGTCTTCAAAGTCATCCCAGACTTTCTTCTCATAATTGTTGTTCAATGGATACCTGCCGTGATAATTAGGGGAGGTCCCTGAAAAAGAAACACATGTCCACATTATCTTAGATAAGAAACTTGGTCTCTGTTTTCCTCATAATACATGCAGAATTGTATGGACTTGGCTTGATAATGATCAGAGTGCAAAACATAAAAAATAAAAACTATATGTAGCATTGTAATAATTTTTTCTAGCACAAATAGAACGTACAGGTTATGATGATATCCTTCTTCGTCTTGTTCTTCATCGTCATCTTCGTTTCGGGTTTGGGTGGTGTAGGAGGCTTGGGAACATAGGCCGTGATGGGGGTTTCAGGGTCGCTGCAAAAGGAGATAAGAAATTTATTAATTATCTTGAACTGTTTACAAGCTAAACAAGAATATAAAGGCAGCAGCTACAGAACATACTATTGCCAGTCGTCAGATGGCAACTCTTCAGTACGCCTAAAGATCGCAGTATCGACGCGAATCTTGAGCTCATAATCTTTCAATTCGCGTTTTGCAGACATGTTGTTGCT
The DNA here is from genome assembly GCA_025667525.1 of Glebionis coronaria. Classification (NCBI taxonomy): domain Eukaryota; kingdom Viridiplantae; phylum Streptophyta; class Magnoliopsida; order Asterales; family Asteraceae; genus Glebionis; species Glebionis coronaria. The sequence continues at coordinate 160,152 of JANFOE010001408.1, forward strand.
GTTCAGCTTTAGAGACTTCCTAGCTATATCTGCATTCTGAATCAGATCATACAGGCGCTGTGGAATTTCAAGTGGCTCTGTCATGCAAAAAAAATAACAATATATTAAGAAAGACGGCGATAGTTAATGAAGTTGTTGTTGTTAGCATCAATGGCGGCTAAGAGAAAAGAAATTCATGCATACTTGTGCTTAAGGTTGATACTTGTTCTTGTTTTTTTTTGAGGAGGTGCAGCCTTGACCTGGAAATAAAACAATAGCAATAACAGATCATGAAGAAAGATGGTAGATATGCAATTTTCATCCTATCTTTAATATTGGTTGAAATTGCGCCACCGATAAACAAAAGAACACAGAAAGAGTATACTAGTAATTTAGTAAATGTTTAGGATCATACTTTTGTCTGGTTGGAATCGCTACTATCGGCAATGCCAAGATAGTCAAGGATGTGATTTTAATGATGATCAACCACATCTTAAAACCAATAATAGGGATAATTGACCAATCGGCTTTTAAATAATTAAAGTAAAAGAAATATATATGATTAACTTACAGGATGTGATGTTAATGATGATGTTGAAGCGGCTGCATCATCAGGTTTTGATGCCGATGCTGATGCTTTCCTTTTCCTCGTTTCAACCATGTCCAAACCCTAACTGATTTTCTCCTTTTGTTTTTTTATTTTGTTTATAATCTTTTTATATTATTTATTCGGGGTAAACACCAATAACTGGGCAAATGGCGGCCAACATGACACCGGCGGACATGCCGCCAATTGCAACTAGTGTAATACCCGTGCGTTGCACGGGTCACATGTAAAAAATAAATTAGATTTTTTGCGATAACCTAAGTAAACATCACATATTATCTATCAACATATATTATCTATTAACAAAAATATAAAAAAATGCATCATAATATAACAAAGTATCCATATAAGTCTTTAACAAAAATATGTCTAAAAATGACTAAATTACTTTGTAACTAATTAATTTATCGTTGGAGGCGTACCTACATGTGAGCCGGATGTGAGACGGGCTATATATCCGATTTTAGATCATGAAAGGTAAGACAACTTTAGTACTAATAATAATAGAAAAAATTATGCAACACTTTATTATAAAATTTATATCCGCCTCTGTTTATCGCTAACCATATTTAATTGTTAATAAATCTGTAACAAACAAAAAGTAATATTGAGAAATGGTCAAATGACCTTTTTGACGTATCACATTGTCGGACGATTGTGACCAATATAGATTCATTTTCACTATGTCAAACGGGTAAAATTCATTTAAAACAACATCAAAGTTGAGACACATTGTTACTTTAGTCTAACAATCCTTTTGTTATGTTTAATATATGGCTTTTATGTACCAGCAAGGGGATAACTCAGTGCACCATGGTGGTTAGTGTTTTTTTTTCTCCTTTCAATTTGTGAGTTACTTTGATCCATATGGTTTCTATGTACCATGATAAAAATACTACATATAAAAAGTTGAAAAGTGTAGAATGTTGCACTGAAATGTTAGGTAGTTACGAACAAATGGCACATTACATTTTGTTTTGTTAACCAATAAGGTGGATTTGGTTGTTGCAAAAAATAATCTATAATGTCGTTTGTTGCATAACCAAACGAAAGAGTTACGAACTCACACATAGGAGTGTCATCAAAGGTTACCCATGACTAATATATGATCCATCTTATATATTGCAGATTCAAACACCTTATGTTTTGACCCTTTTTTCAAAACTAAAGAGCTTATTGGAGATCCTTCACATTATGGTTATATAGAAAGAACATTGTAATACAAGGGCCATTATAACAGATAGGAAAAAACTAATGCTTTCATTTGCATTTGAATTATAAGCTTTTAATCCTTTATTAAGGAATTACAAACACAAACAAACCAAGATTGGAAAGAAACAAATCAAACAATGAAAAAGCAATACTAAAAATACCATAACACTTAATACCATTAGGATTTACATATATAAGAACTTAAACATGTTCATAAATGTCCTCATCATCTTCAACCTCGTAAATTAGTTGATACAACCTTGATGTCACGTATGTTAATTATCTTAATCTTTTCCTTTAGCACATCACCATCAACAATGTCATCAACAGGTTCATCATGTTTTCATTATTTCATTGCCATAGGCAAAAGTCTAGGTAGTAAAAGTAAAAGAAATGAATATAACTTTACAACATATAAGTAGAATTGAAGGAAATAAAAAGAATAAATGAGTACCTAGATCATGATCGAGAACAACGGTATAAGCATCAAGGCAAAATGTATGGAACAAATGCCCGACTTTATGCAATGTTTTATCTTCTCCGAATATGAAGACGCAAACAATAATACTCCCTCAAACTTAAGTACGTATTTTCTTTTAGTTGTCTGAGGAACATTGAGACGTATATGTAAACGAAACCCGTCTCAAACAAACCCTCAGGTTTTTGACATGTTTCTTAATATTAGATGATTATACTTAGAGATTTAGAGTTAGATGTGGATGAGTGAAACAGTGAGACGTGATAAATTATATAGTGATACTGACTGACCAAACTGAAGTCTCTAAATTTGTGCAAGTTAGTTAAAAATTAAAAGTAGATAAGTCACTTCACTTTTATACTTATCCAATTATCCTCACTTTCAATCAACGTGGGTAAAAAAAATGCACATGCAAACACCGGATATTATGGATGAATTAATGTGGCCCAGATTACTTCTAGTAGTGATCGTGTGGTTTTGAAAGCATGACAGTTCATCTTTTTTTCTCTTTGCTACGTGAGCAATAAGAAGGGAAATTTCGCCATTTCGTTCTCGTTTTTTTTCTTTCAGAAAATGGGTTATTTTTCTTGGGTTTTTTTAGAATAAATTTGTTTTAAAAATGTTGTAAATAGCGTGAAACGTATTGTAGCGGTATTGTCAAGTTTTTAAGCTACAAAAGATATAACGAAGTTACGCCGTTTTTTGAAACGTGATATATAATGGCACAAAATATTTATAAATTAATATTTATTTATATATCGAGTTTATAAAATGGAACAATATTTTAATTCATATTTAAAACAAAATCGACTAATAGTTACTCAAATATTTATCTTTCATAGTAAAAATCACTAAGCCATATCTATTAAATAGCTTTAAACTAGTTCGCAAGCTAAACTAGGACTTAAACCCGCGTTTCGCTGCGGTGTTTAAAAGTAAAAACAAATTTTGAGGTAGCCTACAAACAAAATTAGCATGATATGTAAAGACTACAAAGCAAAGACATATTGTCATGTCTTATTATTATAAAGACATGTATTTCCTCTAGCGGGTTTTTAAAACAATTAAAGTGCACAAGCGAGGCTATAGACTCACTTTAGCAAAAGCGGTATCAAACGAAGATACCGATCAAAATAATAGTGACATGAGTGAAACGATGAAATAGGATAAGCCGAGAGACCACGAGCTTCCAACGACGACCTAAAATAAATTAGCGCGTCTTAAAAATATACATGACAACGGGAAAAGAATAAACGAGTTTTATAAAAGTTTCCTAAAAATAAAGTTTTGGACTAAATTTGAAAGGCATAATAAAAAAAAGACTAAAAGCGTTATTATAAAAATCTATCATATGTATTTTATATATAGTCTTGTAGGTGAGGGACCAAAAATGATATTTTAAAACTATATACCATTTATTGTAAACAGTTTAATAAAACAAGGACCAAAGATGTATACTGGTTTTACTTCATAATGATGACGTAAAGACTTCCATCTTCATTTTCAATAAAATTCATTTGAAAAGCAATATTTTACTCCTTTGTTTAACTATTTCATTTGAATCCAACAATTATTAACACATCAAAATATTGAATCCATATACAACGATACCTCATCTCAACGCGGATTTGCGGGTAACTCGGAGTCACGAGTATTAATATTCGTGACATGAGCACGAACACTAACGAAGTAAAATCTGCCCGCGACTCATGCGAAAATGAACTCAAACCCAAACTCGCGGCTAACGAATCAAAAAGTTGGTGTACATAACAGTAGGCATCAACAAACCATTGTTAAACTTACAACTATATGGATTATAGTGTTTATAGCAAACATGAGAGATAGCATCCATGTGAACATGTTTAACAATATATTTTTTTCTTCCGAACTAGTGATAAGTTTGTAGGGTTAAAGTCATAAGTTACCAACGAACTTTACTTTTTTTCTCGATATTACAAATATAGAACATATAATACTTATATAGCCATTAAAACTTGTTGGTACCGGCTATTATTAGCAACGTGAAAATATTATATTTCACGTCATGCTTTTTACTCACGTGGCATTGACTTTTATTACACGTCACTTTTTTTCTCATTCTTAGTTCTATATAAGATAATTTATATACATTAAAAACATTAAAAATCCTAAAAAAATCAAAGTAATTGAAACTGAAGACTATAGAATTCTTAATCCTCACTTTCATCCCCACCGTCATCCACACCCCAATCCTAATCATCACCCTTATCTATTGATCATCACCCAATATCCTAATCCCCGTCAAAACCATACAATGAATATTGGAGTCGTACTGATCATCACCCATATCCTAATCCCCATCAAAACCATACAATCATCACCCTTAGTTCTATATAAGTGAACTTGTGTTTGTTCCACTATCTAAAGGAATTCTTTCTACCACACTGATTATTGAAGTCTCATATGAATTATTGAATACAAGAACACAAAGGGGTAAAATCTCTATCGTCACAGATTTCATAACTATGCACCTGTTATGATGTTCGCATCGTTATGATGTTCGCATCCTCTAGAGGAGATATGTGAAGATCCTATGCACCTGTTATAATTTTCGCACCTCCTCTATTTGTTAGAACTAGTGTAAAAAAAATACAAAATTCATATAGAGATCTGTGAAGATCCTATTGTCGTGATCTTCAGATCTGACGACTTGACTGATCAAATGAGAAGAGTTGAGCTCCATCACCAGGATAAAAAAAAAGACTTAGATTTGTTAGAAAGTGATATGAATAAGGTATTGGATTAGAAAGTGATATGAATAATGTATTGGATGTTATCAGATTAGGTGATATGAATGAGGTGCGGTTCACTTGATGAAAACTGGATGATGTGGATATAAATAATAAAATGACCTATTAATTAAGTGAGGTGTAGGTTGGTAACCGGTTATTGTAGGTAATTTTTTTGAAGCTTTGTAACTTTAGAAAAATAATAAGTCTAGAATGGTTATTATAGTATTTTATATTTTATATTTGTAATATCGAGAAAAAAATTAAAGTTCGTTGGTAATTTATGGCTTTAACCCAAGTTTGTAAGATACACTTAAGAGTATGTAACGTGATTTTCTTGTAGACCCCAATCCTATATGGGTGAGTAGTTGCGTGTGATGTCTAGAATCAATTCATTGCCACACATGAAAAAAAATCAGTTGGAATTATATGTGATTTATAAGTAAAGAGTTTAACATAAAATAACATTTACATGTTGAAGATGTTTAAAGTGAATATTGAAATGGATTAGCATTAATTCTACAAATCTCAAAATGTAACGTGAGGTAGATAAAAACAAATGTCATGGTTTATTATCTATATCTATATTCTATATCTATATCTATATAAACTAATAAAACAAAATAATTTACAAGCCCTTTAAGCATGTAAATATTAAAAACATTCCTTAAATATTCAACATGTACATATGCACACTCATTAAAATTGCCATAAAAGTGTTTCCTTATTTACCACAAATTTTACTGCAAAACTATACTGGGCTATAAAGCCCATTCAACCACCTTTGAAAAATGTAAACAAACACCTTTTAAAAACGTATTATGCATGTAAATTATGCATGTAAATATTAAAATCGCCATAAAAGTGTTGCCTTATTTACCACAAATTTTTCTGCAAAACTATACTGGGCTATATACAGCCCATTCAACCACCTTTTAAAAATGTAAACAAACCACCTTTTAAAAACGTATTATGCATGTATATATTATATATATTTACAAACGTTATATCTAAAAAAAATTAGTAAATAAGAACATTTTACAAAACGTAAACAAACACAAACAAAACTATTTATCCAATCCTTACAACAAAAATACCAAAAAAAAGAATTTACGTTTAATCTCAAATTTGTTATTTTGAGATATTAGTTTGAAATTTTCAAATTAAATTACATATTTTTAGGAACTCATAATATGGTGAAATTTTTTTTGACCCACACATCTTGAAACTGACAGATTGTAGTTATTTTCGTCAATAATCAATCACATTTAATTACATAACGCGTATTTTCTAGTTGTAATGCCAAAAATAATAGTGATTCTCTGATTTGAATTTCTGAATATATACTTTTTTAATGATATGGTAATGATATTATTGTTTTTTTTAGGGTTTGGGTTATCTTCTATATAGACATCATTGTATAATGTGAATTCTGCAAAACAAACTTTACAAACCCTAATAGCAATTCGATTATCAATTGGCTACTTTTGTTGCATGATTCATCAACGATCTCTCCGCTGTTAAGGATAACATAATACTTCGTGTTCGAGTATTGAGCTGCTGGATGCAACCAATGTATGGAAAGCCAAATGTCAATACCTTGGAAATGGTTGTTATTGACGAACATGTAAGCCCTTATCTTAATTTAGTATTCATGTAATGTAAATAATAATGATGTGTTCCTTACATTATTATTTGTTTTTGTTATTGATCAGAACACAAGAATCCAAATGACGGTTAGGTCCGGTTTGGTGAACCAATTTAAGGCCAAGTTTGTTGAAGGAGGCTGTGTGTCAATTCAACGATACACGCTTGGCGAGATCCAGCCACGATTTCGATTGGTGAACAAACCTCTTCGTGTTAGTTTTTTGACAAACACGGAAGTCACGCCGTGTACGGATTTTAATGGATCCAAACATAGCTTTGATTTTAGGGATTTCAAAAGTATCATTTCTCTCACTCAAGAGGAACCTGGGTAATTTGGTGAGTAATTTATATGAACACATTTATTTATTTTATCAAATTCTTTAATTGTTTTATTATTAAAAAATTAATATGTTTCTATTTTCAGATGTGATAGGTCATATTGTTGCGTGTGAAGATTTAGACAACTTTGATAAGAATGGAAAATCTGGCAAAAAGAAACCGGTTACCTTGGTTGATGTTAGGTACGTAAAATATCCATTCTATAAAATTATCCATGTTTGAATTTTAATATGTAGCCATTTATATTTAATATCTCCTTAATTTATAATGTTTCAGGGGTAATCAACTGAAATGTACTTTGTGGGGTTCGTATGCACAGCAACTGTGTGACTTTCTGAGTATATGCACTGACCATGGCAAAATAGTGATGGTTATTCAACTAGGGATGATGAAGATATGGGATGGTAAATCCTATAACAATATGTCATCTTTTATTTATTTTAACTTTAGTAAGTAAATTCATTTATAATTATTCGATTATATATATTGCAGGGAAAATGATCGTTCAGAATGGTTTTAATTCTACTAAGTTATTCTTTTTTTATTGCACAAAGGCAATAAGTGATGAGGAGTTTCATGATGTAAAGGAATATATTGCACGATACGTTGACATATTGGTAACTTTAAAAACAACTTTGATAACCATCATTTGTACAAAATACTTAATCCGCCTTACGCGTTGTAGGTTGTTTGATAAGGCTGATGTTGAGCAATCAGAAAATACGACTATTTGTTTATCTACGGCATCCAAAAACTCTACAAAGGAGAGTTTCGTAGAGTTGTTTCCTTCAAAAATTATTACTGAGTTGTTGGATGTGTCGCAGGTAATACATATTATAACCTACTCACTAATATAAATTCTCATTACTTAAGGAACTAAAAAGACTAATATACGTTTTGGTGTAGGGTGTTCCATGTATTATTGTTGGCACAATAATAGCTATCCATGAAGAGGAGGGATGGTGGTATCTTGGTTGCAAAGTGTGTAAGAGAAAGACCATCCGAAAATCTGATTTGGTTGATCTTGAATCTGATATCCCAATGAAAACACCTGCTGCTAAAGATGATTGGTGGTGCACCAAGTGCAATATCGTTCCAATCATTAAAACATTGTAAGTAACTGATAAGTATCCTTTAATACTGTTATCCCGTAGTTGGACAACATCTAATAATTGATTCTCTATAGGTTCAAGCTGCAAATCCGTGTTCAGGATGAGAGTGGCACGATATCTCTGACACTATGGAATGATGCAGTTCAAGGGGTGATTGATAGATCTGCTTATCAACTTGCTGATAAGTATGGCAAGGTACAATGATTAAATGTTTCAATGTTACATATATATATTCATACCACAACTATAGCTAATATATTAAATTTATTTTCTGATTACTAGGCTGAAAACAAGGATATGTTTCCATCCGAGATAACAGCTCTGGTGGGAAAGAAATGTGCCTTCAAAGTTTCTATAGACGATTATAATGTGAAGAAGATGTTGCCTGTGTTTACTGTTATGCGGATGTCATGTGATCCTGATATAATTGATTCTATCAGTCCAATGGCAACACCAACCAAGGTAAACAAATAGTATTGCCATTGACAAGTATTTTACATATATAAATCTTTTATTTATACAATTCTATGTTTCTTGAAACAGGAGAGTGAAGCGACTAGCTCCGCAATACCATCCGTGACTGTGTTGGTAAGTTTTTTTGTTTAAAACCATGTTTATATCAACCAACCATACCATTAAAAGATCATAGTGTTTAACATACGACCACATACGTAGGACTTGGAATCACAGACGGACGAAAACCAAACTCCTGTCAATTCAAACAAAAACGTCGGCTCAATTTCATGAGAAAAACGACCCGCCGAAGATGAGATTGGAAGTGAAAGTTCGACCGAGAAAAAAAAGGCTGTGGAAGTAAAGATTGAAAAAGATGCTTAAATAAGTCCACTTTGAAACATGTTGCTACTATGAAAAGTTCTCACGTTTAATTCTTTATTTGAGACTTTATTTATTTTTTTATGCAATTTGGTTTATATATCTTGATTGGTGTCTATGAATCCGGATATATTGTTTGAATGTTTCCATTTTGATACAATTTTTTATTTCTGTGATTTGGGAGTCCCAATCACAAATTTCAGTTGTTTGATCAGTTTCTCATCAAGTGTTATTTAATAAAGTTGCAGCAATTTGTCAAATTTAAATATTTCTCTACGTCTCTCTTTCATTATGTTCAGCAGGTTTATGTGTTTACAGGTGCTACAAAATGATTTTATAATGAAAATTATCAAGTACCATGAAGAGTATAATTACCATGTACCATTCAGTTTGATATGTTATAGTTTTGTTTTGATCATAATAATTTAAAAATGGATGTATTGTCCATGAATTTATATGATTTACTCAAGATTTTACTAAAGAATGAAAAAGTATAAACCATTTATCTTTAGCAGCAACTTCATGGTTTTTTTGGAACTAAAAAACTACAAGCTTAAAAACATCACAAATAATAATATGGTAATTATACATGCTGAGTGATTTGGAAACAACTGTTAATCTATACAATTTTCAACAAAACATAGACATATTTTAAAAAACATTCTAAACATAATGAAAGAGTCTTAATTATACATATGACAAACATAACCCTGAAGCATTCTTAACATGGAAACAATCTTAAAAATACATAAGCACAATCTGCTGAACAGTTTTAATTATTAGAAACAAACATAAAACAGACATAATTTAAAAACATTGCCAGACAGAAGCTTCAAATAACACTGCAGTGGAACATCCCCAAAAGAGTAATCCATACCATCTTAACACATGTGAAATAAAGGTATCATCACTGGATGGGATTTATTCACTGTCTGATCATCATCTGTTATTAAGCCAAGCAACTTAAACCTTACCATTTTGTGGTCCTCAAACTCACATTCACGGACAATATGTTTCCAGTTAACTATGATGTTAAGATGATTTTTTCTCCATGGGCTTTCTGCATGGAATTCAAGATTAAGTTCCACATAAAACTTCTTTTCTTCAAACTGCAACATTGCATTATGGAATCGCCTCAATTTGGTGGTCTTCACAAATGTATGATGTATCGTCTATTATACAATTGGAAAGCAACAAAAATGAAAACTATGTTACAATTGAAAAGCAACAAAAATGAAAACATGCTTACCAAACGTCCTTTGTCAGTCACATATGCCAGGATTGGTGCATACAAACAACCAATCTCATCCTCATGCTCAGGATGATGTTTTTCCCATTCACAAAAGTGGGCCATCCTAAGATCTATATTCATGAAAATTATATTAAGATATGTATACCAAATTTCACATGTATGTAATCAAGAAAGGGTTATTGAATTTTGTAATACCTTTTTCATCTGCCCTATTGACGAATGGTACACGTGGATTTAGTCGCATATGTGGTACCATCTCAATGTGCAACCCCATTCCATTATTAGCAAACTTCACCAACGAAAGTTTGTCACCATTCAAATTTGTGAAAACCACACGATCTCCAACACGTAACTCTTCAACATGACATAATACATGCCATCCTTCACTAGACAATACATACCCTATCTCACCATCTGTTGTGACAATATCAGTTTGCACCCGGTGTATAAGTTTTCGGTGAAAATTGGAGGTAGCACCTGTCGCACTGCAATGTTGCGCGTGTTTGCTTCCACTAAAAACTGAATACTCATCCTGTTAAAAAAACATAAATCGTTGATATGTGTTGACATTGTTCAAGAAAATTTAATTGATGGATTGTTCAGTTAAAATAGCTTGAAATGTAATGTTAGAGAAAAAGCAATGTTATCCATTAAGGTGCCTTGGAGTTATCAATTAGATTAATAATACTGTATATATATAACTAAATGTTGGAGATAACCTGCTAATTTAATGTATAACTTAAAATTTAATTTAATGTAGAACTTAAAACTTAATAAAAATGCTCGGAATTACTTTTTTTAACTTTTGTTTATTTTTTGATTTAATTATTTTGTCATTATTTTTTATAGGACTGCTTTTAAGTGATGAAGAGAAAAAAAATGTCTGTTTGTTCTATATAGAAGAACGTTTGCGTGCAAGAGGTTGTTCGTTAAGGAGTTGGCCTGAGATGCCGTATCCTGATGAGCGGTATGTAACTGAATTTGGTAATCAACTTATATACGATGAGACTGATTATAATTTGGTTGTGTTACAAGCTGAATACGAAAATCTTTATGCGTCATTAACTACGGAGCAAAAGGGTGTTTATGACACTATAATGGGATCCGTAGAAACAGATTTGGGGGTTTGTATTTTGTATACGGATACGTAGGTACTGGCAAAACATATTTATGGAAAACACTTGCAGCTGGTATTAGGAGACGAGGTGATATAGTATTAAACGTAGCATCTAGCGGTATTGCATCTTTATTAATGCCAAAAGGTCTAACTGCACATTCGAGATTTCATATTCCAATCAACATTGATGAGACATCTACTTGCTCAATAACTCCTCAAAGTGATTTGGGAAAATTGCTCAAGAGATGTAAACTTATCATTTGGGATGAAGCGCCCATGACAAACAAGCTTTGTTTCGAGGCCTTAGATCGATCTTTAAGGGATATATTGCGAAAAAGTAGGTACGAGCGGTGTGAACAACCCTTTGGCAATATGACGATGGTCTTTGGAGGTGATTTTAGGCAGGTTCTTCCGGTTATTCCTAAAGGATCACGACAAGACATTGTAAGTGCGTCTTTGAAACAATCTTATTTATGGGATCATTGCAAAGTACTTAGGTTGACTGCAACAATGAGACTGACCGTTGGTGCACGACCTGAGGATTTCGATGAAATACAGGAATTTGCTGATTGGATACTAAAAGTAGGGAACGGGGAGCTTGGAGAACAAAATGACGGAGAGGTATCCATAGATTTACCCAATGAAATTGTAATAGACGAGACTGATGACCCTGTAACGTCTATTGTAGATTTCACTTACCCAAATATTTTGGATAACGTTCATGACCCTACTTAGTTCCAAGAAAAGGCAATTCTTGCACCAACAAATGAAGTTGTGGACACTATAAACAATAGGTTGTTGGAGAAATTTCCAGGAGAAGAAATGGTATTCCCAAGTTGTGACAGCGTGGACAAGACTGAATGTGGTGCTGCGGTTGATCAATCTGTTTTCTCACCCGAACCACAGACTTGCTTTAAAAGTTGGAGTACCCATAATGCTTTTGAGAAACATTGATCAATCAAATGGTTTGTGTAATGGTACGAGACTCCAAGTTCTTAACTTAACAAGAACTGGTATCGGTGCACAAATCATTAACGGCACAAACTTTGGAAAAAAAGTTATCATACCAAGGTTGAGGATTACTCCATCAGATAAGCGATTGCCGTTAAAGATTGTGAGAAAACAATTCCCTATCTCTGTTTCGTTTGCAATGACCATAAACAAAAGCCAAGGTCAATCACTTTCTAAAGTGCACGGACAAGTATATGTTGCTGTTTCACGAGTCAAGAGCAAAAAAAGCTTAAAAATTGTCGTTTGTGATAAGGATGGTAACACATCTAAAACGACTACAAATGTGGTTTATAGAGAATTGCTTCAAGGTTTATAAAGAATGTTTGATCGATACGTGCACTTTATATTTTAATATGTTTTTTACGATACTCTATGCATTTCATGATTAACTTACTTATTGTTAACGATAATATTCTCATAAATCTTTCATTCACTATTAGGTGTACTTGGAACCGTCCTTGCGTGGAAATTTGATTGATGGTCAAGCACGACATATGATATACAAGACCTTCAAAGTTGAAGCCCCAAATGCTTGGACCTGTATTTTTTTATTGTTAACAAATTTAACATTATAAAACGCATGCATGCTTTTTGGTCTTACTTTATTAACGATTACTTTTTACTCCTTCTTCTTTATTGCATTCGTTTGTTATTTCTTATAAAAATCGCTCAATAAAATATACCCGACGTTAGACGGGTCGTTAAGCTAGTTTTGTTATAATTTTGAATAAGCGGGTATTATTGAATTCCGATATTTTAAAAGTTACGCGATTAAAAAGTTACACGTAGAATACGAAAAAAATAAACTCTTAATATAAAATAAAAACATTGACATTCGGACGACATTTATATTTTAATAATTAAATGACTTAAAATATTTAATGGGTCGAATGAACAAATGACACATAAAGGTTTAACGTAAATTACAAAAAATACATTTAAAATAAAATAAATAAAATTAAATGACAACAATAGAAAATATTAAATATCGAAAGTATCGATAATAAAATATAAAATTTTGAGCATTCGTCGGTACCGCGATCACTAATAGTCCTCGTTACTCGTCAAAACATAAAAATAAAATGTTCAATATCGGTTTCAACTTAAACCGTTAAACATAATGGTATTTAATGCCATTGAATGTTTCAAAATTACTTGAAAGATAGAATTAAGTAATGACTTATTTTTGCGGGTTTTACATGCATCCCACTTATCCAGGTGAGGATAAAGCTATCACGGACGCACCCGCCGGGAAAATAGGTGTTTACACACGCCTATTTGACTCGGCAAAAACTACCGTATCCCTTTATCTAGGTTCCTCGTAGAGATCCTTTCATACTATGATTTCCACATAACACAGTTACACTGTATAGGGGCGTGTAAGATTAACCAGTTCGAAATTACTTGCCATACATGTGACGTAGGTCCAAAATTATGCTTATTTAGGGTTTTCTTTGTGCCCCAAATGATCAACGGCTGGTTGTCGTTTAGAAAATGTCCGGGTAACCCCCCCCCCCCCCCCCATGTGCTATAGCAAAGCATTAGATTCACTGAAGAACTGGTATGACCGGTACTTCTTTGTAGATGCTAAGGTATTCCCCACCCGCTTTGTCTTAAAAACCTCAGTCCGGGTAGATTATCCGCCCCCATCAAACACATATGACGATAGGGATGTTATGATATTAGACACCCACCGCACATATTTCCACAAAGATCTGCCCAAAATTTTTCGGTGCTTGATAGGCATCAACCGCAACTACTTTGGCAGGACGGACAGATATCCCGTCTTCCTGAACAACCGTAGAGTAGGTGGGTGTATTTTTACTTTGAAAGGTATCCATAACATACCTTGTATGTAACTAACACCTTTTTATGCATATGTCCGCAGAGATTAGGCTATTTGGTCTTTTACGACAAGGAGATCCTTCCAAGGTCCCCGAAGGTACACGATCGCTACGCCAAGACGAACCACCCCTTCTTACAGCCACTCAAAATTTAACCATCCCCTTGGAAGCTGCCGAAGAACCGCACTCTGATATGGGCGAGACGGACATTGAGAAGTCGCCGTTGGACTTTTACAACGAAGATGGTGACCAACCCTTACTGCAGGATGGCACCGGCACGACTAAAGACACCACTACCCCGCATCAAGAAGAACAAGGGGACAACTTGGAACAACTCTTCGAGGATGTCAACAGGATGTATGAATCTGAAGATGAAGATGTGGCGAACGAGACAGGTACCACGGCTCAGCCAAAGCCCGCCTCAAAGAGGCGCAAATCCAAAAGGAAGATCGTGAAAGAGGTGGAGATAGAGGCGAGATCTTTAACGCACCTCCCAAGAGGCTGCGTAAAGACCACCCCCAATATCAAGAGGGCAGTAGCACAACCGCGCCCAGGGACAACCTGATGCCCCCTCCCGCAGTAGTAGAAGATCAGGTGGACAAGACGGTATGGAATGCTACACCAGTAAGCGCCGTAGCTCCCACCAACACTGAGCCCATGATAACACCAACGTAAATGATATACAACCACGATCCTTAATTCCTCATTAGAATCTTATTAAACTTAATAGTTTATTAAATGACAGGGTAGAGCAACCTACAACTGCACCGCATGAGGAGGATACTGGCAGGTTAGCTTCACCCGTGATCCAAGATACACCACCAACTCCTCCACCAACCTCCGTAGAGGAGCCGTCGTCTGAGGAACCTATCCCACGCTTCTGCCCTCAATGGAACTTATTCGAGCTCAGTAAGCTGGAGACGAAAGAGTCATGTAAAGATTTCATAGATCACTTGACCCCTCCCGGCCTGATTCAGGACTTAAATGAGGTGACCCACAACATACTATTAGAGCAATTTAATGTGGCCATCGCTCATCAAATGACTATCAGTGCGGCCCTACGACACCGTTTCGAAGGCGCCTTTGGCCATATAAGGAGCTCTGATAGGAAGATAGCTCCCAGGGAAAAGATGATTGAAGATCACGAGCAAAACCATATCCACCCTTCAAGCTAACATGACCACTGTCGAGGCGACTATAAAAGAGCAGGTGAACCATGCTGCTATCCGTGAAGCCCGGATCACAGAACTGGAGGCCGAGGCTCAATCCCTATGCAACAAGGTACGCCCAGTACACATGCAACCTTTATCTTGTTTCTTTCTTCTATGTTTACAAGTTTGAAGTATGTTGAATAACAACTAACACATATCATCATACCCACAGGTGTCTACCGTCGAGGCCACTGCTCAACCCTTGGCTAATGATGTGGCTACCCTTTCCAAAGACCGCGACGATCTACGCCAACTAGTAAAGGGTGAGGAGCAATTGTCCGTAACATTTTTTGACTACAGGGTTGGGCATGAGAGAGTCGTAGAAGGGCGTCTTGAGGAGATGGATACGTGGCTGGATGCCATGGCTATTGACTTCGATGAGGAGTTGTACCTACATATGCTTACGGTCATCGCCGACCGCAGGTGGATGATTGGGTCTGGCTTAAGGTTAGCGGTGACCAGAATTGTTGATTCACCTCAACTAGCCCATCCGTTTACCGATGTGGTCTCCGATGGTATAAACCATGGTATACATAAAGGTCTTTTAGCCGGGATGAAATGGGTTGGGCTGGGTAAGGTTACCACAGATCACACCTATCATAAGCCGGAAGCAGAGAACAATATGACCGCATCCATGACAGCCTTGAGCTAAGTTGAATACCCATTGCTAAACGATCTTGAAGCTGTGAAGGATGCTCCCATAGACATGGTCTCATGGAGTGGTTATGTGACGAGGCAGACTTCGATTCCCAACTCACGGTCCCCTTGTATGCAGACAATCCTCCCCCCGAGAACCCATGGGCCCTAAAAGGAGAAAGAAGAATGAGGGGGCATTAAGGCCAACATGGACTGCACCATGGGATAGCTGGGGATTCGCCTCTTATGCCGCATCCCCACTACGGGGTCCGACCATCTACCCAGGTCCGATGGCGTTCCTGTGACAGCCCCTACAAGACCTGGTGCAACCTTATTGCTGGAAAGTGACGCCCCGCTTGTAGGATCTACCTTAGCATCGCTGACCCAACAAAGCAAGGAGTTGGGAGAGTCTATGTTGCCCCAATGATAATACTTGTATTTTATCAAACATTAATGCATGTTTTGTAATATTCGTCCGTAGATGTCTACACATTCGTACTTATATACACTTATCATATTTTAACGAACTTTGTGATGACGTATAGTCCCTAGTCGGGCTGGATAGTCCGACTCACGGGTACTACCCGCATCCATCAGGAATGGATTGAATGCTTGTGCGATGTGCGCGCGCAACCCAGGAGGCCCGGTAAGCCACTGTCGCACATGCGGCTGATTACTTAGCCTAGTCCGTGTCGCCGCGTGACAGGATCAGACAGAATATAACCTATATTATAGTTATATTCGCCTAAGGAAAAGAGATATACACTTACCTTAGTTAGGTGATAAGGATCAAACTATTTGGATTCATTATCTCTTTCTTAGGCCGCAAGAACAGGGAGCCCAGCCTGGACTCTTTCGGGTATAAAAGGAACCCCCATGTTTCCACAAAGGTACGATACACACAATACCCTAAACACTATATACTTAAATCGATTACTTACTCTCACGCCGGATTCTAATCGTGGGTCACAAACCCACGGTAATCCTAAAGGTGTCTGTTTAGTGCGCAGGGTCCTCAAAACAATTATCACTTGGTGCAAGAGGCGGAGTCCACAAGACCCCGAATTAAGCCTAATTCGGGTCAAGCTCGGTCCATCCAACTTTTGTATCGACAAGTTGGCGTCATCCGTGGGACCCTACACTAAGCTCTAGCTAATGACGAAAAGCGACATGAATGAAGGACGTCAAGGATCCTCAACGATAGATGGTCGTATCACATCCGCGAATGTTACTCCTGGATCTACCAGTGAAGCAAGCACTCGGGATGTAAACAACCCACTAATCATAAGAACAGGCAGACTGTTCTCAACTCCCCTACCCGCTGTGGAGGAAGAAGGCGCAGAACGAGAGTCAACTCAGCCTCCTCCCAATAAACAAAAAAGAAGGACGCTCCAAGAGGAGAGCGAGGAAGTCGTTGCTACGGAGGCACGCATAATGGAGGAGTACGTAGCCAATAACCTACAAACCCTCATCCATTTGGTTGATAAACACGAGAAGAGAATAAAAGAAGCGAAGCGCGCGAAACACGCCGAATCCTCCGAAAGCAACCTATCAAGATCGGGTGAAAACCTCCCGGAAAAACACATGCGCGAAAGTTACTCCTCGGATGACCAAGGCTTCTCGCAGCCGTGGAGAAGAGCCAAGAAAAATGCTTTTACAAGGCGCATACAGTATTACGCGGATACAAGAAAGCGCCGCATGCCATCAAACGTGAAAACTTATGATGGCACTTCAGATCCAGAAGACCACTTAAAAGTCTTTGAATCCCAGGCAGGTGTTGAACAATGTCCAGAACCCGTATGGTGCAACATGTTAAACTCTACACTCGTAGGTAACGCGCGGATATGGTTCGACAGACTTCCGCCACGAACAATCAGCGGTACGAAGTGTTGCGGAAAGCATTCAAAAGAAACTACGTGCAACAGAAAAGACATGATAGGAGCGCTGTATCACTCGCCAGAGTAAAGTAGAACCAGGGTGAATACCTGGAGGAATTCCTGGAACGTTTCAAGAGCGAGTGTCTTTAGATAAAGGAGTGCCCAAAGATTTTGAAAGTATCTTGCTTCATGACGGGTATACAAAACAGTGATCTAATAAAGAAGCTGAATGAAAAAACATCTGAAACCTTCGATGGGGTACTAAGGCGGGTAAGATCCTTCATACAAGGGGAATCAGTTGCTTCAGAAGTAACACGAAACACCGATGACTATGGATCTGTCCATGAGCCCAGTGAAGGGCCCAACAGGCAAGGCAGACCTAGAGGTCTTGATTATCTAGGAAGGAGAAGAGAGGGGCGAGCTAATAACTTCAAGTTTACTCCCCTTAAGTTAACCCCAAGAGAAATCCTCATATCAGAAGGTGTGAATTTCCCAAGGCCAATACCAATGACCACCCCGGTCGAAAAGCGCATCGGCAATAGATATTGTGAATACCATGGTGAGAGGGGGCATGCTACGAATGAATGTATTCAGCTGCAAAAATATATCAAAAATATGGTAAAGGAAGGCAAGCTGAAACACCTTGTCAAGGAAACCGCGAAAGACGAAAGGCAAAAAATCGCTAGCGCGAATATTTACATGGTGGAATCATGGCAGCGAAGGACCAAACAAAAGGTGAGCCAAAAATTCTCGAAGGGAAAAGATATTTCCTTCCCCCCACTCAACACGAGGAACGTCGTAGAAGGCCCGTTAGTTATAGAAGTGAGCATTGGTGAGCACATCATACATCGCATGTATGTGGATGGAGGTTCATCAGCATAAATAATGTATGAGCACTGCTTCCTGAAGCTTAGTGTAGAAGTAAAGAGCCAAATGATGCCTGCAACCTCCCCGCTCATCGGGTTTAGTGGAGAAGCGGTGTGGCCTTTGGGCCAACTAATGCTGGTAGTGAAAGTGGGAAACGATGAGCACTCAACAAAAGTCTCCATGAACTTCCTGATCATACGGTCGCCATCGCAATATAACGGGATTATAGGGCGACCAGCTATACTAGCAATGCGAGCGGTACCCTCTACGGCTCACGGCATGATAAAATTCCCTGTGGATGGAGGAACTGTAACGATATTTAACACATCGATAACAACCCCGGAGTGAAACGCGATTACAGAACCTCCTCGGGTTACAATGGAACCGAAGGTAAACTCACCACCAAATTTAAAGGTAGCAGTGCATCCGCAGTATCCAGATCAAGAGATAACAATCGAGGAACATTGTCTGACAAAGGAAAGACGGACATGTGTCGCCTTTTGAAGAGCAACCTAGACGTCTTCGCATGGGAACCCAAAGATATGACAGGGGTACCAAGGTCAATAGCCGAACACAAGCTTTAAATCCGCGAAGGATACCCTCCGGTTAGGCAAAAGAAAAGAGGACAGGCCCCAGAACGCAACAAGGTGATACTTGAGGAGGTGAAAAAGCTAGTAGACGCAGGAATCATGAGGAAAGTTTACTATCATGACTGGCTCGCTAACCCAGTAATGGTGAAGAAACATGATGGTAGCTGGCGCATGTGCGTTGATTTCATAGACCTCAATAAAGCTTGTCCCCAAGATTGCTATCCACTCCCAGAAATAGATTTGGAAGGTAGAATCGTTGTGCGGGTACCCCTTCAAATGCTTGCTGGACGCATACAAGGGATACCACCAGATACAAATGGCCGAAGAAGACGAAGAAAAAACAGCATTCCATACCAGTCAAGGTGTGTACTGCTAAACAAAAATGCCATTTGGACTCAAGAACGCAGGGGCCACGTACCAACGGCTGGTTGATAAAGCGTTTGAAGGCCAAATAGGGCGAAATTTGGAGGTATATGTCGATGATTTGGTAATAAAAAGTCACACAGAGAGCGAGCTTATGCGGGATATAGAGGAAACATTCTCGACACTCAGGAGAATAAACATGAAGTCAAATCCCAAGAAATGCACTTTTGGGGCAACATAAGGCATGTTCCTAGGATACATGATTGACCCCAATGGCATCAAACCCTGTCAAAAAAAAAACAGACGCGGTCATTCAACTCCAAAGCCCAAAGACGAAAAAGGAAGTACAGTCGCTAAATGGGAAACTCGCAGGGCTGAACAGGTTCCTGTCCAAATCAGCAGAGAAGTCGCTCCTTTTATTTAAAACGCTCAAAAAGTGCATTAAGAAAGGGGACTTCAATTGGACGAAGGAAGTGGAAAAGGCCTTCGAGGAATTAAAAACACATTTAGCTTCGCTCCCTATGTTAGTCGTACCACGACCTAAAGAAGAGCTGATAATATATTTGTCTGCTACACACGGAGCGATCAGTGCATTGCTAATGACAGATAAAGAAAATGTGCAAACACCGGTAAACTTCATAAGTAGAGCGTTGCAAAGCTCGAAGCGAAATTATACCCCAATGGAAAAATTAGTACTCACACTAGTGTTTGCGGCAAAAAGGTAGCGTAGATACTTCCAAGCCCACCCAATAGTGGTGATAACGGATCAGCCCATAAAGCAGGTAATATCAAAACCAGAGGTCGCAGGTAGGTTCCAGAAGTGGAGTGTTCTACTAGGGGAACACAACATTACCTATAGACCGCGCAATGCCGTAAAGGGACAAATTTTGGCAGATTTCATCATTGAAAAACAAGAAGAATGCGTTTAAAGGCTAGATCAAAAGGAAGAAGACCCAACCTCGTGGATCTTGTTCACTGATGGGTCCTCTTGCAATGACGGATCAGGCGCGGGGCTTATACTCACCAACCCCAAAGGAATGGAATTCACATACGCATTGCGTTTTGAGTTCACAGCCACAAATAATGAGGCAGAGTATGAGGCTCTAATAGCAGGGCTAAGAATTGCAGCATGAATGGGTGTGCGCAATCTCGAAGCAAACGTAGATTCTCGACTGGTAGCAAACCACATACTTGGCGAATACGAGGCGAAAAAGATAATATGGTGCAATACTTACAAAAAGCCAGAGCGTTGATTGAAGGATTCAATAAGTTCTAAATACGCCAAGTACCTAGGGGAGAGAACAAGAAAGCAGACGCACTTAGCAAAATTACATCCACCAGCTTTGCACAGTTATCAAAACATGTCCTGGTGGAGATTCTTAAGGACAAGTCAATAAAAGAGCAAGAGGTTACATCAGTAGTAGAGGAAGAAGGCCCTACATGGATGACATCGATTGTGGATTATTTGACGAAAGGTTCACTCCCACATGACGAAATCGAATCACGACGAATACGAAGACGTTCGAAGCAATATGAAGTCAGAGACGGGATTCTTTACAAACGATCATTTCTTCAGCCATGGCTAAGATGCGTAGGGTCGCGCCAGGCGCGGTACATCATTAGTGAAATCCACGAGGGGTCATGCGACATGCACGCAGGACCAAGGTCCGTGGTAGCAACAACGTTGCGTAGTGGGTATTATAGGCCAACCATGCACACAGACGCGCGAACGCCTATCAATAAATGCAATGACTGCCAGGTGCACAGGCCAATACCACGGCAACCCCAGGAGGAGCTCACGCCCATCACTTCCCCCTGGCCATTCTTCAAGTGGGGAATAGATATTGCGGAGCCTTTTCCTGTAGCTGTAGGTGGAATTAAGTTCCTCATAGTCGCGGTGGATTACTTCACGAGATGGATTGAAGCAAAGGTAGTCGCAACAATCACGGGGAACCAGGTGAAGAGGTTTGTATGGGACAATATAGTATGTCGTTTTGGACTGCCCGGTGAAATAGTTTCTGATAATGGAAAACAATTCACGGAGAACCTATTCAAGGATTGGTGCGCGGAAAATGGAATACACCAACGATTCGCATCGGTAGCCCATCCGCAAATGAATGGACTTGTGGAAAGAGCAAACAGGAGTCTGGGAGACGGCATAAAAGCACGATTGGGGGAACACAACAGGAAGTAGGTCGACGATTTGTCGCATGTCTTGTGGGCGCATCGCACGATGATCAAGACAGCTACGGGTGATACCCCCTTCGCCCTAACATATGGTATAGAGGCAATCATCCCAGCTGAGATTGGATTGCAAACACTTCGCACATTAGAAGTAGACATGGTCACAAACGACGATGAGCTACGATTGAACCTAGACATAATCGAGGAGCGAAGAGAGTTGGCAGCAATCCACGAAGCTAAATCAAAAGCAAAAATGAAAAGCTACTACGATGCTAGGGTGCAGAAGACCTCCTTCAGGCCGGGTGACTTCGTGTATCGCTCAAACACGGCCAGTCGCGCTGAGAATACAGGAAAACTTGGACCTAAGTGGGAGGGACCTTACATAGTGACAGATGCACTAGGGAATGGCGCGTATCAGCTACGTGACATGGATGGCAGCGACCTACAAAGGCCTTGGAACATATGCCATCTAAAGAAGTGTTACCTTTAGCGGCGGACTTCTTGAATAAATGTATTGTTTTTTCTTTCACTTTATGTATTAAAAATCTTGCAAGTATTAATAAACCCATCGTGGTACCTAGCTAGTTCCACGGCACATTCTGAAAACATTTCTTTTTGTCGTACATATTTTCTTTTTTATGTATTATATATTGCCTACTGGCGCACGCGTGCACAACGTTTCCAGGAGAAATAAGAGGAATGAGCCTACCCTACTAATTAGACTCGTCGAGTAAGTGGGATGCAACCCCATCGACCATGGATCATGTATCCTTGTTAGGCCCCTCACTATTTATGACGTCGTAGCAAGTTATGCAGCCAGTAAACTCTGAGACTGTTAAGACACAATCGTGCGCACCTAACAATTGGTCAGCCTTACCTGGTCGTCCTTATGGTAGTAGCGGTATACCGCACGTAATGAGCTTCTCGAACCCATATGGACCATTTATGAGTTTACATTAACTCATTAAGCGAAATTGTGTTACAAACATTAAACATACCTATCATAACAAAAATGGATAGTGTTTATTACAAACAAGGGCGAATATTTGAGCATAACAAATAAGCAAAATATTCATAAGCCAGTAAATCGGTTTGAGAGCAAATGGGTATCGGACGAGGACCTCTTCAATTTCAGCAAAGGTGGGCAGTAAGCAGTGGCGCGGTGATCCCTCAAGCTCTTCTCCATTCGGTCCAGCATGCGTGAGTCCCTCTCCAGCAGCAGTAATGACAACACAGGAATGGAAGGGGCAAGGTGGGCCGCGCCAACAGAGGATGCCGCCTCTATGTTTAGAAGGGCCTTATTGGCAGCAGCGCGACTCTCATGGGCTGCAAGCAACTCGGAAAACAGAACTTCCTTCTCAATTCTGAATGGATCAAGTGCGTCTCTGGGATGCGCAAATATGGGTATTGTTAGTTGCTCCATAGACGGTTTTAGGTGGAAGTCCGACAATGCTTCTGTGCCCTCCGCCTTGTGACGCGCTAGCGTAAGGCCCTCCATCACGATTTTAAGGGGTAACTCATGGTCCTTATCCTCTAGACCAAAGTATGGTAGCGGACAAGCACTCATATCTTTCAAGGCCGTTGTAAATTTGGAATCGGCATTCGGATCATAAAAGGACACCTCTGTTAATTCTTTGTTTAGTAGCTTTGCCTTGTGTGCTGTCACCAAACCCCTCGAAGTACCCTCGTTAACCACGGTTATGACAGACTTGGAGAAAGAAGTTCGCAAGGTGGGGTCTTCCAAAGCACCCATCGCGGCTAAGCGCAAACCATGGCGCACTAGCCACCGCTTCTCGGCTATTTCCTTCATTATCCTACTCGATGCTCAGCCTCTTTAATTGGCCATTGAGGTCACTTACATCCTCTTTCACCCTGGCGCCCAGCGCGTCAACGTCAGCCATGAACTTATTCTTTCCCTCCTCAAAGGCCCTCATAGCAATCTGGTTGGAGGCCTTTAGCTGGTTGAGTTGGGCGCGCTCTTCGTCGAGAGTGGAGGATAGCTTGTTTCTCTCCTTTGTTAAGGAATGGAGAAGGGCTTCATCTTTTGCTTCCTCTCTCGACCTCTTGGTCGATTTTTTCTTGCATATCCCCAGAGCGATGGGTTTCTCTTCAGTAACCTGACTCAGTCTTTCCTCCGTAGTGCGGACTTTGGAAACAACTCTAGGTGTCTCTTCTTAAGATGTGACATCAATGTCACATGCTGTGCTGCTAGATAACTAGCTTCATCGGCTAGGACAACGTATCTCATTCCCTCTAGAATTTCCTCTCGGCCAGGGGGCACGATGTTATCTAGAAAACTCGAGTAGTTAAATGCGCTTGTCAGATCAGAAGATGCAGGCAGTTCCCAGTCGGGAGTAAAGATAGGGTCTTGGAGAAACGCACTTCCCCCTGCTGATAAAGTCTCCTTGTGGGGGGAAGGCGTGGTCTCAGCCTTCGCAAAGGACTTCTCCAGCTTGTCGCTGATACATAAAAATTATGGTGAGGTGGACGTAAAAAAACACACAACATGTGGATAAGAGCCACCATATGTAGGAAAGTAGTTACCTTAGGTTGATGGTGGCTGGAGGAGTGCGTGGGGGAGTCCTCGCAAGGTTCTCCTCAAACTCTTCCTCGATCGCGCGCACCTCTGTCTAGGAGGGACCGGCCCCAGTGCGCGCGGATTTGCGTGAAGACGCTGGGGGGCTCCTTTATCTTTTCCCCAATGTAGAAGTGTCCTCTTCCTCAAATCCTTCCGCGCCTTTCTCAACATCATCGGTAAGATTATCTAAAGACAACGAGGAGCTGAGAAAGGGCAGTGGTTGTTGTTGTACTGGTAATGGCTGTTGTAATTGTTGTGCTGGTGGTGGGGGTGGTGGCTGCTCCACGCCTGTGTCGTCATTCTCTTGGGCGGCGGATGGCTCCCCGACTTCCAGGTCCATGGTGTTCTTTTGTGCACGGTCTTGGAGGGACTCTTAATTTTCCTTCTTCGGACGAGAGTAGACCATCAAATCTTTCGGGAAAGCACCACGAATGAGGTCAAGAACATCCATAACTGTGTAGAAAGCAAACAGGCAAACAGGAAAATACATTTTAGTTTTTTTTGGCGCGAGAAGGTACTTACAGAATGCTATGATTAATGCGGGAAGAACCACTAACCCTTGCCACTCTATGTGCAGAAGACGGGTATCCTGTGCGTGCCACAGATGACTGCGCGACTTAGGCCAAGAGTGACCAACACACTCTCCGGATACGGTTGTACAAAAATGCGATTGTTTCTCCGGGTCTCCGCGTCCTCAGAGTTTTAGGAGTTACCGCCAGGTAAGGGGTCCTTCCTCACCATTCCAGGGGTCAAAAAGGGGAAATGAATGGGAAAGGCGGCGTCGTCAAGCCAGAAGAATCTATCATTCTAGTCCCTTAGGGAGTCTATTTTTCCGTCGTAACATTGCATCCCGCCCTTTCGCTTAGCCAAGGATACCCAGCCATTGGCTAATTGCCGTTGGTAGAAAACGCGGAAAAGGTCTATGGTGGGCTCTATGTCTAGGGTGCAGCAGTTTATTTCGAAATTCGAAATTTTAGCCGCCTCTATGCAATGCAATTGGTAGACGTGGGTCTCATAATTCATCAACATACTAAGAAGGAAGCGCGACATGGGTATACGCTGGTTTGCGTAGTCGAAAAACCGGGTGTACACCCCTATCTTTCCCGCTAGGGCCTGGCTTATATTATGTCGAGGGTTAGGAACTTGTGGGTGCAGATAATTGGGTATGTAGAAGTCGGTGGTGAATTGGTCTAGCTCCTCTATGGTCAAAATTGATGTAATGTCGTTTAACTATATCACCATGGTGTTATATATACAATCAGGTGGTCGCGCGGATTACCTTTGTAGAGATCTGGTGATGATGGTGTGTGTTGGAGGCGTTAATGAAGGTTTGAGAGTTTTGTAGTTTGTAAACAGTCAAAAAGAGGAGTCAGGGATATATATATAGACCTACTAATTTAATGTTCACAGTTAGATATGTGCCACGTGTTACCCACTTGCTAGATCTGACGGTAGAAGTTGAAGGGGTAACTATGACGTGGTAGGAGCTTTTCCCGGGTACCGAGGAGGTTAGGTAAAAGGGGGGTGAATGTCTTCTTGGTGGGAATGTTTGAAATCTTGGTTCATGTCTGGACTATGCGAGTGTTCTGATTGATTTGTAGTCTAGTAGCCGCGGTTGGAACCTGCGACCACTAGACTGGGGGGATATGATGACGTATAGTCCCTAGTCGGGCTGGATAGTCCGACTCACGGGTACTACCCGCATCTATCAGAAATGGATTGAATGCTTGTGCGATGTGCGCGCGCAGCCCAGGAGGCCCGGTTAGCCGCTGTCGTACATACGGCTGATTACTTAGCCAGGCCCTTGTCGCAGCGCGACAAGATCAGACAGATCATAACCTATATTATAGTTATATTTGCCTAAGGAAAAGAGATATACAATTGCCTTAGTTAGGTGATAAGGATCAAACTATTTGGAGTCATTATCTCTTTCTTAGGCCGCAAGAACAGGGAGCCCAGCCTAGAGTCTCTTGGGTATAAAAGGAACCCCCATGGTTCCACAAAGGTACGATACACACAATACCCTCACTATATACTCAAATCGATTACTTACTCTCACGCTGGAGTCTAATCGTGGGTCACAAACCCACGGTAAGCCTAACGGTGTCTGTTTGGTGCGCAAGGTCCTCAAAACAAGTTTCACTTGGTGCAAGAGCCGGAGTCCACAAGACCTCGAATTAAGCCTAATTCGGGTCAAGCTCGGTCCATCCAACTTTTGTATCAACACTTTGTAACGTTTGTTTTGTAATCCCTTTGGCCGTGGACATCCACGACACTTTTATGTATTTTAAACTTGTCTTTTGAATATGTCTATTAGATTAAATATCCGCGCGTGATGTATCACGACTTATATAAAGACAAAGTCTATATGTTACTAGACGTGCACTGTGTGGCTGTATCATGTTCGGCCTTTCATAGGTACGGTATGTTTAAACTTATTACAACGTATTGTTAATAAGGTGTCTAGTAAGGATTCATGATCCGTGGTCGCGGGGGTTGCATCTCTCTTATGCGACAAGTTAAATTATTAGGTTCACTTAATCCTCTTTCTTCGCATGGGAACGAATAGTACATGTACGACTTGATGAATGCATATGAATAAGAAATAATACTAAGAATACAAACAACAAAAAACAACCCTAAGTATAAAAGAAACACGGTTTGCACAAGAACAAGCTGTGGAGATAGCTAGGCACCACCACGTTTTATTATCACGGTTATGTTTTTTTGACAGAATGATAAAATCCTAAGACAAATAAGACCTATAAAACATAAATGACAGAATTACATGGATCTTTATTGGAGCTGTGTACAGCTAGATGTCCATGCAGAAGCCGTAGCCTTTTAGAGATAACACTTTTTGAGGTTGCAGATGTTCCATGTACGGTCCAAATCACGGCCATCCATATCACGTAACTTGTACGCGCCTTGCCCCAAAGCTTCCACGACCTCGTATGGTCCTTCCCACTTTGGGCCCAATTTCCCTGTGTTCTCCACGTGACTTGCCTCGTTTGTACGATAGACAAAATCCCCTGGTCGAAAGGAAATGCCCTTAACTTTGGAGTCATAATAAGCTTTCGTCCGCGCCTTAGATTTAGCTTCCTTGATGGATGTTATCTCCCTTTTTTCCTCTAGCAAGTCTAAGTTGACCATGAGTTCCTCATCGTTCGTGATGACGTTAACCTACGTCGTACGGATTGTTGGCATTCCAGTCTCTGTTGGTATGACTGCCTTAGTACCATAGGCTAATGCAAACGGAGTATCCCATTTAGCCGTCTTTATCATTGTTCAGTGTGCCCATAAGACATGTGGTAGCTTGTCCACCCATTTGGCGCTTCTTTCATCTAAGCGTTCTTTGATTCCTTCGCCTAAGCTCCTATTCGCTCGCTCTACCAAGCCATTGGTTTGTGGGTGCTTGACTGACGCGAAGCGCCGTTTGATGTTCAGCGCCGCGCACCAATCCTTGAATGGATTGTCCACAAACTGGTTCCCGTTATCCGAGATAATCTCACCTGGTAAACCAAAACGACATAAAATGTTTTCCCAAGCAAACCTTTTTACCTGTTTTCCCGTGATTGTAGCGACCGCCTTAGTTTTATCCAGCGAGTGAAGCAGTCTATGGCTACGATTAAGAACTTAACGCCTCCGGATGCAACAGGGAAAGACCCCGCTATGTCGATTCCCCATTTGTAAAATGGCCATGGGACTGTGATAGGTGTTAGCTCCTGCTGTGGATGGCGCGATACTGGCATGCGTACCTGACAATCACTACATTTGAGAATCAAGTTACGTGCGTCTTGATGCATAGTTGGTCAGTAATACCATGTGCGTAAAGCTCTTGCCACCACTGATCTGGGGCTGGCGTGCATGCCACACGACCCTTCATGAATTTTGCTAATCACATAACTGGCTTGGTGTGGGCCAACACACCGTAACCACGTCTGTAAGAATGAGCGCTTGTATAAGAAACCATCACGTAGTTCAAACTGTTGTGACTTCCTGCGGATGCGACGCGCTTCTGTTTCATCATCAGGTGGAGTCTCGTCTGTCAAGTAACTGATGATTGGGGTCATCCACGTAGGTCCCTCCTCATCAACTATTGTCGCGACTTCCTCCCTGTAATAGATTTATCTTTAAGTATTTCCACCAACACTTGTTTGGATAGATGGGCGAAGCTCGTGGATGCGCTTTTGCTAAGGGCATCCGCCTTCTTATTCTCGCCTCTTGGTACTTGTCTGATAGAAAACTTTCCGAAGCCGGCGATGAGTGACTTAACCTTTTCCAAATACTGGATCATGTTGTCCTCCTTGGCTTCATACTCACCTAGGATGTGATTTGCGACAAGTCGCGAGTCCACGTAGGCCTCAAGGTTTCGCACGCCCATCCTGGCCACGATTTTTAAGCCAGCGATCAATGCTTCGTATTCCGCCTCATTGTTTGTGGCTGTGAATTCAAAACGCAAGGCATAAGTGAATTCCATGCCTTCCAGATTTGTGAGTATGAGGCCCGCTCCTGACCCATCCGTACAGGAAGATCCATCGGTGAATACGACCCACGCTTCTTTTGGAATTTACTCCTTTGGGGCCATTGGTACGTCCTCCTTGGGTTTCTCAATAATGAAATCTGCCAAGATTTAACCCTTGACAGCTGTCTTTGGTCTATAAGAGATGCTAAGTTCCCCGAGCAAGACGTTCCACTTATGCAGTCTTCCTGCCACATCTGGTCTCGAGATGATCTGTTTAATTGGTTGGTCCGTGATGACCACGATTGGGTGCGCCTGAAAGTAGCGACGCAACCTTTTCGCAACATAAACCAATGATACGGCCAACTTCTCCATTGGGGAATATTTCAGTTCCGGTCCCTGCAATGCTCTGCTTATGAAGTAGACTGGAGTCTGGATTGAGTCTCGGTCGGTCATTAAGACGGCGCTTATTGCTCCGTGCGTAGCAGATAGGTATATATGACTAGCTCCTCCTTGGGTCGCGAGGCGACAAGCATGGGAAGAGCCGTTAGGTGTTGCTTAAGCTGTCCAAATGCCTCCTCTGCCTCTCTTGTCCAACAAAAATTCCCTTTCTTCAAGCACTTCTTGAGTGTTTTAAATAGAGGAAGTGACTTCTCTGTGGATTTCTATAGGAACCTGTTAAGCCCAGCCAACTTTCCGTTAAGTGATTACACCTCCTTCAGTGTCGGAGGAGATGGTAACTGTATCACAAGCTCAGTTTTCTCCGGGGAAGGTTTGATTCCATTTGGGTCTATCATGTACCCTAGGAACATTCCTTCGGTTGCCTCAAATGTGCAGTTTTTGGGATTCAACTTCATGTTGCTTTTCCTTAAAGTATCGAATGTCTCCTAGACGTCGCGGAGAAGCTCGTATTCTGTGTGGATTTTAATAACCAAGTCATCAACGTAGACTTCAAGGTTACGGCCAATCTGTGAGTCAAACGCTCTGTCCGCGATTCGTTGGTACGTCGCGCCTGCGTTCTTGAGTCCAAACGACATTTTTGTGTAACAATACACGCCTTGACTAGTATGGAATGTCGTCTTCTCCTCGTCCTCCTTTGACATCTGAATCTGATGATATCCTTTATATGCATCTAAAAAACACTTAAAGGAGTATCCACATAGGCATTCGACCTTCCAGTCAATTCTGGTAATGGATAACAATCTTGTGGGCAAGCCTTGTTCAAGTCTGTGAAGTCCACACACATACGCCAGCTTCCATCGTGTTTCTTAACCATGACCGGGTTGGAGAGCCACTCATGGTAATAAACCTCTCGCGTGATTCCTGCATCAACCAGTTTCTTTACCTCCTCTAGGATAACCTGGTTACGTTCTGGTGCTTGTTCGCGCTTCTTTTGCTTCACGGGAGGGTATCCCAGACGAATTAGAAGCTTGTGTTCCACGAATGAGCATGGTACGCCCGTCATATGCTTTGGCTCCCATGAAAATACATCAAGGTTTTCATTAGGAAGGGAGCACATGGCAGTCCTTCCTTTTATCGGAGAGAGTTCCTCCGATGGCCACTTCTTGCTCCGGGTACTCAGGATGGATAGCCACCTTCCAATTTGCGGGCGGTGATTCTTCCTTTTTGGGAGCTGTTTGGATTGGTACCGTGGGGTCATGACATTCCGATGGTGGTACTACTGAATTAAAGATATTGACAATTCCTCCCTCGACCGGGAATTTTATCATGCTGTGTGCTGTAGACGAGACCGCTCGTATGGCCAGGATTCCCAACCTTCCGATAATACCATTGTACGGAGAGTGTGAGCGTATAACCATAAAGTTCATCCATGTTGTAGTTGAATGTTCTTTATCTCCAATGGTTTCTAACAATCGCAGCTGTCCTATCGGCCAGATAGTATATCCGCTGAAACCAATAAGTGGCGACGTGGCCGACATTAGTTAGCTTTTGATTTCTGGTCGTAACTGCAGGAAACAATGTTCATAGAGTACTTCCACCGATGATCCTTCATCTACGTACATGCGATGGACATTGCGAGTTCCAATGTTCACCTCAATCGTGAGAGGTGCATCCGCCACATTGCTTGCCGTAATAGGAGGGAATGAGATTTCCTTGCTGCGAGAAAATTTTGGCTGATTTTCTGCTTCGTCCTGCGTTGCCACGACTGAACCATGTATATGGTTGTAGGCTTGTCCCTTTGGAAATCCTTTTTGTCATTCTTTTTGTTATCCTTCCCGTCCTTCCAATCCTTGACTAGGTGTTTGAGTTTGCCTGATTTGATCAGTTACTCAATATGCTTCTTGAGCTGAATGCACTTGTTCGTGCCATGGCCTTTGTCGTTATGGAACTCTCAAAAGCGATTTCCCTGACGACGATCGACCGGAGTCATCATCGGGAGCGGCCTTGGAAAATTCGCCCCTTCCGTTAGTAGGATATCCCGGTATGTCATCTTTAGAGGAGTGAACTTGTCGTTCGACCGCCCTCCTTTTGCCTGAATCTTGTAATCCAAGCTCCTACCGTTACCCTGATTGCCCGATTGCCTCTTGGGCTGATCATTCGATCGATAACTTTGGTTTCCCTTTCTGGGATAGGCTGCGGCCACGGCAGTCGCTCCTTCCACAAAGTTCCTAACCCTTTTCATGAGTTCATCGAACGTCTTTGGACGCTTATCATTGAGGCGTCTGATTAGCTCCTTGCCTGTTATAGCGTGCATATAATCGGAGATCTCGAGGACTTCTGGGCACGCTCTTATTCACGTACATTCATCTTTGGAACGCTCCGTGAAGTCTTCCGTGGATTCTCCGTGCATTTGTTGACTGTTGTCAATGAGACCAGATCTCTATTATACTTCTTCTAGTGAGTATAATTTCTCC
Source organism: Glebionis coronaria (assembly GCA_025667525.1). Lineage (NCBI taxonomy): Eukaryota > Viridiplantae > Streptophyta > Magnoliopsida > Asterales > Asteraceae > Glebionis > Glebionis coronaria. The sequence goes on from JANFOE010001408.1 coordinate 191,996, forward strand.
TAAACACTGAGCGCAACTCATCGAAGCTATTGATGCTCCGGTGAGGAAGTTTTTCAAACCAGTCGCGGGCGTTGCCAATCAGGGTTGAATTAAACATTTGGCACCAAATAGGCATCGGCCATCGTTCAATTTTCGCTTGTAGTGTGAAAACTTTGAGATGGTCGTCCGGATCACCAGATCTATATTAGGTTTTGACACTTGCCAACACGCAACGCTTTTTGTCCTCGGAGTAGTCCCGTATGCGGGTCGTGAATGCATCCTCCCTCTCGTTACACCATGAAAGGGAGAGGTCTTCTTCTTCATCGGTGTGATAATGGGAGTGCCCGTAGCGTCCTCCTTCATCATCCGATGGTTCGGGAGAGGAATACCTCGGTCGACGGCGCCTTGGGTGATGGTCATCCGAATCAGATCCTGAAGGATCGTGATAAAATGATCGCTCTCTGCCCTTCGATTGGCTATGATAGCCACTTTTGTGAGAGGGGGTGGGAATCTTCTTTCTACTAGAATCATCCTTCCAAACACACTGGTGCGGCGGTTACTGTTCAGAGAGGTCTCTAACGCTGCGCGTCCTACGGACCCATCATAGTGATCTTCCTCACCCCGAGCCTCTTGAAATTCTTGCATGATTCGATCCCCAATGGGTTCAAACACATTCCGTGGTCGAGGTTGTTCCTCGATCCGTTGTTTTCTTTGTCTCTTTCGAGTTTGGGCAGGAGTGCCGCGTGCGGCACTGCTGAAGGTGAGTCTGGATTGGAGGTTCCTTCCCAAATTCAACCTTGATGTGATGGCTGGGATGATTCTTTCGAAGTTTTGCGTTAGTACGCCCTGGATATCCTCATCATCAAGTGAAGCAACTTCCAGGCCTGTCTCCACAGCCGGTGGCCTCTGAAGCTCCTTATTGGGAGCGTTTGGCGCTGATGCTAGGTCGGTATTGTTCAACGTGAGGGATGGTGGCGGGGTGTTGGTCGACGTGCCTGCACCATCAGGGGACTGAAACAACGTGTTTCGGTTGTTTGGCCCTCCTGCCTGCCCTACGGGAGGCGAAGTAGGAGTGACTGGGACGTCTCCCCCCGGCCTTCGGTTCCCGGGATTAGTGTTTATTGGGTTTCCCTGAGGATGCCCCTTCGTTATTGGTAGAGTTTAGTTTACTGTGGGGTCCCACGGATGGCGCCAACTTTTTGATACAAAAGTTGGATGATCCTAGCTCGACCTGAATTAGGCTTAATTCGGGTGCCTGAGCTCCGGCTCTTGCACCAAGTAAACTTCAGTTTGAGATCCTGCACACTAAACGTAACAAGCTGTTAGCCTTACCGTGGGAACATATCCCACGATTAGACTCCGGCGTGAGAGTAAGTAATCGGTTTAGGGTAAATAATCTGAGATGTGAGAGAGTGAATGATACGATACCTTTGTGGAACCCCTGGGGGTTCCTTATATAGGCGGTAAAACCCTAGTGGGATTTTACCAAAGCTTCGGCCCCAAGTAAAGGATAAGTACCATAATTAGTTGATGGTGATCTTCTAATTATGGTTAGTGTATATCCTATACTTTAGGGTAATTCACAACCTAATTAGGTTGTGATTCTGGTTAACCCTGTATCGGCCGTGTCGGGCCGTGGGCCGCACATAACGCATGCGACCATTGTTCATCTAAGACCCATAGTCTCAAATGACCCTAATCCAACTCATTCATGATGGCCCGGATACGGGTAGTACCCGTGGGCCAGGTTCATGACCCGGATGGGGACTATACGTCATCAAGAAGAAACTTACACCATCAAATGTGAGAACAATACTATAATATAAACAAAGAAGATTCAACAATTTTGTGAAATTTGAATTCTGGCCTGAGAGGGGAAGTAACGGATGATGTTAGCAGTGTTTCCTCTCCACAAAGAAACGAACCCTTTTTGCTTGATGGTACGGCCAAAACATTCACCAAGTATGGTTCAGATAACCTACTAGCCTTGAGCATAGCATCTTGTGTCTACCTCAAAGGTCTATTGAAGATCATCCATTTATTTTATTGTTGTTGTAAAGATCCAAGTAGTTGTCTCTATTTGGAAGTTGTGTATGTATTATGGTTAATACTTAGTCCTTAAAGTATATTGGTGTAGATTTGTCCTAGCTAAGATTAGGGCTCGAATTTTAGCTTAGATTCAGAAATTGGTTAAGCTACGTGTATGGTTTCTCCACCTTAAAGAGCTTGTTGATTAGTGAACTCTCGAGTAAGGAGTACTCGATGAGTAGAGTAGAAACGAGGAGTGAGCTTCGTTTCCGAACCACTATAAATCCTTGGTGTTTGGTATGATCTTTCTTTTCCTTAGCTCTTTAGATTCATTATTCATCAGTTGCATATACTTGTGATTATTAGTTTAGTTGCACTATCCCTTGTCCATATTATGTATAAGAAGATTTCACATATTTGCGTAAGTCTAAGTTTTTGAAAAGGACTTTTTGAAAACCCATATTTAACAAGTAAATTTAAGAAACTATTCAACCCCCCCCCTTCTAGTTTCTACATCGTAGTTAGAGCATTTATTCAGAAAATCACTCAATTTCTGCGCATAATCTCCCCACATTGTATCCCTTACTTCATGGCCACTACAGTAAACCACACCACATAAAGCTAATGTTAATAAACATACAATATATCTTGGATAATTAAAAACTTTGATCACAACTCACTCTGCATCGACCAACATTGATGATTTTTTCCCTTGTTTACCATTATTGTCATATGCATCCAAATCTTCATAGGAACGTATGTGACAAATGATATTTGACACAATAAATAAAAATACATTAAAAACAATATGAGCCCATAAACACAAATATTATACCTTAATATTAACAACTATCATAACTACATACCAATTTGTCCAGACTCCTCTTACTATAGAGGAGTTATGGTTTCAAAGTTCCTAAATGAGAATCCATGCACTGATCCATCAAAATCGGTACACGGTTCCACCTTTGTGTTAGACAAAAAAACTCAAACATATAGCTCTATTTACCATGCAAAACCTTGGTTGTATCTCGCCTAATGTGTAGTGTTTGATAGCAACACAGTTTTGTTCCACCAGTTTTGCTTTAGTCCGATTCACCAATCCCATGCGAACAGTTGCTTGCATTCGTGAATTCTGCAAGATAACATATAATTAACGTCATAATATATTTAAACACTTACATAAAACTTCATAAGTAATATTAATAATGTGAATTACAGCTTACCTTATCATCCATTAATATAAGTTCAATGTTTTTTATGTTACTTTTCTCATAAACTTCATGCGTCCAACAACTGATAATACGGACCCTAAGCAAAACGATATCTTTGACCACAGAGAGGTCATTGATGTAACCGGAAACAAAGTTAGCCATTATACTTAAAGGAATTGTTAAGTTTATATTTAATATTAGACTTTGTTATGAAATTATGTATGAAACCAATACTGTTTATATAGGCATAATTTATCAAATCATTCAATGACAAAAGATATATTTTGATATCATAACAAACAATTAGTATTAAGGAAAACTATTTGTTTTGTGTCTAAATGAAAAATTATGACTTTATATAAATAACAAACATTGACAAAGATGAGTTAACAAAATTAATTTTTGTAAAAGTCAAAATTAAGCATGGAGGACAACTACTCCCTTCGTCCCAATTTATTAGTCCACTATTGACTTTTGTAGTCTTTTCTACTTAAATTTGACTTTAAATTATTATTTTTGTATTATTTATTACTTGATGAAAATTATACTAAATGAAAATAAATCTAAAACTCAATCTATACATATATTTTGCATCAAGTATTATATAACACAACGACATTAATTTAAAGTCAAAGTTGAACGAAAAAAACTTTAAAAGTCAATAGTGGACAAATAAATTGGGACGGAGAGTATAATATTATGTTTAATTGTGTATCAACATCTTTCCTAAATTATTTCAAACTATATTCGAACATGTAACTTATTTTTAAAACCTACTATAATTATATTATTCGAATTTAAAATAAATATTTAATTTTGTCACAATAAAAGTTTAAAAAAATATTTTGTTTAATAGTAAACACTGGATTTCAAATTTATAAAAAGTCTCATAATTTGAGTTGACAATATTTTCGTTGATACTCTTTTGTTATTTATGTTCATGTAAAATTTATAATGTAACATTATACAATCTTAAATGCTCCAATTTTTTAATGTATCATTAGACCATTATAAACTATCCACAGTTAGTGTTTTTCAGTTTCAAGATAGTTAATCAATTTGTCATGATATACTTCTATAGAATATATTGTTCAAGTTATTATGAACACATCACAGCTTGAGTAATACACATTATATACATTTTAGAGAAACACATAATTGGTTCTTTGAGCATCAATGATCAAATCCCTGACTGACATTATCAGTTTTGTTAGATAATTTCAATATAAATTAGATTTAGCTATATATCTTATTGATTGAGTTAATTTATATCACAAGTGACCTCAGATCTCACTGATTTATGTGATAGTAATATGTTATGCGTTGAATTTAAGGAAACAAAGCATGCTCAAAAGGAGTACCAATTATCAAAAAAGTATAGTATACCATCAAATTAGTTTATTCATAATTCATGAAATAATTACAACAATAGATAAAGTAATAATAACAAAAATATGCATATCTAAAATGTTGATCAAGAGCTCCTCTCTATTTCATTTTGAAGATTAAACGTGTGTTATCATCATTCAATCGATCTTTGATTTGGTATACAACAAAGGATGTTCGTACATGGGGATTCCATTATTGTATCCTACAATATACAACATAAATTAAAGATTAACAAATGCAATTTTTAAAACCAAATAAAAAAGTAAAACGCTTTCAATAACATACATCAATTTATGCTTATGATAACACATGAAGCATAAACATTTACATTTTGTTGCAAGCACTTAGAAAATTTTTGTATATCTTGTAACGTACGACTAATAGTTAATTAATCACAGAAACACAAACAAATTGACAGGTGTTAGATTAGTGTTTTTGTTAAAAATTAACATTTTACATAAAAGCGATTAGATCATTGTTGTATATCCAAAACGAATATCAATTCGTTTAATGACAGGAACACAAAGAACCGAGATTCATCACATAAATTTTTTTGTGTTGATGATCACACGAACCCTAAAAATTAACATTTTTCATTAAAAGCGCTTAGATCATTGTTGTATATACTGTAACGAACATCAATTTGTTTAATGACATGAACACATGAAGTGAGATTAAAGAAGATAATTGATTGATCTAAGCGTTTACATTGTTTGATCATGGGCTGTTGTAGGAATGGACATCAATCCATTCCATTCTATGGCAGCACAACAAAGAAGGAGAGTAAGAAGCGAGAGTATGACAACACTTAGATCATCAACTGTTGCAGGAATGGACATCAATCCATTCTGTGGAAGCACAACAAAGAAAGAGAGTAAAAAGTGAGTTTTTTGGATCTAAGCGCTTGCATAGTTGAGTGTGCGGATCATTATGCAGCAATTGAGGTCTTTATATAGAAGGGAAGAGCGTCCAAATGTTATAAAGCCATAAACACATTGCCTAAAATATGTTATACGTTTAGGAACTTTTGAATTTTGAAATATTGAATTCGTTGTTATAATTAAAATTAATGACATGAGCGTAGTAATTAATGTGAGTTGAGTTGTGTAGATTTAGGCTAACTAATCCACAATTCCGGCCTGGTAATACTATAAACAGGTTTTTGCCTAAAATTTAGGTATTTTTGGAATTGTTTTTAATACTCCTCAATTTTTAAGCTTTAAAGTGCTTGTACATATGGTTTTTTTTAAGGAATTGTTTTTAATGCTCCAAGTTTTATATGCTTGTAATTTGTAGCATTTTATTATATAAAACCAGGCGATTACCCGCGCAAAGCGTCGGAATTGCCTGGCGGCACATAATTAACGATGCGATATATCGAGGTAAGATTAAAACGCAATTGAAATATCGTACCATTTGAGATAACATTCTAACACGAGACGTTAAAGTGTGTGATAAAAGAATGAATGCAAGGAACTTGTAAAAGAAGACATTATGCTATTATAGTGATTAACATCAAATACATTCAAACGATACTTAAAACATGAACATTGTTTTCAACATTACATTCACTAAATGCCGTACAGTCTAATCCTAGAAGTCACACCGTCAGTTCTTAATAATCCAAAAGATACATAAGATAACATAGATAATTGTACGTTGACATGAAACTTAACATTAAGAATTTTAACATACCCAAAAGCATAACGTCTAGTACGTTAAAGGAACCATTTTAACACATGTGGAATACTGGTATCATAACTGGCTTTGCTCCATCCACACTCTTTAAAACATCCTTAACTTTACCAACCAGCTTGAATCTTACCATTTTATTGTCATCGAAATCACATTCGCGAACAATGTGTTTCCAATTAGCTTTGATATTCATGTGGTGTCTTCTCCAAGGTCGGTCTGAGTGAAACTCCAGATCAATATCAACATAAAATTCCAAATTTTGATAGTGCAACATTAAGTTATGATATTTCCTCAATTTGAGAGCCTTCACATCCCCGTGTGGTATGGTCTGGCCAAAAGACGGTATAAACAACATTATTATTGGAATAACATTAATATAGGTTAGAAAACATCAGGAATTGACGAGCCAAAATTTATCTAAAAAGAAATCAGGTCAAAGTCTCAAAGCATGTATATGTTTAGAAAATCCGAGCATTATACATTTAAAAGAAAGTTAATAGCAAATTCCTTTTACTTGTACATATCTTATTGGCTTGAAATCTAAAGCTACTCAACAGTTACAAACCAACCTCACACAATTAGACTTCTGGTAAAAATAACGAACCATAACCATTTATACATTATAAAACGATAAATATTCATTTTTTAGGAAAACAGCTACAAGGTGGCCTAGAGGCATATATGTAAACAAAAATAAGCATGCTCTTAGTGGAATAATGTTCAAACAATAGAGGCATATATGTAAACAAACATAAGCAGTAGGGGTCTTTCCAACTTACCAGACGGCCTTTGGCAGTAACGTATGCCAATATGGGAGCATAGAAACAACGATTTTCATCTTCATGATCAGTATGATGATTTTCCCATTCACAATAGTGTGCCATCCTTAAATCTACAGTTGTTGATTATAATATAAAGAGGTTGTTAGTAAATGTAAATGTATGTAACAAATGGGTTAACATATATTCGTCATTCAAATCTAAGATATATACCATACCTTTGTCATCAGACCTGTTGATGAAGGGTACACGTGAATTAAGCTGCATTGATGGTACCATCTCAATCTGTAACCCCATACCATTGTCACCAAACACCACCAACGAAATTTTATTCCCTAAAAGATTCGTAACAACCACCCTACTTCCCACCTGTAGCTGCTCGACATAACTTAAAATATGCCATCCTTGACTAGACAACACATGTCCTTTTTCATTTACTGATATGTCAATTACATTATGAGTCACAGTTGACACCAATTTGTTAGCAACCATAACTTGTATTTGATTTGTGGTGCCTATCTTAAAAAAGTCATAAGGTAGTACCTACATATAGGTAATTGATAACCATCTATTTAGTACCATATTATCATAATTGCACGAATATGGACAAACTGTTATGCATTAGAATGAGTAATAATTCAACATACCGAAGACTGTTCGATATTCTCCAATGTTACAAAGCATCTGCTAAGCCTATCATTGTTTAAGTCGATGTCATATCCATTACACTCAATTCCATTAGCCTCGTACGCTGTAACATAATATTCATCTTCGGCTTGACGAATAAAATGGAAGACTGACGCGTTACGGTACCCGCTGTCCTTCAAAAACTGATCCCATTCATGAGAGTACAACTCATAGTTGTTACTACCAGCAACCTTCCTAATGTACACTTTATGTTTTGTTCCTCCGTTGTGGATTAAGTACAACCTCTTAGTACCGGTGTATAATGTGTCTGTGAAAACAGTTGGTAGAACCTGAAAATAAAATTTTATTAGTTAGATCAGTTTGCATATCATTGTTAAGAATGAAAAAAGATTGTTGAATAACACCGGTATGTTAGATAATTACCTGTCGTTGGTGAATGATAGGTGTGAAAACACCCATCCTTTTACCACTTATTTCTTGCTAAAACAAGACCAAAACGCGTATTTAATATCATTTGTTTGGAATTATGGGTGGTTTTTGTGTTTATTGTGTTTTCAGAGCCAACCGGATAAATATTGAAGAAAACATGTGATTGCACGGGTTTTATCAAAGAAAAAGACTCAAGACGAAGTCTTTTGTCCAAGAGATGAAAAAGATTTGAAGTCGATGGGCCTATTTGATGATTTATCGAAGAAAAGGACCAAAGATGGAAGATTTACATATGTCGAAGGAACTCGAGTCTAAATAAATGAAGAAATATTAAGACGAGTTTAATTAATCCCGAGACGACATCAAGAAAGACAAATGAATTAAATCGAGTCGAGAAGAAAAAGAAAGAAGGAAGCACCACACATGCACTTCCCAACTCCCTATAAATACCTTTCTAATCACATTAGGAGGGTAGCTAGCTAATTTAGTTCTTTCATTCTTTTTCTTTTCTTTTCTAGCTTTAGAGAGAGAAAGTTTCCAACTTTCTCTCACTAAGTTTTTCTTTGTTTTCATCTTTCAAATTTAAGCTTTCTTTAATCTTTGTATTTGGATTCCATTAATCAAGTTCAAGTTAAGTTTTAAGTTCTTTAATCTCCTTCTATATTTCTTGGTTTACTAGATCTTTGATCCGAAATCTCACCTTTGATCCGAATCCTTCATGATCCGTGATTGAAGTTGAGGTTGTGTGTTAAGAAAGTTCATTTCTTGTTCTTACAAAAGCTCATACACGTATAAGCTATAAACTCCCTATGCTTATTGGCTTATTTCTTGTTTTTAGCTTATTGATTTTCGGATTCCTTTAAAGGTTTAATCTATTTGAAAAGCTTCTTTTATGAAGTCTATGATGTTTATGTTTTAAACGTTGTCGAATTCTAGGTCTTTGAGTTGTTTAAGGTTTGGGTAAGGTAGCTTATTATTCGTGCTTATTGAGTTTTCTGCTTCCCATTGATTTCGGATTAATATTGCATTCCATCGCAATATTAGGGATTCGAACTTTTCGACGACTGTCTGTTTGTATCGCAATAACCAAGTGTGGTTCTACTTTGCGATCGATTGTACTTACCCCTTATTCCGATCCTGGATTGCGATCGCATATTTCGACGGGACTAAGGTCCTTTTTAAGTCGAAACTCTGGCCAATTTTAATTTACCACATTCCGATAGTAGTGCATTGTGACAGAAGTATTTATGCTATTCCGATCTGAACTTTCCAATAGCTTACATTCCGACAGACATCATTCCGATAGACATCATTGCGACAGCTTTGATTTTGATTATTCCGATGGTAACTAACATGGACATTCCGATGGACTTTACTTTGACATTCCGATGGTTTGTTTTAGTTATATTCCGATGATTATGACTTTGATGCATTCCGATAGAAATGATTTGCAATATTCCGATAGAACATGTTTTTAAGTTTTAAAGTTTTACATAAAGTTCTTTCTAAAATAGCTTTAGGTATAATATTTAAAACGCTTTAATTTCGCTCAACGAATTTTCATACTTGCTTTTAATCTGATAACCAAAACCAACCCCTTTTAGTAACCAAGAACAACTATTCCACTTTGAACCGTGATCAATTCGAGAAGATTCCGAGACTTAATCTGAACCCCAATGAAAACCATTGTATCAAATGGCGCCGCTGCCGGCTCTTCTCGTTAAGATTAACAGTTTTTTGTGAGAACTTGGATTTTGGGATCCGTTCACCGTGAACGTTACTTTTTCATAATAACTTTCAAAAACCCTAAAAAATATAAAATTTTAAAAAAAAAACCTAAAAAGTAAAAAACATAAAAAAAGACAAAAATATTTCTTGTTTGCTTTGTTAGTTCTTTTGTAGGTGCATGCGTACACGATCAACGTCTTATCAAGAGCCCGAGCCTCTCGAAGACTTAGACATGGCCGGTGTACACAACAACAATAACAATCCACCTCAAAACAACAACAATAACAATCCACCTCTAAACGACAATAATAACAACAATGAACCTCTACCGGACAATCGCCCTATGATTGAACTTTTGCAAGCACATGTATAGGGCAAAAATGATCCAATTGTCATACCCGCGATTGCAGCCAACAACTTTGAGCTCAAATCCGGCTTTATCCAGATGGTCTCTGCTCAACCATTCTTGGGGCGTACCATTGATGATCATCATGACCACATCAAGAGATTCTTGCAACTCACGAATACGGTCAAATTCAATGGTGTTCCACAAGAGGTAATCCGTTTACAACTTTTTCCTTTCTCCTTAGAGGGACAAGCCCGGCATTGGCTTGCAAAGGAACCGCCACAAAGTATTCTGACGTGGACGGATTTGGAGACCAAATTTATCAACTACTTTTTCCCACCCTCTCGTACTACCGCTTTGCGGAATGAAATCATTAATTTTGAACAAAAGTACGACGAGTCTTTTAGTGAATCTTGGGACCGTTTTAAAGACCTTTTGAGAAAATGCCCACAACATGGTTTTACCAAAGTGCACCAAATTAATACTTTTTATAATGGTTTAAGCATGAATGACCGAGATTCACTAAATAGTGCCTCGGGGGGTAATATTTTGGTTAAGACCTCTAATGTCGCTTGGGATATTATCGAGAATAAGTCTCGTGTGCAAACCAAGAGTGTTCGGACCAATGCCGCTAGTGCTAGTACTAGTGACAACGACAAGCGACTTGAAAAAATTACTACGCTTCTTGAATCGTTTGTTACCCACACCGCTAACAATACCAACAACATCAACGCTAAAAACGCTCAAGACGCTCAAGTCAATGCTGTTAGCCAACCATGTGAAATATGCGGGGGTCCTCACTCTTACACCACTTGTACCGCCACCCAAGACTATCCTTCTGAGAATGTTAATGCAGCATACGGTACCTATCCTCCGGCCGCTTATCAAGCTCGCCCTCAAGGTGACCGCAACTTGCTTAGCTACCGCTCAAACAACTTTCTTTCCCCGCCCGGTTTTCCTCCTAACAACCCAAACCAACAACAAAACCTTAATCGCCCTCCTCAACAACAACCTCGTGCACCATACCAACCACCTCACAAACAACCATATCCACCTCAAAGAAACAACCAAGTTTACCAACAACCTGCTTATCAACCACCCGCCTACAATGCTCCTCCCAACCAACCCACCGCATTACACCAAGATATTGGAACCTACATGAGGACTAATGATGTGATCATGGAAAATCTCCAACGGGAAGTGCTCAACTTGAAAGCAAACATGGTGAAACAAGGGAACGATCTGCGAGATGATATGAGAAACACTTTGGCAAGTCAAACGAATGACTTAAGGAACATGATGGCTAGTTTCTTCCAAGGTAATCAACCCTCTTCTTCGGGTACTCTTCCGAGTAACACCGTTACGAATCCAAGAGGGGAGATGAAAGCAATCACCACTCGCAGTGGTAAAGGTACCAAGGAACCCGAGCTTCCTATACCTCCACCGGTGATTGTGACTAAGGAAAACGAGTCACCTGCTCCTATTCCTCATCCTTCTACTTCCCCAATTTCTCCACCTCTTACTTCTACCCCTCCTCCACCCAAGGATGTGAGTGATCCTACTCTCCCAAAGCCTTCCTCTTCTTCCGATATACCTTATCCCTCAAGGTTGAGGAAAGAGAAGCTCAAAAGCAAGGACGATATTCAGGTTTCGAACTTTCTCAAAATGTTTAAACAATTGAATTTCAACATCTCGTTCGCTGAGGCTCTCACTCACATGCCTAAGTATGCGAAAATGTTCAAAGATCTTCTTAGCAACAAGGAGAAGCTTCTTGATATTGCTAACACCCAACTTGATGAGAATTGCTCTGCAGTGCTCTTACGGAAATTGCCAACCAAGCTTGGTGATCCGGGTCGCTTCTTAATCCCTTGCAACTTCCCGGGAGTAGAGAATTGCATGGCCCTAGCCGATCTAGGTGCCAGTATTAATTTAATGCCTCTAAGCGTTTGGAAGCAATTATCTCTCCCTGAGCTAGTCCCCACCAAAATGACTTTGGAATTAGCTAACCGTACGGTTGCTTATCCAGTGGGGATAGCCGAAGACGTCTTTGTAGGAGTCGACAAATTCACTTTTCCTGCCGATTTCGTTGTCGTTGACTACGATATGGACCCTCGTGTGCCATTAATTGTTGGTCGTCCATTCTTGAGGACCGGTCGCACTCTCATCGATGTTGAAGCCGGTGAGCTTATCATGAGAGTGGGTGCCGATAAAATCGTTTTCAACATGGGAAAGCTTTCTAAACAGCCTTATTCATACGAGAGTGTTAATTGTATTGACGTTCTTGATGAGGCTTGTGAAGAAAACTTCAAAGATGCTTGTAAAAGTATTCCTACCTCTCTTCCCAATGTTGCGACCGTTTCCTCTATTGACTCATCACTATCTCTATTTGGAGAAAGTGATTTCCTTTGGAAAGATTTAGAAGCCACCATTGGAGAAGTGAACTTAGGACATGACGATTCTCCCACCGATTGGGATGAAGATCTTCGCCTCATTGAGAACCTTCTTAAAGAAGACAATATTTCTCCACCATCTCCCAAGGATATTGCTATCGATGAACCGACTTTGAATACGCCTCCCATCGAAAATTTTCCGGATTTAGAACTTAAGGAGTTGCCGCCCCATCTCGAGTACGTGTTCCTTGAAGATAAGAAGAAGTCGCCCGTCATCATTGCTAAGGACTTGAAAGAAGAAGAGAAATCTTGCCTCATCGCCGTGCTTAAAGATCATAAGAAGGCAATTGCTTGGAAAATTACCGATATCCGCGGAATTGATCCAAACTTTTGTACTCACAAGATTCTCATGGAAGATGACTTTAAACCCGCAATCCAGAGCCAAAGAAGGGTTAATCCTCGCATTCACGACGTCATCAAACAAGAGGTTATCAAACTTCTTGATGCCGGCTTGATTTACCCTATTTCGGATTCGCCGTGGGTAAGTCCCGTCCACTGTGTGCCCAAGAAGGGCGGGATAACCGTTGTCCCAATGAACACAACGAGTTGATTCCCAATCGTCTCGTTACTGGGTGGAGAGTTTGTATCGACTACCGCAAGCTCAATGATGCCACGAGAAAAGGTCACTTTCCTCTTCCTTTCATGGATCAAATGCTCGAGCGTCTAGCGGGTAATGACTATTACTGCTTCTTAGACGGTTTCTCCGGGTATTTTCAAATTCCCATCGATCCCAAAGACCAAGAGAAGACCACATTCACTTGTCCCTACGGAACATTTGCTTACAAACGCATGCCTTTCGGTTTATGCAATGCTCCTGGGATGTTCCAAAGGTGTATGATGGCTATCTTCCATGACATGGTTGAAGAAACTATGGAAGTATTCATGGATGATTTCTCGGTTTATGGCGATTCATTCTCTGCTTGCCTTGCCAATTTAGAACGTATGCTTAAGCGATGTGAAGACACTCGCCTTGTTCTTAATTGGGAAAAATGCCATTTCATGGTAAAAGAGGGCATCGTGCTAGGACACAAGATCTCCAAAGCCGGTCTTGAAGTAGACCGTGCTAATGTCGATGTTATTGCTAAGTTGCCTCCACCTTCAACCGTGAAGGGTGTGAGAATTTTCCTCAGTCATGCGGGCTTCTACCGTCGCTTTATCAAAGATTTTTCTAAAATCGCTCGCCCGATGACCCACCTCTTGGAAAAAGATATTCCTTTTATCTTTTCCACAGAGTGTCTTGAAGCCTTCAACTTGCTTAAGGATAAGCTAACTAAGGCACCGGTCTTGGTTACCCCTAATTGGGAGCTTCCCTTTGAATTGATGTGCGATGCTAGCGACTTTGCTATTGGAGCGGTTTTGGGCCAAAGAGTGAAAAAACACTTCCAACCGATCCATTACGCTAGCAAGATAATGACGGGGGCTCAATTGCATTATACGACAACCGAAAAAGAGCTTTTAGCTGTTGTCTATGCCTTTGAAAAGTTCCGCCCCTATCTTGTCCTTTCTACAACCATCGTGTATACCGATCGTTCCGCGTTGAAGTACTTGTTGACTAAGCAAGATTCCAAACCAAGACTTCTTCGCTGGGTTTTGCTACTCCAAGAATTTAAAATCGAAATACGCGATAAGAAAGGAGCTGAAAACCTAGCCGCGGATCATCTCAGCAGACTTGAGGATCCTTATCAAGGGGATCATCCGAACAAAGGGATCAATGACTCTTTTCCCCTGGAGACCTTAATGTCTATCAACTGGACTTCTGATGATGACGTATAGTCCCTAGCCGGGTCATGAACCCGGCCCACGGGTACTACCCGTATCCGGCCCATCACAGATGGGTGGGAATAATGTCATTTAAGCTTATGGGCTTGGATGAACAGTAACCGCACACACGTGTGCGGCCCACGGCCCGGCATGACCGGTGTAGGGTTAGACAGAATCATATTCTATCTCTGAATGTGATTTACTCCAAAGGAGGAGATATTCACTCACCATAATTAGAAGATAACAACCAATCTAATTTTGGTGCTTATCTCTTCCTTGGGGCCGAAGTATCAGTGACAGCCCATTAGGATTGTCACTGCCTATAAAAGGAACCCTCAAAGGTTCCACAAAGGGATTACGTTCCAAACTCTCAACTCACATAAAACCCTAACCGATTACTTACTCTCACGCCGGAGTTTAATCGTGGGAAACCTTCCCACGGTAAGCCTAACGCGTGTTGTTTAGTGTGCAGGATCCCAACCAAATAGTTCACTTGGTGCAGGAGCCGGAGCCCAGCCAACCCGAACTAAGCCTAATTCGGGTCTAGCAAGGATCACCCAACTTTTGCATCAACAAGTTGGCGCCATCCGTGGGACCATTACACTAAGCTAGAACAAAACCTCATTCTGAATTTCCAATGACGAAGGGGCATCCACAAGCTAATCCCAGGAACACGAATCCTGGGAATCGGAAGTCCCAAGGGGAAGGGATACTCATCCCCAATCAATCACCTAGCCGCCTTGCAGGCGGACCGGGTAACCGTGGTGGTTTCCAGCCCTTGGGGGTGACGAGCACGATCTCCATAACACCCCCACCTACTTCAACTCTGGATAACCCTGATCCAGGGAGTGCGCCCAATCCTCCTAACAAGGAGCCGCGCAGACCTTCAGTGGAGGATGAAGTAGAAGTCCAACCACTCAGCGAGGAGGATCTCACTCGAGTTCTCACGCAGAACTTTGATAGGATCGTCCCGGGGATCGCATCAAGGTTAAATCTAGGGAGGAACCTCCAATCTAGACTCAACTTTGGTGACACCGGACCAATCACCTCTTCCCAAAATCAGAGGAAAAGGAGAGCTCGGCCTCAGGAGCAGAGCATCTTTGAGGAAACCCCTCAACCCAGGAATGTGTTTGAGCGCATAGGAGATCGCCTCATACAGGAACTAATGCAGTCTCGAGAAGGGGGAGATAAGTCTGACGGTTCACCCGAGCGACCAGATCGAGAGCTGGCCAGAACCGCTCGCCGCACGAGCGTGTGGGACAGGATGAACACTGGTAAAAGGATTCCTGGTTCGTCCCAAAAAAGTGGTCCTCACCCAAAGGATGGGGCACCACCCCCGTCTCCAGACCCGTCAGGGGAGGACTCAGATGACCATCCGCCTAAGCGTCGCCGACCTAGGCGTACCCCTCCACCACCACCAAACAATGATGAGTACTATGGTGGCCCTTATTATCGAGATGCAGAAGCGGAGGATCTTTCCCGCCCGTGGTGTGAACCGTGGGACGACCCTAGGCTCACCCGGCCATGGGCGGATCCCAGGGAAGACCCATTCACCCTCCGCATACGGAACTATTCCGAGGACACCAAACGTCGCATGCCGGCGTGTGTCAAGATCTATGATGGAACTGGTGATCCGGATGATCACCTTAAAATATTCGATACGCAGGCTAAAATTGAGCGATGGCCCATGCCTATATGGTGCCAAATATTCAATTCAACTCTGATCGGAAATGCCCGTGACTGGTTTGAGGGACTCCCTCCACGAAGCATTGATAGTTTCACAGAACTACGCACTGCGTTCAAGAACAATTATACTCAGAGGAAGAATTATAATAGGGATCCGGTCTCATTGGCAACTGTCAAACAACGGCCGGGGGAGTCCACAGAAGCCTTCACTGAACGCTTCAATGATGAATGCACGTGCACAAAAACAATGCCGGAACTCCTGAAAATCTCTGACTACATGCACGCCATAACAGACAGGGAATTGATCAGGCGCCTCAATGACAAGCGTCCAGAGAGATATGATGACCTCATGGAAAGGGTCAGAAATTTCATAGAAGGAGAAACAGCTGTTGCCGCGGCTTACCCATCCAGGGGAAATGGGTACCGGTCAAACGACCAATCTCGGAGACAGTCGGGCGGTCAAGGCAATCAGAACAATAGCAAGGGCTCAGACTATAAGAGCCAGAACAAAGGAGGACGGCCGGACGATAAGTTTACCCCCCTAAAGATGTCCTACCGGGAGATCTTGCTGACGGAAGGGGCAAACTTTCCAAGGCCTCCCCCAATGACAACTCCGCCGGACCGTCGGCAAGGAAATCGCTTCTGCGAGTTCCATAATGACAAGGGCTATGGTACGAAGGAGTGTATCCAGCTCAAGAAGCACATTGAGTCACTGATCAAATCAGGTAAACTCAAGCACTTAGTTAAGGATTGGAAGGATGGAAAAGACAACAAGAAGCATGATAAGAAGGATCCCCAAAAGGACAAACCTTCGACCATATACATGATCCAATCTAGACAACGCCGCACGAGGCAGAAAGTTGGCCAAAAATTTTCACGCGGCAGGGAAATCTCATTCCCTCCCATCACAACAAGCGATGTGATTGATGCGCCTCTCACTATTGAGATAAGCATTGGAACACACAATGTTCGTCGCATGTATGTGGATGGAGGGTCGTCAGCAGAGGTACTGTATGAACACTGTTTTGTGCAGTTATGCCCAGAAATAAGAAGCCAATTAGTACCAGCCACGGCGCCGCTCACCGGCTTTAGTGGAGACACTATCTGGCCGATAGGGCAACTACGTCTGCTTGTAACCATTGGGAATGAGGAACACTCCACTACGGCGTGGATGAACTTCATGGTGATACGCTCACATTCTCCGTACAATGGGATCATAGGCAGACCAGGTATTTTGGCTATACGGGCGGTACCCTCCACGGCGCACGGAATGATCAAATTCCCTGTTGAGGGAGGAATCGTCACCATTTACAACACAATCGTACCAGCATCCGAGTGTCATACCGTGACAACACCGGCTCCACCTGTTCCACCCAAGGATGGATCACCACCTCCCAATTCGAAGGTGGCAATTCATCCGGACTATCCGGAACAGGAGATATCTATAGGAGGGGCACTCTCGGATAACAGCAAAAGGGCCATGTGCTCTCTTTTAAGTGCAAACCTAGATATATTCGCATGGGAGCCAAAGCATATGACAGGAATGCTACGGGCGGTAGCAGAACATAAGCTCCAGATCCGTCAGGGGTACCAACCCGTCAAGCAAAAGAAGCGCGGCCAGGCGCCTGAGCGCAGTCGAGTAATATTGGAGGAAGTACGGAAACTAGTGGACGCAGGTATCATGCGCGAGGTATACTACCACGAGTGGTTATCCAATCCGGTCATGGTCAAAAAACATGACGGAAGTTGGCGCATGTCTGTGGATTTTACGGATCAGAACAAAGCCTGTACACAGGATTGTTACCCGTTACCGGAAATAGACTGAAAGGTGGAATCCCTATGTGGATATCCCTTTAAATGCTTCTTAGACGCATATAAAGGATATCACCAGATCCAGATGGCTGAGGAGGATGCAGAAAAAACGGCGTTCCATACAAGCCAGGGCGTATATTGCTATACGAAAATGCCGTTTGGACTAAAGAACGTCGGTGCTACATACCAACGGCTTGTGGACAAAGCTTTTGAATCACAGATAGGCCGCAACTTGGAGATCTATGTGGATGACTTGGTTATAAAAAGTCATACGGAGGATGCACTTCTCCGGGATGTCCAAGAGACATTCCACACACTAAGGAGGATTAACATGAAGCTAAACCCAAAGAAATGCACGTTTGGGGCAACGGAGGGAATGTTCCTTGGATATTTGATTAATCCAAACGGCATCAAACCTTGCCCAGAGAAAACGGACGCAGTGATACAGCTGCCATCCCCTCAGACACGGAAGGAGGTGCAATCCTTAAATGGGAAACTGGTCGGGCTGAATAGGTTCCTGTCCAAATCCGCAGAGAAGTCATTACCCCTATTTAAGACACTCAAGAAGTGCATTAGGAAGGGAGACTTCCGGTGGACGAAGGAAGCCGAGGAAGCTTTTGGCCAACTCAAGCAGCATCTTGCATCTCTCCCTATGCTAGTAGCTCCCCGGCCAAAGGAGGAACTCATTATGTATCTCTCAGCCACTCATGGCGCAATAAGCGCGGTACTCATGACAGATAGAGATACAGTGCAAACTCCGGTCTACTTTATAAGTAGAACACTACAAGGGCTGGAGATGAATTACTCCTCTATGGAAAAATTGGTGTTAGCACTAGTGTTTGCTACAAAGCGGTTGCGCCGGTACTTTCAGGCGCACCCAATTGTAGTCATTACGGACCAGCCAATCAAGCAGGTTATTTCTAGACCGGATGTGGCAGGGAGGCTACAAAAATGGAACATCTTATTGGGGGAGCATAATATATCTTATAGGCCAAGGACGGCTGTGAAAGGCCAGATCTTGGCAGATTTCCTGATCGAGAAGCCGGATGAGGAAGGGCCAATCGTTAAACAAGACGAGACTCCAACAGAACCATGGGTGCTATTTACGGACGGATCTTCGTGTACGGATGGCTCCGGATTTGGTCGCATCCTCACAAATCCGGAAGGAATGGAGTTCACGTACGCCCTCCGTTTTGAGTTCACGACCACCAACAACGAAGCGGAATATGAAGCGTTAATTGCGGGTTTAAAAATCACCGCTAGAATGGGAGTCCGCAACCTTGAGGCCTACGTGGACTCACGGCTTGTTGCGAACCATATTCTAGGTGGATATGTGGCTAAGGAGGACAACATGGTCAGATACATGGAAAAAGTCAAGTCACTAATCGCAGCTTTTAGCAAATTTTCCATCAAGTAGGTGCCAAGAGGCGAGAACAAGAAGGCGGACGCTCTCAGCAAGATCGCATCCACAAGCTTCGCTCACTTGTCCAAGCAAGTCTTGGTGGAAATACTCAAGGAGAAATCTATAACGGAGGGGGAGGTCGCTACTATAGTTGAGGAGGATGGACCTACATGGATGAACCCGATTATCAACTATTTGACTAGTGAGACCCTTCCAGACGAGGAAAAAGCAGGACGGCGCATCAGGAGGAAGTCGCAACACTTCAAACTTCGAGAAGGCATCCTTTACAAGCGCTCTTTCTTGCATCCGTGGCTGCGGTGTGTAGGACCACGTCAGGCCGCTTACGTAATCAGTGACATACATGAAGGGTTATGCGGCATGCACGCAGGTCCACGATCCGTGGTAGCTCGAGCCTTACGAACAGGATACTATTGGCCTACCATGCACAGGGACGCACGACATGATTCGCAAGTGTAGTGATTGCCAAGTTCATAGACCAGTGCCGCGACATCCGCAGCAGGAGCTTACACCTATTACTTCCCCATGGCCATTCTATAAGTGGGGAATTGACATCGCAGGACCGTTTCCTGTAGCTTCGGGGGGAGTTAAGTTCTTGATTGTCGCAATGGACTACTTCACACGATGGATAGAGGCCAAGGCAGTCAAATCCATCACAGGCAAGCAAGTTAAAAAGTTTGTTTTGGAGCATATTGTGTGTCGTTTTGGCCTACCAGGAGAAATCATCTCGGACAATGGTAAACAGTTCACGGACAATCCATTCAAGGACTGGTGTGCATCATTGAATATCAAGCGGCGTTTCGCATCTGTTAAGCATCCGCAGACAAACGGCCTTGTGGAACGAGCGAATAGAAGCTTGGGAAACGGTATCAAGGCACGTCTGGATGAGCGAAGTGCCAAATGGGTGGATGAACTACCACATGTTCTATGGGCACATAGGACCATGATCAAAACAGCCAACGGAGATACTTCATTCGCATTGGCCTACGGCACTGAAGCTGTTTTACCAGCAGAAATAGGAATGCCTACCATCCGGACGGCGGAGGTTAATGTCGTCACGAACGACGAGCAGCTGCGAATCAACCTGGATCTGTTGGAAGAAAAAAGGGAGATAACAGCCATCAATGAGGCTAAGTCCAAAGCTAAAATGAACGCTTATTATGACGTCAAGGTCAAAGGTGTTTCTTTCCGACCAGGAGATTATGTCTATCGTGCTAACGAAGCAAGTCGAGCGGAGAATACAGGAAAGCTGGGTCCTAAGTAGGAAGGACCGTATGAAGTCACGGAAGCCTTAGGACGAGGCGCGTACGAATTACGCGACATGGATGGCCGTGACCTGGAATGCACATGGAACATCTCCAATCTAAAAAGGTGCTATCTTTGAAAGCTATGGCTTCCGCATGGGTGCTTCGCTATATGTGGCATTAATGAAGAACCATGCGCTCTATCTGTTTCTCTTATGTTTTGTTTAGGTTCGTTTTTTGTTTTTTAGGACTTATCATTCTTGTTTAAACATAAAAATGTAAACGTTCTAATAAAGTGCCGTGGTGCCTAGCTAGCTCCACGGCTTGTTTCGTGCAAATCATTTTTTAGATTTTTGTCAGTCATATGAATTTTTAGTTATTATTATAATATGTCATGTTTCATTCGTATGCATTCATTCAAATTGCTGTACATGTACTATACGCCTCCAGGCGGGGTAAGAGGATTAAGTGAACCTACTAATTCAACTTGTCGCGTAAGAGGGATGCAACCCCAGCCGCACGGATCATGTATCCTTACTAGACACCTTACTCACAAGACGTTGTGGTAAGTTTCGTATGCCGTACTCACGCAGTGCTTCGCATAGTAAAGACGCACGTCGCATGTCTAGTAAATTATAGGCTTGTATGTATTTTCCTTTTTTGTGTGTAAGACGTGACATGTCATGCAATATTGGTATACAATATTCAACACAATCAAAATAAACAAGTTTACAAATAAATAACAAAAATGGCCGTGGTCATCACAGACTTACATACAAAATACACATGTCTTAGCCGTGTACATGCACGGACGAATAAAAACTACAAATATTCAGCGGTTACAAACCAAAGTTGTCTGAAATGGATAATAAAGTAGGAGCACCCTACATGGGGGGGGGGGGGGGGGGGGAGAAACTTACCTATTTCCGCTTGTTCCTCGACCAAGCATGACAACCACTCACTACGTTCCTTCCACTTCCGGGCTTGAGCCGCATTCCTCTCCATCACCCCACTTAAGGGTTCTTCATCGAGCACGATCCTGGTTACATCCTCATAGATGGGGAGCGTCAGGTGGCTGGGCGATGGAGTGAAGGAAGCACGGGAATGACCCTCATCTTGGGAGAACGTACTGAGACTTAGCTTTTCCATGATTTCCATGTTCGATGCATCTTTTGTGGCCTCCAGCTCAACCAAGAATGGATAATGCAGGTCTCGCATCGCGGCCATGGAAGCAGTCATCTTGTTAGCCGCTTCAGGGTTAAAGAAAGCATGTCTGGTGAAGTTCTCCCTTTTCTTGATCAGCTCTACGGCCTGGACCATTCCCTCATGACGGCCGTGGTCGATACCATCGGACACAAGGCTTGCAAACTGTTGCACAAATTCGGGGGCCTCTAGTACCTTGGTGACGGCCAAGCGTGCTCCATGCCCTACCATCCACCTGCGGCCGGCAATGGCCGCTAGTAGTTGAGGGCATAGCACGTCATCGCGTTCGGTAGTGAGGGCATCGATCATCACATCTTTTTGGGCAAACGCCTCTTTCAGCTCCTTGGTGATAGCCCTCTCATCAGCAAGCTCCTCTTGTACCTTCTCCATGCTCTGGATTGTCATTTGCGCGTCTTACAGTTTCTTGGTGAGCACGGATACCTGGCTGGAGGAAGACTTGGCAGACGCCTCCGCTGTGGTTACCTATATGAGATTAATTGTTAGATTATATTTCTTTTAGAATAAAGGGTGGTGCGACACGGATAAGTAACTTGGTTGTCGCGGCATCTAGTTTTGACTCGAGATCGGCCACTTGTTGGTCATACTCATTTGCACGGGCCGATCGCTTTTTTATGGTCGCCTCGGCACTAGCAAGTTGGGACTAGAGGGCTGCAATTTGAGCTTCATTGTCCTCGATCATTCTCTTCCTCCGTCCAACCTTCCTCTTAAGAGACTCCACATGCCCAAGTGTGGCTTCAAATCTTACTCTCATCGAGGTGCCCATGGCCATTTGATGCACCAAAGCACCGTTGTACTCATCTGCCAGGTCCGCATGCTGAGTGCATTCACTTCTCGCACCAAGCCTGGTGGTATGCAGTTATTGAGGTACTCTCGGCATTCCTCGGCTTCCCTCATTCGTGATGCAGTGGTGATATTCCAAATAGGGTTGAACGACTGAGGGGGGCCGGACGTTGGGAGGTCTTGGGAGGCTGTGGGGGTACCTTCTTCAAAAACAGGGCCGGATTTCGTGGCGGCCGTATGAGGCATGGGGTTTCCCCCCCCCCCCCCCACTTCTTTTTCTTTTCCCTTCTCCATTTGGGTGTCAGGAGGAGGCGCGACACAAGTTTGTTCATCCCTATGAAACAAGCATTTGGATACATATTAAGTATTGCTTAAAGGGAATTTGTCGTTCTTACGTATCAGGATGGAGTCTTACATGTTATTTCTTGCTAATTCTGATGTAGTTGGGGGAATCTGAGTGACTGGATCGACATGTGCGGCCCGGATCGTCTCGGAAGCCTGGGTGGTGCTCCCAACAGACTGGTATAAGGGGTGGTCTTCTCGAAGCTTCTTGGGAGGGGCGTTGTGTTCGCCAATCTCGGTTGGAGCAGCTCTCCTTACTCGTTTGTTCTTTTTGCGGGTACGCTTGGCGACGGGCCGAGCTGTTGCTTCTTCGACCTCCTCCTCAACTTCTTTTTCCACTTCTTCCTCTTCCTCCTCATTGATTTGTTGTACCTCTTCATCATCATCGCCCAACATCTGGCGAAGGCTGGAGGTGGTTAATTCAATATTGTCTCCCTGCTCTTCCCCATGTGAAGGAGTGGCAGTCTTAGGCGGTGAGGAGGGCCCGGCTCCTCCTTCAAGCATCCTGTTATCATCGTCCTCGTTGTCGAAGTCAACGTGCGTCCTCATTAAAGTTGTTTCTTCCTCGTCCGAGTGGGGATCCGGCACGGCTTCAAGAGCAACCGTCACGTTACGGGTATGCTCAAGAATGGGTAGTTCATTCTCACGTCGGGGACGGGAGCCTTCTGGTACAAGCTTTGGGTCGCCCTGGCGTAGAAGTCCAAAGAAGTTCATTTCTGCCATACAATAACAAAATATGTTAGCTATTACAAAGTAATTGAATAAGCTTTTTCTTTGTGTACGGATGTTAGCCTACCTTCACCCTGCCTTCTCCAAAACACAGGATATCTATTGGACGGGCCAAAATAGTTGCGGCTAATACCTAGCAAACATAGAAATGACTCAGGAAGATTTCTATGGAACCCGGTCCTATTCAGATCTATTTCTTAGGAGTGTCGGGGGTTATATGTACTAGCGTGCGGCTGGGGGTCGTGGGATATCCTATGTTTAAAGGCATAATCAGCCGGCCATACTATTGCGTCAATGAAAAAGTAGTGGCCATACCAGTTTTTCAGCGAATCCATTGGCTTATTATGAGACTGGGGACTGTTAGGGGATCGTTTCTTAAAGGATAACCAACCATTTACTAGGTTGGGAGTGTAAAAAATCCGGAATAGTTCTACGGTTGGGGGGATTCTTCTAGCACGGCAGAGGATCTCGAATTGACTAATCTTACAGGCGCCTATACAGTGGAGCTGACTAATATGTACATCATAATATCCTAACAGATCTATGAGGCAACGGGTGAATGGAATGCGGTAGTTGGCCGCATCGAAAAGGCGAGTGTACAGGCCAATCTTACCCTCCGGAGCCTCAGTTATGAGGTCTCCGGCGCCAGGAAGTGAGGGGTGTAGGTTGGTAGGGATGAAATAATTTGTACAAAAGTGATCTAGTTGTTCCTGGGTTATTACATTAAGCACGGATCCAATGGTGGGGTTGTTTCTGTGAGCCATTACTAAATAAAAATGTAAGGGCGTGGTGTTCTAACCTGCGGAGGAAGGGATCCGTGCGTGGTTGATTGAAGCTAAGAAAAAAGCTTTAATGGCAGAAATAGAGATAAAAAACTGTGTGTTTCACACAGCCGGAGAGGTGGCTTATTTATAGGGTTGCCTCGTGGGTCATGGCCTGTTGGATGTGTGACACGTGTCTGCCACTATTCTTGATCGTGTGGTTAGGGGGCAAGTGGCAAGTGAAACGTCAGGCGGGACCCACGGGTCACTTCTGACTCAAACGTTTACGCTGCTCGAGGCTCTGACTGCTTGCACTTTTGTCAGTCAACATGTCAGATGAACAGTTATTAATGTCGGGATATGCGGCTCTTACGTAAGACTTGAAATTTAATGCTATATTTAATTTGTCTCGGTCGCCATGAGCAGCTGAGATAGTAATGGAATAACTTCCTAAGTCAGGTCACCACGTGCGGCCAACACAAATTCTTGGACAACTTATCATTCCCTATTTTTTCCTTGGTGCGTCCAGGGAGCATGTTGGTAGTCTAGAGGTTACGCCTATGGTTGTAACAACTAGACTGTGGGGACATGATGACGTATAGTCCCCAGTCGGGTCATGAACCCGACCCACGGGTACTACCCGTATCCGGCCCATCACAGATGGGTGGGAATAATGTCATTTAAGCTTATGGGCTTGGATGAACAGTAACCGCACACACGTGTGCGGCCCACGGCCCGGCATGACCGGTGCAGGGTTAGACAGAATCATATTCTATCTCTGAATGTGATTTACTCCAAAGGAGGAGATATTCACTCACCATAATTAGAAGATAACAACCAATCTAATTTTGGTGCTTATCTCTTCCTTGGGGCCGAAGTATCAGTGACAGCCCATTAGGGTTGTCACTGCCTATAAAAGGAACCCTCAAAGGTTCCACAAAGGGATTACGTTCCAAACTCTCAACTCACATAAAACCCTAACCGATTACTTACTCTCACGCCGGAGTTTAATCGTGGGAAACCTTCCCACGGTAAGCCTAACGCGTGTTGTTTAGTGTGCAGGATCCCAACCAAATAGTTCACTTGGTGCAGGAGCCGGAGCCCAGCCAACCCGAATTAAGCCTAATTCGGGTCTAGCAAGGATCACCCAACTTTTGCATCAACATCTGATGAAACCCCGTGGTTTGCGGACATTGCAAACTACTTGGCGGGTGGAATTCTCGTTGACGGGTTAACATCCCAACAAAAGAAGAAGTTTTTCAAAGACATTAAAACTTACTTTTGGGATGACCCGTATCTATTCAAACAATGTGCTGATTCGATTATTCGCCGATGTGTTGATGGACCGGCAGCTTTAGATATTCTCGCAGCTTGCCACAAAGGACCCACCGGTGGTCACTTTGGTCCCAACTACACCGCCAAAAAAGTGTTTGACTCGGGATTTTATTGGCCCTCCATTTATCGTGATGCTCACGAGATGGTTAAACATTGTGATGCTTGCCAAAAACAAGGCAATATCACACATAAAGACGAGATGCCTCAGAATTTCATACAAGAATGTGAAATCTTTGATGTTTGGGGTATCGACTTTATGGGGCCATTCCCTTCCTCTAAAGGAAACAAATACATCCTTGTAGCCGTTGACTACGTCTCAAAATGGGTTGAAGCCAAAGCTTTACCTACTAATGACGCAAGGGTGGTTTGTAACTTTTTGAAGTCGCTATTCACTAGATTCGGTGTGCCTCGTGCCATTATTAGTGATCGTGGGACTCATTTTTGCAATGACCAATTTGCAAGAGTCATGGCTGAGTATGGTGTAAATCATCGTCTTTCCACCTCATACCACCCACAAACTAATGGCCAGGCTGAAATCTCTAACCGAGGATTAAAGCGAATTCTTGAACGAACCATGGGAGAGCATCGTGCCTCATGGGCCGATAAACTTGATGATGCTTCGTGGGCTTTTCGTACCGCTTACAAGACTCCGATTGGTTGTACACCATATCGTCTCGTGTACGGGAAAGCATGCCACCTCCCCATTGAGTTGGAGCACAAGGCTTACTGGGCCTTGAAGTGGGCTAATTTCGATATCAACAAAGCCGGTGACCTACGCAAGATCCAACTCAATGAGCTGAACGAACTCCGGAATGAGGCTTACGCAAATTCTTTGATCTATAAGGAAAGGACTAAGCTCATTCACGACTCTAAGATTAAAAACCGAGAGTTCCAAGTTGGAGACAAGGTTTTACTCTTTAACTCTCGGTTGAAAATCTTTTCGGGCAAGCTGAAATCTCGTTGGTCCGGCCCATTCACCATTGCCCAAATTTTTCCATATGGTACTCTCGAGCTCGCTCAACCTAATGGACCTAATTTTAAGGTGAATGGCCAACGAGTGAAGTTGTACTTTGGTGAGGACATCTCTCAAGAGATGATTCCATCTCTCACCACGTTTCCCATGAACTAATTTTGGGTCGAGTCAGGCTCGTGACTCGGTTATCAAAAACAAGCGCTCCTCGGGAGGCAACCCGAGTATCTATCCTTTTTCGTTTTAACCTCCTAAGTGTAGGGGGACCTCCATAGGTGTTTGTGTTTGTGTGGTGATGTGATTACAGGGATGAATGCACTTTTGGAACCTTTGAAGAACCGTGCTCCCGTGTTATCCGAAATCCGGTTCTATCTCTCAACTATCGTGATTCAATTTTCTTCATACTCACATTTGAAATTGATCACTTTAGTCGTCTATTCCTTAACTTGATTTAACCAACGTGCACAATGTCATAAGTTTAGGGGAGATTTTTCCCACATGCTTAAACATTGAGGACAATGTTTATCTTAAGTGTAGGGGGACTTCTATCGAAGTTTTAAGTGGACTTTTCCATGAAAATGCCTTCATTTAACCAGAAAATCATCTTTTTCAGCATTTTTCAAATTTTTTATTAACTTTGTCCATATAGTCGTAATTTTTAAATTTTTATCGTTGATTTCATATGTATATATCCCGCAAGAAAGTAAAAAATATTAATAAAGTGGTGAAGCTAGTTTTGAAATCTTTGACATATTAGGCCCGTTGCGATTATTTTGACTCAACCCGAATAGACTTATCCAAGTTTATTCTAGCTAGTATCCTTAACCATGTAGACCTTAATTGGTTTATTAGGCTAAGCATCCACGAGTCTCATTACTTGAGGTTTTAAATTGTGGAGAACGAGAAATGATAGAGTCAATTATAAGTCGGTATTCTTGCACAAGCTCACTTGGTGTAATTATTTGCCTATTCTCCCATCACTTGCTAATAATTTATCTGCAATAAGTAAGGTCGTACGATTTGAAAAGTTACTTAGCTCCTAGCCCAAGATCGTTTAAAAGTTGCTCGGTAATGATAAGAGTTCATAGCCAAGACATAACTTATGAAGCGGGGCGCGAAGATTGGCGAGTCCGAAAAGGCCCTAACAAGGCATGAGGATTCCATTTTATTGCTGAAGATCCAAAGTGATGTGTAAAGCATTATTCCCAAAATCAATATGAAGGATCAAGACTCACGACAAAAAGCAATCAACTCCCATAAAGATCATGGAGAAGTCTATCCGAAAAGACCCTAACAAGGTATGAGGATAAATAGATCCAAGTCAAAAAAGGAGGAGGATCGTTGTATCTCAAAATCCCAATTAGCGATTGAAGAAATAATCATGAAGTCGTGGTCAACAAAGTTGGAGTACCCCTCGAAAGTCTCCAAGTGAAGAAACTCTATTAACGATGAGAAGACCATTATCTCAAGCACGTCTCTCAAGATATGAAGTATGAAGTACATGTCAAATATCGGCCCGAGAAAGGTCTCAAATCGTGAAGCGAGTTATGCCAAGATATGAACTTTTTGATATCACGAGAAGCAGTTTTAAGAGATTTTGTCCTTTAGCTAACTATTGATCAAATCGTCCTACTTTGCTTTCAGCCTTAATAAACTATCGAAATAAGTCCAAAAATGCATCTTCATGATCATTCTAAGACAAAAATAAAACATAAGAGATACACCTAGGAATAAGGGAGTTTAAGCATATAATTAAGCCATGTGTGTAAGTGTTTGATTTGCTAACTTATACTAACAATGATCTCGTTTTTAAGCTTAGTTTGGGGAACGTGAAACTTGAGGGTGATAAATCTTCGTAGCACCAAAGCCCTAATGTAAGTCCTTGATCTCTTTGCAAGTTATTTCTATATAGCTATTTTCAAGTGAAAATGGTTTTCTATCCTTTTGTTTACTTTAAAGATTTTAATTTCTCTTAGTACTTTAATTTTTGTTTAGTGGTATTTTAATAAGGCCAAGGTTGATTGATTATGAAAAAAGTGTAAATTTGCTTTATCACTAAGCATTGCATGAGGGCATGACAATGGTTAAGTGTAGGGGATTTGATAGGTGTGAAAACACCCATCCTTGTACCACTTATTTCTGGCTAAAACAAGACCAAAACGCGTATTTAATATCATTTGTTTGGAATTATGCGTGGTTTTTGTGTTTATTGTGTTTTCAGAGCCAACCGGATAATATTGAAGAAAACATGGGATTTCACGGGTTTTATCAAAGAAAAAGACTCAAGACGAAGTCTATTGTCCAAGAGATGCAAAAGATTTGAAGTCGATGGGCGTATTTGAAGATTTATCGAAGAAAAGGACCAAAGATGGAAGATTTACATATGTCGAAGGAACTCGAGTCTAAATAAATGAAGAAATATTAAGACGAGTTTAATTAATCCCGAGACGACATCGAGACCAAATGAATTAAATCGAGTCGAGAAGAAAAAGAAAGAAGGAAGCACCACACATGCACTTCCCACCTCCCTATAAATACCCTCCTAATCACATTAGGAGGGTAGCTAGCTAATTTAGTTCTTTCATTCTTTTTCATTTCTTTTCTAGCTTTAGAGAGAGAAAGTTTCCAACTTTCTCTCACTAAGTTTTTCTTTGTTTTCATCTTTCAAATTTAAGCTTTCTTTAATCTTTGTATTTGGATTCCATTAATCAAGTTCAAGTTAAGTTTTAAGTTCTTTAATCTCCTTCTATATTTCTTGGTTTACTAGATCTTTGATCCGAAATCTCACCTTTGATCTGAATCCTTCATGATCCGTGATTGAAGTTGAGGTTGTGTGTTAAGAAAGTTCATTTCTTGTTCTTACAAAAGCTCATACACGTATAAGCTATAAACTCCCTATGCTTATTGGCTTATTTCTTGTTTTTAGCTTATTGATTTTCGGATTCCTTTAAAGGTTTAATCTATTTGAAAAGCTTCTTTTATGAAGTCTATGATTTTTATGTTTTAAACGTTGTCGAATTCTATCTCTTTGAGTTGTTTAAGGTTTGGGTAAGGTAGCTTATTATTCGTGCTTATTGAGTTTTCTGCTTCCCATTGATTTCGGATTAATATTGCATTCCATCGCAATATTAGGGATTCGAACTTTCCGACGACTGTCTGTTTGTATCGCAATAACCAAGTGTGGTTCTACTTTGCGATCGATTGTACTTACCCCTTATTCTGATATGGGATTGCGATCGCTCATTGCGATCGTATATTCCGACGGGACTAAGGTCCTTTTTAAGTCGAAACTCTGGCCAATTTTAATTTACCACATTCCGATAGTAGTGCATTGCGATAGAAGTATTTATGCTATTCCGATCTGAACTTTCCAATAGCTTACATTCCGACAGACATCATTCCGATAGACATCATTGCGACAGCTTTGATTTTGATTATTCCGATGGTAACTGACATGGACATTCCGATGGACTTTACTTTGACATTCCGATGGTTTGTTTTAGTTATATTCCGATGATTATGACTTTGATGCATTCCGATAGAAATGATTTGCAATATTCCGATAGAACATGTTTTTAAGTTTTAAAGTTTTACATAAAGTTCTTTCTAAAATAGCTTTAGGTTTAATATTTAAAACGCTTTAATTTCGCTCAAAGAATTTTCATACTTGCTTTTAATCTGATAACCAAAACCAACCCCTTTTAGTAACCAAGAACAACTATTCCACTTTGAAGCGTGATCAATTCGAGAAGATTTCGAGACTTAATCTGAACCCCAATGAAAACCATTATATCAGTGAACGTTGCGTGTGTTTACTTCCACTAAGAGTTGAATACTCATTCTAATTACATAAAACAGAAACGCATAAATATTTGCCACCAACGAGAAGAATCGTCTATAGTAACATCTTATGGAAGCAAAAGAAGGCAAGTAATTGTTCATATAAAACACAAAAGACATTAATCCAAACAAAACAATTAAAAACTAAAGAATGTGTTCCCATCTCCTTAAACTAACATCGATAAATAATTCATCATTGTCTCCTCACAAACTGGAAGGTCTAAAACCAAGATGGATATTACCTATGAGGTACCAAATTTATGAGCACAAAATCATGCTTTGATACCCTAATGAACATAGAATCATAGATTGATAACATCAATACTAAACATTCATGGGTAATCCTATGTTATAACATGAACTTTCAATAAACATGACAAGCCAAAAAATTCAATAACCCTATGTTATAACATAATCATACTTTGGTCTCCAGTGGTGGATCCAGAGATTTTTTGTATGCGTGACACAAATTTGACGCATAAATGATACTACGTAGTAACAATTTAGGACGTTCTGCTTGTTTGCCTTTGATTTTATTGCAATATAAACAAAGGTGGTTGCGAATGAGTTAACGCTCTTTATTTATTTATTGGACGCCAAGGACATAATTCGACTAATATTTTTCCCACTATGATATATTATATAAATTTTCTTTCTAAATAAAGTAGGGTTGGTTCATTAACAGGCTTCTAAAAGTTACTGAAAACATTTTTGCTCGTATTGACATATAGTAGTTTGAGGTATTGCAAATTTACCATGAATGCTCACAAGGTGCCAAAAAAGAACTAATCTGTAATTCCCTGTATGCAGACTATAACCACTCAAGAACATTTGCAGGTGCACATATTTACAAACTAAAATTCAAATTACACATAGCAAAAATATTTTCTCCTGAACAATCAATATGTGGCATGTGCCACAGGTAGCAGGCAATAGCTCCACCCCTGTTGGCCGCACCAACTGTCAGTATGCACATTTCAACAAGGAATTGATGAATTTTAGTTTTTGATTTGTGATGGTAGAAAATGTCTTATGATTGTTGCTATCCGAGATGATGATCCATCTATGAATATGATTTATCAACATGGTACTAAACTCGTTTGTATATTTAGGTTGCAAACTCATAAAGTACAGCAAAATAAAATTTTATATACATGGTCAAATCATATGAAACTACTAAATATAAAGCAAAATAAAATTTTATATACATGGTCAAATCATATGCATAATTAACTAACTCCAAAACTCTAAACTTAGTGTAACAACTTTGGTCGTCCATAAACACAATATAGGTAAGGTATATGTCCAAACCATAATTCTGCAAAACTAAAATCAATAAATTTTATAAAAAACTGATCATACTTATACTGATTGGTAATCATCAATAGTAAGATTACACATGCAATTAACCAAAAAAGCTAAAATTTTAAATGAATTGTTGGATCATATATATCAATAATGCTACAATCACAATCTTGAAAATACTAATAGCATCCATAAACTATCAAAAATCATAGGAAAAATAATTATAGCCATGCAATAAACCTCATTCAAAAATTTTATCTAATAAATCAAATGAGTTTGATCAGTTATCAATACCGATCATCACAAAGAAAAAAAGATTTAATAGGTTTGAGTCGAATATGTACCTGCTATGGAGAGATTTCGATAATTTTTTGATCAAAGTTTTTGATCAATTATTCACCACCGATTTTGTCTCAATGGGATTAGGTAGTGTGTGTAGATAAATAAAGGGCACGGTTATTAAGAGGGGATGATTACAAATATTGAAAATAGTAAATTGTATATAATACATCTATATAATATATATAATATCCACTATTTTACTACCACCGTATGTTTAAAAAAAACCATATAGTTTTTTTATATGTGTCAATTTGGTAAAAGTAATTACACATGCATATATGTGGAATTTCTTAGTTGCAAATACTTAATAAAGCAATATATATAAACGTAAGACTAAAATGCAATAAAAATTCGTATAACATACGATAATCTAAGTTTGGAAAACTTTTTTAAAAAAATGTATCTCTACCAATATAAAAGAACATTTAGTAAAATCTGAAGTGACATTACATCAATTCTCAATTCTCAGTTACAAGAAAAAATATAACGACATATGTTACTCATCGCGTAAAACTTCTTGGTATACGACATTAGAGGTGTAGACTCCTTCTTCACCAAAGTCTTTTTCTGGTTTCACTAAAACCTTGGTAGTTGAACGAGATATTCCTCGAGACAATGCAACATAAAGTTGACCATGTGAAAAAACAGAGTCGGGCAAGTAAACACCAACATTTGGAATTGTTTGTCCCTGAGCTTTATTGATAGTCATCGCAAAACAAAGGCACACAGGGTATTGTGTTCTCTTTAGTTTGAAAGGGAACATGTCTTCTTCGAATGGAGCAAGAGGAATTCTTGGCAATAACACTCTAGCACCAGCGTGTTGCCCAACAGCAATCTCAGCATTGATGACATTCGGATCAAATCGTTTGCATATCAGCCTCGTTCCATTACATAACCCATTTGCTGGATCAAGATTCCTTAAAAGTATGATCGGGCATCCGATTTTCAAACGCAAGCAATGAGGTGGAATACCGCTCACGTTTAGCGAATTCAAGAATTCCAAAGGATACATGTTATGTTTGTCATCTTCTGCTTCATCAAAGCTATAGTAAATTTGCTCGTCGCCCGGAAATCTGTCGATCAACAAATTATTAATGCCATCAACGTGTTCATTTTTTGTTGATAATATTGCTCTTGAAATTAAATCTGCAGATGTATGAACGTTGGTGGCGAAGGAAGGAAAGATTTCATTGATCAATGCATCTTTTGAGGCAGCGTCGGTAGTGTATGGAATGGTCATGTCATCAGGTATTCGAATGTAGTCTTGATCAATGACCTCTTCAACTCCATCACCGACTCGTAATAGGAAGTTTGAAAACCAAGGGTCTGTTCGGGCCCTCATGTTTATAGTCAAGCTCAATTTTTTAATTCTACTCCAAAGAGGTGACATTCGTAGACTTGAATCTACAACTTGAGCTCGTGTTCCACGTCGTACCACCGGTAAAACCTGTCTAAAATCTCCTCCTAAAACCATTATCTTACCACCGAAAGGAAATTTGACCCCGGTAATGTCTTGCATTGAACGATCTACTGCCTCAACGCCTTGTCTTTTAGCCATTGATGCTTCATCCCATATTATCAACTTGGCTTGCTGAAGTAGTTTAGCAAGACCACTTTGTTTTTTATGTTGCATATTGAGTTTGTAGTAAGATTAATAGGAATTTGAATCGCGAGTGAGCAGTTCGTCCACCGGTCATGTTATTTGCCGCAGCCCCTGATGAAGCAGTTGCTAGTGCAATAAGACCACGGGAACGAACAGTAGCAAGCAAAGCTTTATACAAGAACGTTTTCCCGGTTCCTCCAGGCCCATCAATAAAAAAACCCCTGGAGAGTCATCATCAACATGTCTCATGATGGTATCATATGCGATTTTTTGATCAATGTTGAGAGAATGGCGCGCGAGTATATCTTCATCACGTACAACTATCGAGCACTCCTCATGTACTTCACGACATCCGTATGCATACGAACGAACATCGGCAGTAATTTCTGGAAGATCAAAATCACTAATATCTCTACCCATAGACTGTAGTACTGATGATATGTCTGTTAGAACCATATTTTGAACACATGCTTCACTTACACACTCTAAGTTGTAGTCTTCTGAAAATGAGTGGTAATGATCTTCCCAAAGTTTTCGAACATCGCCTGGCTCACAAAAGATTAGAATAGTCGCGAACAGTCTTCTAATAGAGACGGGCATTTCGTGCGTAGAGGACTCGCATAAGCATTGATGAATGTAATCATCACTCTTTATTAATCCTCTTTCTAGTGCGGCCCTCCGGAAAGTACTGTACAATATGTTGTTTGCGGTGTAAAGATAATCAAACCAGGTAGGTCCTTTAACATGTAACAATAGTACACGTAGATAGAGTCGCTCTCCTTCAGCATGATTAGCTGAAACCATTATAGCTCTCATTTTACCTTTTTGTCGAGGTTTCCACTTCCGTGTACTGTTATTCCAAATGTAGTGTCGTGGGATGTCTTTATACAAATATTTCCTTGTGTTTATGTCCGTCTTGTTCAAATCAAAAAAGGTAGTCAACATCGACCTCTTATCCTTTTCTCTCTTAATAATATCAGTAAGTACATCGTCTTCCGCAAACCTGACCAATTGTTTATTTGGAAGATGAACTTGCAATGACATGACATGCGGATGGATATTAGATAGAGGGAACCTAAAAATTCGCCACATGGCTTCGGGGGGTGACACATATCGCGCATCCTAGAATCTCTTAATCTCGTTACTGACTTGTTCTCCATCTTTATCAACATTTACAACTTGTTTGTCATGACCCTTGTAAACGTACTTGAATATATACTTCACGGATTTTACACTTGAACACACCTCAACATTGATGTGACAATTGAACATCATCAACAATTTGGGGTTATATGGAACAACCCATCTATTGTCTAGGACGCTGTTCCGCACGTTTACCTCAATGCCATTGTCTCTTCGTCGATACAACGGCTATGAGTCATCTCCTTGTTTCGTTGTTTCTTGGAATTGCCTAGGATAATTCCAGCGACATTTTTGGGTTCACCCTCCATACAAGGACACTGAGGATTTAAATGACCACAAGGACCATGAAGCATGTGCTTAACTACCAGTGCGTGCAATTCAGGATGTGTGTTGGGGTCTGGAATTTCAGCGCAAACAATTTGATCGTAATGATCGGGATTTGCCAGCTTGTCTTCCGATTTTAAAATCAGTAGAAAATGTGCGTGTGGTAAACCTCGTTTCTGAAACTCGATAACATATACATACGACACGACAACACCGAGGATATGATTCTTGAATAGGCTTATTTTGAGATACTCTAGTTTCGCACGGAAAACTCTAGTAACCAGGTCGGGTCGATCTTGGGCCGTTTGTCCCTCATAAAGTTCTTCCACAATTTCAGGCCAATTAGGATTGCAAGTCATCGTAAGAAAGATATCAGGTTTCCCAGCATCTTGTACTAACGTCATGGCATCTAAAAATCGTCTCCGCATGTCGCGCGGTCCTCCGATAAAAGAAACAGGCAAGACAATAATTTGGCCAAGTCTATTTGATTGAACCTCACCGGCGTTAATACAATCGACGATACCTTGATACAAATCTGCTCGAATTTTGGATTGGTTTTTTCACAAAATTGCAACCGTGACGTCTCGATCTTTATGTACGTGTCTACAACGAATTGCTGAAACAATCGCCCTCCTAATAGGATCAAGTTATGAGTTGGTCGAATCTGGAACTTGTAACAATAATATTCTCGCATAGTAACTGTTTTTCTACCAGTTTTTGTGTTAATCCCTGTGTGGTGATGTTAACAAAATTATGTAAGGCAAATGTATACTGTATGATACTATTAAAGCGGGGTATTAAAAATTATGTGTCGACTTATATTACTATTATGATTATGATTAGTTTAGTACCTTCTTCGTTTTCAGCAATGTCATTATCATCAGCATCATCATCGTCAGCATCATTATCGTCAAGTTCTCTAATGTCTACACCTTCCTTTGGTATTCGAGAATGCCATCCAGCCTCACCGTTTGGAAAGAACATTGGATAGGACAAAGGATCATAGGAAGCAAAATACGGCTGTATGTGCGTAGCATAGTCAGACTTTCCATAGACATTGATACTTCTCTTGTATGCAGTCATGTTTTCATTACCTTCCATCCAAATACCAGCAACCTAGGTGATAAATGGTTAAGGTAAGATGAGATACAAAAATCATATATGTACATAACATATAAGATGGTCATAATCATGCTTATACCTCAGACGCTGTCGGATGATTGTAATCTCTCTGATCGACCTTAACTGATGCATTTAATTCGACTCGATACTTGTCAAGTGAACCAAGGTTACCAAGTGAACGGAATGTCTGAACATATGGATTTGATGCAAGGACACGTGATATTATGGTAACAATCTCTTTATCAAGATTAGGCCATTTTAACCTATGTTCAAATTCAGATTCCGGGTCATAAAAATACAACTGCAGATACCTTGGTGTTCCATCTCTAGGAACCAACTGATCAATTTTATGATATATCCCTCCTTGGACACGAAACGTATATACTCCTGTTCCTGTAACACGGCTGTATCTTTTGTCCAAGTTTACACCCATGGATGCAAATGAGAAGTTTGTGTTGTAGGCACGTATGTTTTTCCTAAACATTTTTCCAAACTGACATTGAGAAGTAAATAGGTTGTGTAGTTCTGGAGGAATGTCTAACGGCTGCAGAGTTGTTCTCCCCTTCATGCAACAAAAAGTAGGAAACTCGTATTGTATCTTCTTTGCTCCACAATGGACACATGGTGGTTGTGGCTTCAATAAACTATGTTGTTTAGGAAGGCCATTGTACACATAGTAGTACGGATCTCCTTGACTTTGCTCAGCTGGATTGCAATTCAAAACATGTTTCAGTAAGGTCGAAATCAAATTTTTTTAGAGAATAAACAAATATGGAAGAATATGTTACCTATGTTTATTTCTTTACGACGTATGTAATAACTACTTTGGTATTCACGTCTACACCGTTTTTTTGGGGCTACAGCATCGCTGGTTCCTGCACACGTATAACGTAAGAATTCATTATAGTAAAAAAAACAATGACAAATTATGTTAATGAAGCTTACCCTCAATAGTTCGATTGTCTTCTTGGTAAAATAAGGGCAAGAGTACGTTACTACCACGTTGTTGTTCATCTAGTTTTACATTCAAAACATGTATAAGGAAAATCATAAATAATTCTGTAAACAAGTGATACAATTTTTTTATTATTAAAGAATAAAAGTATGGAGAGTTATCGTACCTAACGTTGTTTCATGTGTCAACCCCGAAAAATATTGTGT
This sequence comes from Glebionis coronaria, assembly GCA_025667525.1. Lineage (NCBI taxonomy): Eukaryota > Viridiplantae > Streptophyta > Magnoliopsida > Asterales > Asteraceae > Glebionis > Glebionis coronaria. Next base: position 229,585 of record JANFOE010001408.1, read on the forward strand.
AGCTCCAACCGGTGTGTGCACTTCCATGTTAGGATTTTGGATGCAGTCTTCTTGAAATAAGGTCGGAAGTACGTTACCACCATATTGATAATCTGGTTTGAAAGTGAAAACATGTATTATGATATAATAATTTTTATTAACGAATAAAAGTATGTACAGTATTCATACCTAACGTTGTTTCATGTGTCAACCCCGAAAGATATTGCGTATCTCCAAGTGGCGTGTGCGCTTCCATGTTAGGATTTTGGAAGCATTCTTGTTGAAATGAGGTCGGAAGTACGTTATTACCATGTTGATAATCTGGTTTGAAAGTGAAAACATGTATTATGATACAATATTTTTTATTAATAATAAATGTATGGAGAGTTATTGTACCTAACGTTGTTTCATGTGTCAACCCCGAAAGATATTGCGTAGCTCCAACCGGTGTGTGCACTTCCATGTTAGGATTTTGGATGTAGTCTTCTTGAAATAAGGTCGGAAGTACGTTACCACCATATTGATAATCTGGTTTAAAAGTGAAAACATGTATTATGATATAATGATTTTTATTAACGAATAAAAGTATGTACAGTTTTCATACCTAACGTTGTTTCGTGTGCCAACCCCGAAAGATATTGCGTAGCTCCAAGTGGCGTGTGCGCTTTCATGTTAGGATTTTGGAAGCATTCTTGTTGAAATGAGGTCGGAAGTACGTTATTACCATGTTGATAATCTGGTTTAAAAGTGAAAACATGTATTATGATACAATATTTTTTATTAATAATAAAAGAATGGAGAGTTATTGAACCTAACGTTGTTTCATATGTCAACCCCGAAAGATATTGCGTAGCTCCAACCGGTGTGTGCACTTCCATTTTAGAATTTTGGAAGCAGTCTTGTTGAAATAAGGTCGAAAGTACGTTACTACCATGTTGATAATCTGGTTTCAAAGTGAAAACATGTATTATGATACTTAACATTAACGAATAAAAGTATGTACAGTTTTCATACCTAACGTTGTTTCATGTGTCAACCCCGAAAGATATTGCGTAGCTCCAAGTGGCGTGTGCGCTTTCATGTTAGGATTTTGGAAGCATTCTTGTTGAAATGAGGTCGGAAGTACGTTATTACCATGTTGATAATCTGGTTTGCAAGTTAAAACATGTATTATGATACAATATTTTTTATTAATAATAAAAGTATGGAGAGTTATTATACCTAACGTTGTTTCATGTGTCAACCCCGAAAGATATTGCGTAGCTCCAACCGGTGTGTGCACTTCCATGTTAGAATTTTGTAAGCAGTCTTGTTGAAATAAGGTCGAAAGTACGTTACTACCATGTTGATAATCTGGTTTCAAAGTGAAAACATGTATTATGATACAATAAGTTTTATTATTAAAGAATAAAGGTATATAGAGTTATCGTACCTAACGTTGTTTCATGTGTCAACCCCGAAACATATTGCGTAGCTCCAACCGGCGTGTGCGCTTCCATGTTAGGATTTATGTACCCTACACAAATACAAGGTAAATACATGTATTAAAGAGTAATTTGCGTAGCTACGTGGTTAGTAAATAAAGGTTACCAGATGTAGTTTGATTGTACTGATGTTCAAATACCGGCAACGACGCGTTACTATGATTTTCATGTTCATAATCTGGTTTGAAAGATAAAAAATATTTCAGCAACAACATAGAAATACAAAATTATGTTAAAAGTAAATGTATGTACACTTTTTTACCTGCTGTCGGTACAAGTGTTTCTGTCATTCTCTTTTGTTTTTGTTTCTGGTAATAACGTCGGTTGTATTCTCGTCTTTTTAGAATAGCTGGGTCTACACTTGCATTGGAGCTCACAGATGTCGATTGATTGGGACATGGTCTTTGTATTGGTGTTATATTTTCTTTATTTCTCGACATGTTTTGATGCGATGGTTTTTGTAATGTCTTGTTTACTTGAGGGTTGTTATTATCCATTATATTGTGGAGTATACCGAATGGTACCCTATTAGGAGAGACATTGTGGGTTTGTGTTGCTGAAATACAGGCCGAATTAGACTTGATTTTTTTCCCATTGTGATGAACGGACGTCTTTAACAGTATATGGTTTGCGTTTTTCTAGCATAAAACATAAACAAATGAAACTGTATTAAAGGTAAATAAATTTACTACTAAGTAACATGAACTTTGAACAAATCATAAAGTAACCATACCTTTGTTTATATCAAGATGGACGGGTGTCAAAAAACTGGTGCTAGATTGTGTAACTCCAACCATTGTATATTCATACTACACAAAATGTTAATAACTACATTAGTCCACTGTGAAATTAACTACTAATATTATTAGCTGCATCTCGTCACAATGTTTTTTAAATTTATTATCAAGTAAGATTTATGGTATCAAGCATAAAAAAATATATCAAGTAAGATTTATGGTATCAAGTAAGCTCATATATGCCATAAGACCCATATGTACCATACTAAAGTGTCCATCTCTCTAATATGCATGGATGTTAATAATAGTACTAATAGACATGATAAACATAGTATAGGTAACAATGCCTTATAATGGGTTGAGTCTTAGAAAAACACAAATAACAGTATTTCATTTTAACTAAATTTCGTGTATCAAGAAGTTTATGTGACGACTCGCGTTATTAGTTTTTTTGTCCTAATGGATGAAATGTTTCACTAAATTTTTTACTATATTGTTCAATACACGTTAAGTATTTTTTTGCTAGAATTGAATCATGGCAAGTTAAAATCGTTTGCAATACATTATGATCTTTTCACTTTTAATTTTGAATTTTACACAAAACTGTTACCTCAATATCACATGTTGTTAATTATTTATCGCTAGAAATTCCTCCGCTATACGCGGTATCGTCTAGTATACTTAAAATACTAACTATCTAAATAAATCACCAAATTAGAAATCTTCTATTTGTTACATTACTTAATTAAAATTAACAGTTAGGATATTGCGACCATACTGTTAGGATATTGCGAACATACTGTAAGTAGCTAAATTGATAAACCTAAACTTTGAATGGAAAGAAAAGACTACCTCTGGATCCAGAGACTAATTTTCCACTTCTTTGTCAAACACCATCATGTTAATGTCTTATCTTTATTCAGCTACAACATAATATTACAATAACATAATGCGTGATTTGCCACTCGCTTTCCAGCTACATCTTAAACAGGACCAGTGAGATCATTTGAAGTATATGGACGGAAAATAAATTCAGTCACTTTATCTGCATAAAATTAGAGAGGCTAGTAGAATATGAAGCCTATAATACGCACCATCAGTAATATAAATTTACGGGTGATGGGGATTGCACATTTAAACTATTATTATAGTCTATGCTAAAAAGGTTTGAATGGGCAACATATTAAGCGGATGCACAACTAATCTCCTCAACAAAGGTTTTTCCTCCATATTACACTATTGTGTATTCCTGTGTTCATTGTTGTGAGACACGACAACAGTTGTAGGTATTAAATTTGGAGAGATTGTATCAGGAATTTGGAAACCAACATATGGCGATGAGGAAAGTGGACGAATAGATGTTGATACAGAGCCCCACAAGAGTGGGATGTCTGATATATGGTTTATACATAGACATGAATAAAGATTGTTAGCATAACGGTCATTTTTAATTTATCAAATTTTAGCACCCCTTGCTATCTATTTAAGCATAGCTGAGTATTTACGAATTACCGTAATACGTAACAATTATTCTTAGTTCAACAAATTACATAACACGATATGAAATTCCTCTTTTGTCAATGGCTTTGCACGTCCCTATCTAATCAATGACAAAAGTTTTATTTTCGTAGGTGAGTGCCAAAGAAACCTACCTTCTATGATCATGTCTTCAGATGATACACATGTCCGGACATTAGAACTTTTAGAGTCTAATTTTACTTCATGATGAATTCTACGCAAGTTAGACTTTTAAACCAGGAAAACATTGCATGTTTGGCTGATAATGATATTTGGCTTGCTGTAGATACAAAAACAGCTAATACATATTACAAGTGAAGTTTCTAATGTATAAAAGTTGGTATCTTTAATTTTTTTTGAAATGCACCTTGCTTGACCTTGATCTAAATAAGCACTGGGTATACCTGATCTAACCACATGAATCATTGCTTGCCAAAAATTGGTTATTTTAATTAGTAGTATCCTGATAAGTAATTTAGATACCAAACAACCCCTAAAATAAGTTACTATATCGTCTAGTATACTTAAAATACTAACTATCTAAATAAATCACTAAATTAGAAATTTTCTATTTGTTACATTACTTAATTAAAATTAACAGTTAGGATATTACGACCATACCGTTAGGTCTGTTGGCATTTGATACGATGTATATTTAAAAAAACAAATATTATTCTGAAAACAGATAAAATGTAATCAATTATTCCCAAAAATTCAAAATAAGTATTCAAATTGCAAAGAAAAAACAAGTGTTTGAACACGTTTAGATGACAAAAAAAGAAAAGACATATTCAAGTGGTTGTGAAATGATTCATATCTTCATCTTCATCAACGATTCTGTCATATCCATAGATGGGTCGAACTCGACATTTGTTAACTTCGTGTCTAACAGCAACGTCTCTAAGAATAGATAGGGATAACAAGGTATTAGCCGAAAAATAATACACTAAATTATAATATTTCTTTAGTTAGTATAAAGAGGTATAGAATGTGTACGTGTTCCGGTTTGCACAAGCTTAACACGTTTCAGGTAGATCGTTCCTTGTTCTTTGATAACACGTGCAAGCCTTGAAGGATTTTTTCGTAAAGTATGGAAAGCAACAAACTTTATTTCCGCCCGACTATAAAAACTTAATAAAAATCAGATCGGGGACACAAATTATTAAATATAAAACATTTGTTAATATACACACTTACGTGACATCTCGCAAACAAATCTCACACGTGGCTTGACCCGCTGGTTTTTTGACATTGCCGTTAATAACTCTTCCAACAATATCTGTAGTTTAGGTTGAAATGAAAATATATATGTAAATTGTTACATTCGATTTATATATACTTTGTTATTGAGTAAATGATTTATACCTATGAGTAGTTTTTTACTTTTGATTGATTTGTCATTACTCAAGGCTCTAATGGAAGCTACCCACGGGTAGGATTTAAAGCCGCGTTCATCAGCAAACAATATCTCATTAAACTCAATCACTTCGTTTACGAGGATGATCCAATCACGTCGAACAAAACTGTAGTTCTCAAACCGCGGATATTGTGTTGGGTCATCATACCGAATTTGAAAGTTATGTATGGAAACATACGTTTGATCCAACTCCTTTTTTTTATAAGCAGGGACCAGGTCGGGCGACACCACTGCCCCCATTTTTTTCCCTGGTATTACATGTGTACATAGCTTAAACATAAATTGAAATATAAGATGTATGTGATTGATTGAAAGTAGTGTTTTTGCTAAATATATGTCTTACATTTTTTCGTACAGGATGAAGTACAACTTGTTTGCACTCTCATCCATCCAAACAAACTCGACTCACACTTGGTGGATATTGTAAAACGCATGTGGGTTTGTAAGAGGTTTGAAACAGTCGACCATAAAATACGGATCCCTTATCTACATAAACATATATTAATAATAAAAATTAAATAACACACAATTATATTTTGATAAGTTTCACCACTGTTTGATTGTAACTTACACCTACTATTTGAATGTAAAAAGTATACCAATATTAGTTGGTTTGGAACCAACTTAACACATAAAAAAAATTCATACGGTATATGATTGAGATAGATTATGATATTCCACAATTGACATGGACATACTAACAACTAATGTATAAATACTGAAAAGTAAATGGTATATGAATGTTACCTCAGCATCATTATTCACATCACTCGGATTGAAAGGCGTATCGATTTCCATAGGACCAAAAGCTTCAAAAATGGCAGCGTCATCCTAAACAGTAATACAAGGTACATTAGTATGATGTAGCAGAGTTTATATCAGATATATGAAAAGATATATTTGTGTACCATCTTTGGATCGGATGCATCTGTTTGGGTATCAACCAAATGATCAGAGAGGAAATCATCATTTAGATCTTCTAGACTTGAGCCGTTTCCAATGTCATTAGTCATGGTATTGGTTTCGGTATGTTCTGTTAAGACGCAGGAATGTAAATAAATATATATAGGGTGTCAATGTCAAAGTGTCGGTGTAATCTATGTATCTATGTAGGGTTATAAATCAATAACATATCATTTTCATAACAACTATACCAATTTATCCTAAAATAGAAAAATTATCTCTTATCAAATATCTTTTCTATAAACATATCCATAATAGTTTTATGCCTTTTGTTTACGTTTTTTAAATTTTAAAAATATTAAATATATTACTATAAATATATGGTTTAAACATATCAAATATTGATATATGATAAGTTTTTACATTAAACAAATAAAATATATGGTTTGTTGACAACTTAATTTTTATTGATATATGATAAGTTTTTAGAAATAGTATATGCTGTCACTACAAAATTATGACATTCAAAGAATGTTCTGTTTGTTTTTTTGTGATGGTATACAAGTTGTTTAAAGTCAAGTAATAATATGCACACTCAAAGTAAACCAATCCAAAGCATACATGTATTTTGAATAAATTTGAATTTTCTGTGATCATAATGAACAATTTCTGACGGTATATTCATAGAGGATATATCCACATGTGAAGATAAATAACGTAAGGTTTGTTTATTTGTGATGGTAAAATAATTGTTTAAAGTCTAGTAAAAGTACAAAATAATTAGAGATACAAAAAACTTTATTCATAGACTATAAAAAACATAACAATAATATTGTGGCAAAATAATAAAAAAAGTACCAAATGAAAGCAATTGCAAATATCCAATACACGTGAAGATCAATAACGTAAGGTTTGTTTATTTCTGATGGTATAAATATAAAAGTTGTTTAAAGTAGTAAAAGTACAAAGTAGACATGCAAAACAATTTATTCATAAACTATAACAAATATAACAATAATATTTTGGCAAAGTAATGAAAAAGTAGCAAATGAAATAAATTGCAAATATCCAATAGTGATGAAGAAAAACAAGAAAGGAAAATTGTTTGAATATAAGTATAAAGTAAACGACAGAAAAAATGAAATGATAGTAGATGTCTTAAATCTTCATTCTCATCAAGGCTTCGGATTCCCACATGATAGGATCAAACTCTGTAGTAGATACTTCTGTGTCAACCAATAAGTTATCTGCGAATACAAAGAGATGAGAAATTAGGATGGGGAAAAAGGTACAAATGACGCATCGTAAACAATGATTTTTAAAATAATGAATTGAGTATATACCTGAACCATTGTGAACAAGCTTAACACGTTTTAGGTAAATTGTTCCTTGCTCTTTGATAAACCTTGCAAGCCTCATGGGTGCTTTTTGCAAAGTATGGTATGCTATAAATTGTATTTCAGCGCCACTATAAAAATTAACATAACTGTCAGTTGGAGAAAACATAACCTTAAATGGGGAAACTTGTTGCATAAACAAACTTACGTCAAATCTCGAAGAACGAGCTCACATGTGAGATAACCACCATTTTTTTGTAAGCATCAACTAACGACTCTTCCAATAGTATCTACAAAGTAAGAAATGTAGTTATTTCGGATGCATATATGATTTTTACTTGTTAAGTTATTTAGAAGATAAATATTGTACCAATCAACATCCTCCTTTGAGTGTGATCATCAACACATGCCGTAATGGACACAATCCATGAGTATAGTTTAAATCCAGTGTCATCAGGAAGATCAACTTTAGAGATTTGTGTTTTCTTGTTAACAAGTATTACCCATTCACGACGAACAAAACTATAGGTTTGAAAACGTGGATATTGTGTCGGGTCCACATAGCCAACTTGGAAATGATTGATCGAGAGATATTTTTTGGATAAATATCTGTCGATATAAGAGGAGAGAAGGTTTTGCGGCACCTCCGCCGCCATCTTTTCTCCCTATAAAAATAAATAAAGGTTTAAGTAAGTATGGTTGGATCAAAGTTTGTGCATGTAATTATGGTTTAAGATAAGTTATGTAATTCTAAACAAACTTACATCTTTGTCGTTCAAAATGAAGTACAGCTTGTTGTTTATGTAATCCATCCAAACAAAGTCCACACGCACCTTGGTTAACTTGTACCATGTGTTAGGGTTAGTAAGGCTGTTGAAAGAGTCGACAGTAGTGTATTGATCCAAAACCTACAAACAATAGATACAATATATAAGAAGTGTACTATATAGCATGTATGTGTAAAATCATGTTGTATAAGTCAAAACATACCATTTAAGACATTGTATTAAAGATAAATGTAATGGTATGTGTTTGAAAAAGTCCTTAGGGCACGGATGATTAGGCTATTGTATGTGTGAAGGTGACGTCAAAGGTTCGAACCCTAATTGCTGTTTTTTTATTTGTTCTCACCTTTGAAAGGTAATAAGCCTAGAACAAGTTTTTTAGTCAATGGTTGGCACACATAAAAAAATAAGATTCGGACATAAAAGAACAAAGATTGGTTAAACAAAGTATTCTATTACCAAAACAGGCTACAAAGATTGCATTGGGTTGAATACTAAGAAATTAAGAGTAAGGTTTTGTTAATGTCGTCATTGCTATATATCGAACAAATGGATCTCAATAAAATAATGAAGAGGATGTTTATACACGTATGCATGCACAGATACATGAACAATAACAAAAGGATGTATCGCGTTTACCTCAACTGGTTTATCAACAACAATTGTTTTGAAAGAGGTTTCAATATCCTCCATTGGATCAGTATCGCCAACGTTTGCAACATCAACCTATAGTCGAAACAAATTGTATATATATTATAATGGTATCATGTTATACAAGAAACATGATTGTGTATTGAAACACAAACCTCGTTATGATCGGGTGCATATCCCATTAGTGAAGACATCTTGTTTGTTCGAGACAGTAATGTGATATTGTGATTTTTTGATATGCCGATTCAATGTGTGTGTGATGACCATTTATAGTAGAGATTATTGGTCTAAATAAAACACTCATTTAAAGTCATTAATTTTGTACAGAAATACAAATAGCTTACAAAAATAGTTTATTTTCAAATGTCAACATTTATACGAATCTTCCCATATTTTTGTTATAATTAACAAATGTTGATTGGTTGTGCTTATCTTATAGAGATGATGTTATATTATCCAAATATATGAGTTGTGTTTATCTCAAAAGTAACCTCATTTTTTAATTTTTAAAACTATCTCCCATTATATAAAGTAATTATCGTTATGCAATTCTTTTGGGTCATAATCTAAAAACAATGACAAAGAAACACTTGTTAAAGTAGTAAAAAATAATGATATTCTTTTTAAACATTGATTAGTTACTGTTATTTATAGTAGTGATAATGTGAAAGGTACATTTCATTATGTACATTGATAGGTGTGAAAACACCCATCTTTTCTACCACTTAATTACAATAATAACCAGACCAAAACGTGTATTCTATGTCTTTTATGTCGGAATTATGCGTGGTTTGTGTTTTTGTTGTAATTTAGGACGAAATTGTGAAAAGTGGAGAAAACACGGGAATTCACGGGCATTCACGGCTTTTATTGAAGAAAAAGATGAAAGACGGAGTCGAGAAGTCAAAAGTGGAAAAAGAACGGAAGTCCAAGACCAATTCTGAAGATTTATCGAAGAAAAAGTCAAAAGACGGAAGTTTATCAAAAGCCGAGAAACTCAAGTCTATTTTACTGAAGAAATTAAAGACGAGTTCAAAAGATATCCCGAGCCACAAGTCCTTAAAGTCCAAATTAAAAGAAAGATTAGAAGAAAGGGACTAATGGTGCAATTAAAAGAAGATTAAAGAAGGAGGGACTAAGCATGCAATTAAGGAAGCTTCCTAAGCAAGCCTTAATCTCCCCTATATATAGATTAGATCATTTTTCATTTTCCTCTTGTTGACTAATCGTGACAATTAGTTCTTCCATGGTTGGTGGCTTGACAAACCATTCTCCCACTTTCATTTATGCACATTTAATTACTTGCACATTTAAATACATGTTTTGCACCTTTGATTACTTTTAATTTCAAGTAAGTGTTTCTTTTAATTACTTGCACCTTTACTTTATCTTGTTAATCTTCTTCTACCTTTCTTTGATTTACACGTTTTTATCTTATTGATTTGTTAAAGGTTTGATTTTTATGCTTTTGATTGTTTTAAATCATTTGTTTTCATAGCTTATTTGATTTATTTTCAAGTTTATATATTTTTTATAAAAGTTATTTTTATATAAAAGTTGTTTTTCTTAAAGTTTATCTTTTTAGTGTCTTAAAAGCTTTTAACTTTCAGTTTTATAACTTATTTTTACACGGTTTTAGCTAAGTTTTTCGTCTAGTGCTTATTAGGATTATAGCTTATTTACTTATCTTATTTTTAGAATTCTTTTCCGTATTCCGATTGGTATCAATCGGAAAGGGGTTTATCTTTCCGATTGGCGAGATCAGAAAAGGGTTTGACATTCCTATCATTATTCCGATTGGTGAATTGGCCTGGTATTCCGATCAGGGAGGGACTTGAGGTATTCCGATCAAGGTAAGGTGACATAATCCGATTGGTACCAGTATGTTCATTCCGATTGAGGTGTAGTTTGGTATTCCGATTGGGTGAGGTGACAGCTATTTCCGATCGTGGGTTCCGATTGACATTCCGACCAGTGTCTTTCCCATATTCCGATCAAAGTGTTTGGTTATTCCGATTGGGTGAGTGACAACATTCCGATTGGGGTGATTGTGCACCGATCGGAATATATTCCAATTGGGCTATATTTTAGTGTTTTGTCTTGTTTTATTTTTACGTTATCATTTTCTATACTTGTCTAATTTTAATTTCCGTCACACCTTAATTTTTAAGTCATTTTAATTAAGTTACTTTTCGTCACATTTTTTTAATATCGCACCCTTTTGTTTAATTAGACTTAGATTTATTTTCTCGCACTTTACTAATACTGCCCTTTACTTAACGACATTTACTTTTAAGTATTTGCACATTTAAATTTAAAACCAACCAAAATTATTTGTTTTCACCAAAATAAAACTGAGTCACATAGAAAACTAAGATCAATTCGATTAGACACACATCAACGAACACACATAATTTTTATACAGGGTGTCAAAAGCCTTGTATTAAATGGCGCCGCTGCCGGCTCTTTTCGTTAAGATCAACAGTTTTCTGTGAGAGACACGTTGCTTTTTGGGATCCGTTCACTTGTGAACGTTACTTTTCTTGCATCAAAAATAAAAAATCATAAAAAATAAAAAATTCATAAAAAACATAAAAATTAAAAATTTCAAAATTCCAAAAAGATTTTATCTTTCTTGTGTATATATATTGTCTTTGTGTTTGGTTTTGTTTTCTTTTGCATTTTCAGGTATATGCGTACTAGATCTTCTAATTATCAAGAGCCCGAGCCTCAAGAAGATTTAGATATGGCAGGTGTTAACAACAACATTCCACCGAACCTGAATAATAATAATAACAACAATGCTCTTCCACAGCCCGATCTTCGGACCATGGAGGAACTTTGTCAACCAACAATGTTTGGACGAGGAGGACCGATTGCGCCGATGCAAATCAACGCTCCTGAGTTTTCGTTGAAGCACCACATGATTCAGCAAGTACAAACAAACCCATTTAGAGGATTGCCTGATGATGATGCCAACAAACACCTCGACAAGTTCATTACTATCACCCAGAGCATGAAGTTGGCTGGTGCCACTATGGATGAGCTTCGCCTACAACTCTTTCCACACACTCTATTACATCATGCCGAGAAATGGTTTGATCGTCTCCTGAAGAATTCTATTCACACTTGGGATGACATGACTCAACGCTTTTTGTCGCGCTACTTTCCACCATCCATGGTCACAAGCCTTCGCAATCAAATCAGCGGCTTCATGCAAGACCCTGATGAATCTCTTTTTGATGCTTGGGAGAGATATAATGTCTTGATCGATCGATGTCCAAACCACAACATGCTTCCGGTCACCTTGATCGATACTTTCTACAACGGTTTGACTTTTCGAGATCGTGATACGATTAATGCAGCCGCCGGTGGCACATTCATGAAAAGGAGACCCGAGGAGTGTAGAGAGTTAATTGAGAACATGACTACTCACCACAAGAACTGGGATTCCTCTGCATCTTCTAGGAACAACCCGAGAGTCAATGTTTCCTCAACCTCAGCAAACCCTGAGATGACCGAACTCACCCGCATGATGACTGAAATGAGCAAAAGTATTACGCTTCTCGCTTCAAATCAACAACAACAACAAGTTAAAGCGGTTGCTAATCCTTGTGAAACATGTGGCGGTCCTCACTCATACACCGATTGTCCTTCAACACAAGGAAATCCGGAAAATGTGTATGCAGCTTATGGTAATTATTCACCGGAAAATTACCAAGCTCGACCTCAAGGGGATAGAAATCTGCTGAGCTACCGATCCAACAATTACCTTTCACCCGGTTTTTCTCCTCAAAACCAAAACCCCGCCAACACCTACACTAGAAGCAACCAAATCCCACCAAGAGCTTCTAATCCTTATCACCCACCCACCCAACAAAACCCACCCATTAATCCCGATGTTGAGGCCATCATGAGAACCCAAGGTGAGCAAATCAAGAACTTGCAGAGCCAAATTATCAATCTGAAAGGAGATATCATAAAGCAAGGAAATGAGATAAGATCCGAGCTTCGAAATGATATTCAATCCTCCTTCAGCAATCAAACCAATGATTTGAAGAATATGCTGGCTAGTTTCTTGCCTGCCGCTCAACCTTCTTCTTCGAGTTCTCTACCTTCAAACACCGTCACTAATCCGCGAGCTAATGTGAGTGCTATTACTACACGTAGTGGAGTCACCATCGTAGGACCACCAATCCTACCCCCATCATCTACACCTCCTCCACCACCATGTATCCCTACTCCTCCTACACCTAGTATTAGTGCACCATTACCGTCTCCGCCTCGACGTGATGAAGTTCCCACCAATGATCCTTCAACATCTCAACCTTTACCTACACCTGCACCTTCACCACCCAAACCCAATATCCCTTATCCTTCTCGCTTGGGCAAGAACAAAATGCTAAACAAGGAGGACGCTCAAGTGACTAGCTATATCAAGATGATTTCTCAAATGAATTTCAACATTAGCTTTCTTGAGGCACTTGTCCACATGCCCAAATTTGTTAAAGCATTTAAGGAATTGCTTAACAAGAAGGAGAAGCTGATTGAACTCGCCAACACACGCTTAAATGAAAACTGCTCTGCAGTTATTCTTAAAGAACTTCCGGAAAAACTTGGAGATCCCGGTCGTTTTGTGTTGCCTTGCATGTTCAACAAAACTGAAGAATTTACTGCCCTTGCTGATCTCGGGGCTAGTATTAATTTGATGCCTTTGAGTGTTTGGAAAACACTATCATTGCCCGACCTCACTCCAACAAAGATGACTCTTGAACTTGCAAATCGCACTCTCGCTTACCCTGTTGGTATAGCCGAAGACGTGTTCATTAAAGTTGGCACATTTACTTTCCCGGTCGATTTTGTCGTAGTTGATTATGAAATGGACCCTCGTATTCCTTTAATACTTGGTCGGCCATTCTTGAGAACCGGACGAGCTTTAGTGGATGTTGCCGAAGGTGAGTTAATCTTACGAGTCGGGGATGATGCAAAAGTTTTCAAAATGGGGAAGCTTACTAGTTTAACTTTTGGAGGCCGAGAATCAGTGAATATGATTAATGTGCTAGATGACTTTACCATCTACGAAAATCCTCTATTCGACTCTTGCATCGATAATCCACTTTTTCATGATGATGTGGATGATTCTCTCCCTACTTTGGACGCTTCTCCCATTTATGATTCGTCACCGGTCTTTGATGCTTATGATGATGCTGATTCTAGCTCAGATTCGGATGATTTTGATTGTACTTCTGAGTATCCCGAGCAGCCTACATATGATGATTTTGATGAGGCCGATACTCTCTCGAGGGATTCTTCACATGATGAAAATCCTCCGCCATCACTCGATCCTACTTTGGACGCTTACTCATTCGAGGAAGATTTCTCTATGTTTCTTAATACATACTTCCCGCATGAGAGTGATGCACCTCCTCTGGACTTTGAATCTTATCGTCTTGATCCTACTTTGGATTTGAAGAAAATTTTGTCCAAGGAGAAGAAACCGGTTGACACCGAAGTCCGTTGCACGTATGATTTAACACCTCTTTGTCCACCTTCTGAGGACGAGGTTGTGCTCCTTTGCGGATCTTCTTCACACTCGGCTGAGCCTGAGTGCTATTTTCCCTTAAAGGAAAAGGTGTTCGATCCCGGTATTGCAATCTTTGAGCCATCTCAGTATCCACCTGATGAAATAAAAGGAAAAATCTTTGGAATCAATGAAGACATGCTTGCACCGCTTCCTACTTGCTTCCGCCATGCTCCAGCAATGCTTAAGGGAACCTTGCCTCTTCTTTGGCTTGCCTTGTTCGCCTTAAGCCTATGCTACTTGCTCGATGAAAACTATGTCTTTGATCCTGGTGGATATGTTTCAAGCTTCTTCCATTGATAATCAAGGTCGAGTCAGGCTAATGACTCGGTTAACAAAAATTCAGCGCTTCTTGGGAGGCAACCCATGCATCTATCTTTTCGCTTTCCTTATCATAAGTGTAGGGGGACCCGTTGGATTGTTTTCCTCTCCTCACTTCTTAATCAGGGATTCGAGCTTCAATGATCCACTCTTGATGATTCTTGACGACCCATGATCCCGTGTTCTACTTATTCTCGGTTCTATCCTAAACTCTTCTCGATTCTCTATTTTATATGTTCTCAATATTCAAATAGGAATCTCTTTAGTTGTCTCTTCCTTAGCGAGATTTAAACAAAGTGCACAATGTCCTAAGTGTAGGGGAGTTTACTCCCACATGCTTAAACATTGAGGACAATGTTTATCTTAAGTGTAGGGGGGACTTCTATCGAAGTTAAGTGGCCTTTTCCTTGTATTTGTCCTCATTTTAACCGGAAAATTTGATTTTTCGACATTTTTCAAAATTTTTAATCTATTTTGGCCTAGTTGTATAGTTGCATTTTCCTTTGTTATAGTTATTTTCTTTCCTTATTAGAATAAATTTTTAATAAGTGGTTTTAATTTTCAAAACGTTGTGAATCTTTTGACTCAACCCGAGTTTACTTGCCTAAGTCTAATCTAGCTAGTATCCTTAACATGTTTAAGTCAAGTTTTCCTAGGCTTTTATATAGGGAGCTATAAAACGCGAAAGTCTTAACTCTCACGGGTTAAGAACAAGAACTTTTCGCAAGTTCCTATAATTGATCCTAGAAAGTCGTTTATCAAGGGAACTTTAAAATGCGATTTCTAAACTTGAAAAAGTCTAAGAATCTGCAAGATCCTATAGGCGACTCGAAAACCCAAAACTTTGATTTAATAGGCTAAGCATCCACGAGTCTCATTCCTTGAGATTTTAAACTGTGGAGAACGAGAGATGATAGAGTCAATTATAAGTTCGGTATTCTTTCGTGAATTTATGTGAGTTAATTATGAGCCTATTCTCCCTCCGCTTGTTAAATAAATTAATCTGCTAATAAATAAGGATGTACGATTTAAAAGGTTACTTAGCTTCTAGCCCCAGATCGTTTAAAAGTTGCTCGGTAATGACGAGAGTTCATAGCCAAGGCATAACTTATGAAGCGGGGTGCGAAGATTGGCAAGTCCAAAAAGGCCCTAACAAGGCATGAGGGCTACATTTTTTTTTGCTAAAGATCCAAAAGTGATGTGAAGAATCATTTATCGAAAATCAATATGAAGGATCGAGACACACGACGAAAAGCAAGAACTCCCCAAAAGTCATGGAGAAGTCTATCCGAAAAGACCCTAACAAGGTATGAGGATAAATAGATCCAAGTCCTAAAAGGAGGCGGATCGTTGTATATCAAAGTCCAAAATAAAGATTGGAGAAAAATGAAGAAGTCGTGGTCCATATATGAAGAACCTCTCAAAAATTCCAAGTGAAGAAATTCCAATTATGAAGAGAAGACCATTATTTCATGAACGTCTCTCAAGATTTGAAGTATGAAGTCGCTGCCAAATATCGGCCCGAGAAAGGTCTCAAATCGCGAACCAAGTTATGCCAAGATATGAACTTTTTGATATCCCGAGAAGCAGTTTTAAAAGATTTGGTCCTTTAGCTAACTATTGATTAAATCGTGCACCTTATTTTCAGACTAAACAACTATCTAAATAAGTCAAACAATGCATCTTCGTGATCATTCAAGACAAATAATAAAATATAAGAGATACCCATAGGAATAAGGGAGTCTAAGTGAGTAATTGGCCCACATGAGTTTGTGTTAGTCTACTAACTTATAATAACAATGATCTCGTTTTTAAGCTTGGTTTGGAGAAAGTGAAAGTTGAGGATGATGATTATTCATGACATTTTCAAAACCCAAGGTATGCTTTTAATTTCTTTGCTTTGCATTTTTATAATTTTCTATCTCTTGAATAAAGGCCAACGTGGATTGATTATGATGAAAAGTGTAAACATGCTTTGTAACTAATGCATTGCATGAGGACATTGCAATGGTCAAGTGTAGGGGATTTGATAGGTGTGAAAACACCCATCTTTTCTACCACTTAATTACAATAATAACCAGACCAAAACGTGTATTCTATGTCTTTTATGTCGGAATTATGCGTGGTTTGTGTTTTTGTTGTAATTTAGGACGAAATTGTGAAAAGTGGAGAAAACACGGGAATTCACGGGCATTCACGACTTTTATTGAAGAAAAAGATGAAAGACGGAGTCGAGAAGTCAAAAGTGGAAAAAGAACGGAAGTCCAAGACCAATTCTGAAGATTTATCAAAGAAAAAGTCAAAAGACGGAAGTTTATCAAAAGCCGAGAAACTCAAGTCTATTTTACTGAAGAAATTAAAGACGAGTTCAAAAGATATCCCGAGCCACAAGTCCTTAAAGTCCAAATTAAAAGAAAGATTAGAAGAAAGGGACTAATGGTGCAATTAAAAGAAGATTAAAGAAGGAGGGACTAAGCATGCAATTAAGGAAGCTTCCTAAGCAAGCCTTAATCTCCCCTATATATAGATTAGATCATTTTTCATTTTCCTCTTGTTGACTAATCGTGACAATTAGTTCTTCCATGGTTGGTGGCTTGACAAACCATTCTCCCACTTTCATTTATGCACATTTAATTACTTGCACATTTAAATACATGTTTTGCACCTTTGATTACTTTTAATTTCAAGTAAGTGTTTCTTTTAATTACTTGCACCTTTACTTTATCTTGTTAATCTTCTTCTACCTTTCTTTGATTTACACGTTTTTATCTTATTGATTTGTTAAAGGTTTGATTTTTATGCTTTTGATTGTTTTAAATCATTTGTTTTCATAGCTTATTTGATTTATTTTCAAGTTTATATATTTTTTATAAAAGTTATTTTTATATAAAAGTTGTTTTTCTTAAAGTTTATCTTTTTAGTGTCTTAAAAGCTTTTAACTTTCAGTTTTATAACTTATTTTTACACGGTTTTAGCTAAGTTTTTCGTCTAGTGCTTATTAGGATTATAGCTTATTTACTTAGCTTATTTTTAGAATTCTTTTCCGTATTCCGATTGGTATCAATCGGAAAGGGGTTTATCTTTCCGATTGGCGAGATCAGAAAAGGGTTTGACATTCCTATCATTATTCCGATTGGTGAATTGGCCTGGTATTCCGATCAGGGAGGGACTTGAGGTATTCCGATCAAGGTAAGGTGACATAATCCGATTGGTACCAGTATGTTCATTCCGATTGAGGTGTAGTTTGGTATTCCGATTGGGTGAGGTGACAACTATTTCCGATCGTGGGTTCCGATTGACATTCCGACCAGTGTCTTTCCCATATTCCGATCAAAGTGTTTGGTTATTCCGATTGGGTGAGTGACAACATTCCGATTGGGGTGATTGTGCACCGATCGGAATATATTCCGATTGGGCTATATTTTAGTGTTTTGTCTTGTTTTATTTTTACGTTATCATTTTCTATACTTGTCTAATTTTAATTTCCGTCACACCTTAATTTTTAAGTCATTTTAATTAAGTTACTTTTCGTCACATTTTTTTAATATCGCACCCTTTTGTTTAATTAGACTTAGATTTATTTTCTCGCACTTTACTAATACTGCCCTTTACTTAACGACATTTACTTTTAAGTATTTGCACATTTAAATTTAAAACCAACCAAAATTATTTGTTTTCACCAAAATAAAACTGAGTCACATAGAAAACTAAGATCAATTCGATTAGACACACATCAACGAACACACATAATTTTTATACAGGGTGTCAAAAGCCTTGTATTATACATTGTACATACAATATTATATTTAAAAACGCTTTTAAATCATTAAATAAATACAAACATGTTATCTTTAAAAAGTCATAATTTGTGAAAAGTACATTTTATTTTCGACATGGGTTCGGCGTCACTATAAAATAAAATGAGATAGATGTTAAACTGTCGTTTTTTGAAATATATAGTTATAATGATTCATAAGATAATAAGATTATTTATAACATAATGATTTTACAAAGTATTTGCAATCGCAATACACGGAAATGAGCATTTGATTATGTACATTGTACAAACAATATTATATTTAAAACACTTTTAAATGGTATTAACATTTATCTTTAAAAACTCATAATTTGTGAAAAGTACATTTTATTTTCTACATTGTACAAACTAATAAAACGCATATACTTTTATACAATTTATATACCGTACAAATCACATTTTAATAATCATACCAAATCAATAGATATACGAAACAAAAAAAGCCGTCACAAAGTAAGTATAGGTTGTTTAACGATAATAACAATATATAGTTTTCAAAAATGAACCAACTCAAGAAGTTAAACCAGAAACCAAAGTCGCCATCGATTCGGCCTCACAATAAAACAAAATGAGATAGATATTAAATTGTTGTCTTCTGATATATATAGTTGTAATCAAACATAAAATTATAAAATTATTTATAAAAAATTTGCAATGGCAACACACGGATAATAACATTTCATTATGTACATTGTACAAAAAGTATTATTTTTAAAAACACTTTTAATTCATTAAACAAATTAAAAAAATGTTATATTTAAAAATTCATAATTTGTAAAAAGTACATTTTATTTTGTAGTTTGTACAAACTAATAAAACGCATATACTTTTATACAATTTATATGACGTATAGATAACATTTTAATAATCATATAAGATCAAAAGATATAAGACACAAATAAAATAAATCACAAAGAAAGTATAGGTTGTTTACTTATAGTTACGATATATAGTTCTTACAAACAATAAAATAAAATGAGATATATTAAATTGTCGATTTTTGAAATATATAGTTAACCAGAAAACAAAGTCGCCATCGGTTCATAAAAAAATCATTTTACAAAGACACGTAATTTTTAAGATAACTATATAAAAAAAAATTTGTTAAAGACATGTATTTATTCCACAAGCATATAAATAAGGTTGTATTTATCTAACATATACTTAAAGATATGGTAAGATTGGAAAAACACAATTTTCAAACTAAGTAATGATAACACTTTAAAAAAAACGTGCCACAACAATTACACTCAGCCGCCCTTATTAACCTACTCACAATTATTGAGATCACTTTTCATCTTAACACACATAACAAGTTCTATTATCTGATCAAGGATCAAGGTACGTTATCTATATGTCCTCCAATCTATTCACGCTATTTTGATGATTGGTTATTGTTTTCATTAGCAAGTGTTCCAACTTAGATGAGTTAGTATGTTTAAAAACTTGTAAATGATAAGTTGCATGTCTAAAATCAGTTGTTCATGATTAAAGTGAGGTGATGTTTTGTTATTAATTTTTAAAAATCATTTGATTGGATTAACATTTTGATTATAGTTATCAATTGATCCGTTTTTTGTTTTCTTGGTATGATCGGATTTAATGGGATAAATTATATAATGATGTTCTTTGTTTGTTGCTTGTGTTTTTACCATTTATACGAATTCTCTTAAATATGCCCATGTTAGTATTTTGATATTAGTTTTCGTTAGGTTAAGTTTTGTGTTAGTAATTCAAATGAAAAAGTTAAACTTTTTTTAGATAAAGCAGTGTTTATAGTTTTTGTATAAGATAGTAATAGGAAAAACTTAATGACATCTCATTTTCCGTAACCTACTCGATCCAGATTACAAAAGATGGTTTTTTCAATTGCAACAGATGTTGTTTACTATGGGATAGGGATAGAATTAGGGTTTGCAAAAAGTTTTGCAAATTTTGAAAAGATTGAAAAGATTTAAACAATCCTGCCTATGTTAACTTGATTTCCATATTGGCATTTGACTTTCGCATTTTGATATTATTTTTTCTTAGGTTAAGTTTTGTGTTAGTAAATGAAATGAAAAAGTTATACTTTTTTTAGATAAATCATGGTTTATAGATTTTGTATAAGATAGTCAAAACTTAATGACATAAATTTTGTTTGAATCAAGTTGTTTTTCGAGTTTTCATTATCGTCGATTTTGATTTTGTAGTTTTTATATTATTTCCGATCTTTATGTTTGTATTTATTGAACATAGGATGAGTCTTCAATTTATTTTCGACGCCAACCGACGCAACATAACAACAGAACAAGTAAGTGTATACTACATGCTAATATGATCCTTTTAACTATGTTATTTAACATGTATTGTTCATTGTTATCAATTAATTCAAATCTGTTTTTTTTGTATACTTACAGGTGTTACCAAGTTATTTTGTTCACAATTTGTGGTCGGGCAGCCTGTGGCTATACCTTGTTAACAACAAAGGGACCAAACATAAAGTGTGGCTTAAGACAATCAATGGTACCACACATTATGCATTGTACTCCAATGAATGGAAGGGATTTTTGAATGACAGTAGATACTCTGCCGCTCAAATTTTTCACTTTATCCGTGAGGGGGAAGATGAATTCTATGTCACAGCATATGACACTACTAGAGCTGAACTGAATGGTTATAATCTGGACCGAGTAGGTTACAAGCAAATGAGGTGTATTGTAACTTTGGGAGGCATCAACGAAACCCCTGTAAGTAAACTCACCAATGCTTATATAATGTACAAACATAACTGGCATCATGAATTTGATATTTTGGTATGCGGCCACTTCCTTATCAATTCCTTCCAGAACTCAATGGCAATCAAATATCAGTCAGGGTCAGTGATGCAGAAGTCTCGACCGTCAGTGAACGTCGTGTAAGACTTTCTCAAGACCGTTATGGTCATGTGTTTTTTCGACAAGGATGGAATACTTTGATTGCAGTTGAGAACCTTGAAATTGGTGATAGATTAGTTTTCACTAATTTATTGGAAAACACAGTGTCTATGATGCCATTTGGGGATAATGGTTTTGGCCTCCGTTTTGAGAGAGTGCTAAGGATGCGTTTGAACAGACGCATTCCGTTCATACGAAATCCAATCGATGAAGGTACGTTCATATAAGTAGATTATATACAAGTTTTTTTACCATTCTCTATGTATAAAGTGTACATATAAAGTAGTCACTTATTTATTTAAAGAACCTTACGGTTTATAATACAAAAAGAACCTTAATGTTTATATTTAAACGAGAAATGGCTAAAACGTTTCACCTAATTGTGGACGTTTATCTAATTTGTCGTTCAATGCTGATTCTTTTAAGGTTGTTATAAAAATTACCTACTTGTTACATTAATTGGACGTTTAAAATTTGTATCAATTGTAGATGAAAGGATGCAACACGAATGTGTATGGAGAGGACATTCTGAGCACGAAAATGAAGACAGGTGCTTTTACAGTCCAATATTGGCCTACGTAACTGAACGCAACAGACTTGTAAGTGTTCTTTAATTTGTTGTATTGCTTATTTTTAATCAATGTGCGTGAACTATTTTAAAACATAATATTTGAATCTTATTATATATATCTTGTTTATTTGTAGACAATACCAGCAAAATTTGTGAGGGCCAATGGGATTATCAATTATCATAATGCAATCTTGTTCTATGATGATAACGCATTTTATGTGGATGTTGATTTGGTACCTCATCCAGAAAAGCCAGAAAGAAGAGATCACATGACCATTAAAACATACTGGAATGATGTCGTGCATCAATGTAATTTCAGACCTAACAAAATGGTAAGGTTTAAACTCGTAGAGGAGGTTGATGACGCTCTTCAGACGGTTGACCCATTGCACCCAGTCATAATACCAGTATTTCATATGTGTTAAAGAACAGGTTGGAAAAGTACTTCATTATGATGATCTTGTATGGCGCTCACTGTCGGTATTTGTACGTTATTATCTTCATGGTTAAACTTTTAGACCTTTATATAATTATGTAAGACTTAGCCATCATGGCTTGTTTATTAGGTAAGATATAAGAGATGTACTCTAGCTTTTGGCTAAAAATTTCAAAACTTTTGATTATGTTTAGCATAACTATATTGTATGCTAATGGTAACAACCATGGATGTTTTATCAATACAGATGAGTTATATCTGTATCATCCTTGGCAGACCAATTTTATAATGATATCGTATTTAATATGTGGTTTGAATTGTTGAGCGAACGATGATACCAAATTTGGTTAAATGATGGTGTTGCATCAAGATATGCAACATCAAACAAGATCATCATAATTCATAATATAGGATAAAGACAATAAACGCATGTGGTTAATACGTATACAAATAAAAAAAGTAATTTGGCAATTGAGAAAAAAATTCATGGATAAAGAAAACACTTATTTCCATAGTATTATGATATCACTTAATCCTCCCATTCTGAATTTGTATCCTCATCGTCAGTAGCACTATCATCCGCATCATCATCCGCATCCGCATCATCAATGAAATCGGTATCATCATCAACCTCGTCAAGTTCATCAGTAAGATCTTCGGAGTGTTGTATATCAATTCCATTGTCATCTTGATTATCGTCGTCGTCATCATTGATATGGTTATCTTCAAACTCCTCATCAGCACTATCATTTAGAAAAGAATTCTTCTGCCAAATACAACGTAATTTCACAAATTAACTTATAAAATAAAAATACCTTATTTATAAAATTATGTTTAAAATAACATACCTCTTCATATTGACCATCACTTATTGTATTATTAGTGTGTTGTTTTTCTTCGTCTGATGAACTTGTTTCAACTACATATCTTCGTACAATCCTGCCATTTTTCGTTAATCGTCTTCTTTTAAAAGTGATTGGTTCAATGTCTTTGTTTGATGTTGCGCCAACTTCTGCTGGTTCTTTAGTGTCTCCAAGGTTAGGTTGTGACGCGTCAACGTTTTCATGCTTTATGCTTCCCTGCAACGAAAAACAACATATGAGCACACATATTATATGTTTCAAATAACAATCACAATATAATCATCAATCATGAATCAAAATTCGATACTATACCTTCATGTTATGTATATCCACACGAGTATGATGATAATAACTGTGATGTTAATTGATGCTGATAACCTTTTCTTCTTGGTGGTGTGATTTATATATAATGTCTTGGATTGCATATTTCACAAACAAAAAGAGGAAACATATTTCTTATTTCTTTAGTTGATTTAAGAATTTTAAATCTTTAAATAGTGGTGTAACATTTACTTTTGACTTGCAAGGTTCTAACTATAATATCTTAAAATATTTTTGTCAATGACAATTGACAGTTATCAATGGGAGGATGTATTATTACCATAAGTGTTTTTCTATCATAATTTTAGAATAAACCATAAAATTCAATTTGTGATTCTGTAAAATATTTTTACGTTTGACTTCATCAAATTCACTAAAAATGTTACATGTTGGAAGGTGCAAGTCATGTTGACAAAACCTGTTGTCAACGACATGCTTGATTCATTCATATTTTAACTTAATCATAGTCCAAAATTATCATAGTGACTTACACATATGGAGTTTTGTTACTAATGATATTGTTTAGGACGGATTCTAACAATAAATTGTGGTAACATCATGATGATGGAATGTGAATTTATCACACAATTCATATACACAATTAGTTTGTTACTAACCAACAGGTGAATGACGGGTTATTAAAATAGGGGTTTGAAAAACAAAGGAATGACTTTATATATGAATGATAGAAAATGTGATATATAGGAGCCAAAAATTTAGGGTATGTAACATTTTAAGTTTCTCAAGATATGTGACACACAATCACAACCATACATGAAATATGAATACATAAAACAACATGAACCAAAACTTGAGTCTATTTTAATAAAAAAAAGCGAACCCAAAAATGCCAAAATGCAAAGTTGTATGAAGCAGACATTATTCATAATTATTTTTATGTAAAAAAGTAATCATAAACGACAAATTCCGATGCTACAAAGTTCTCAATATAAGTTGAGCAGGCGTTTTAGTTCTCTTGCTTCATATGTCTTTGGGTTAAACTCGATATGTGTAACGTCCGTAGATTCCAAGAGGTTACCTGAAAAATATTAGGAACTTGTTAAAACCATACTATGTATACATACCATTATTTCATAGATTAGTAATAACCTGTTGGCGTGCGAGTAAGCTTAACCCGTGCAGCATACATGACAACAAGTTCACAACTTGCACTTCCAATCTTTCTCTTCAGAGTAGCCGGAACGTGGTGCAATAAAATTTTGATTTCCATACCCCTATTTATGCATTCGTAGATATTATTAGTTAGTGATTGTGGAAATAATTCATATACCAAGTATCCGTACTAAGAGCATAAACACTTACATACAATCCTCGAGAAACAATTCACAAGAATCGTGAGGACCGGTATTGATAACTTGTAGGTATTTTTTCAAAGACACTTCTTTGAGTTTAGCAACAACATCTATATAAAGTATAATATGATAGAATTAGAGCAAGCCGTGATAATTATGTGAAATATGATGTATACATTTGATATTACCTATTAACATATTCCTTGTTGTCCGATCATTCACGAGTTCCCTAATTGAAGCAACGTTTGGATACTTGGCAAACAAGTGACTTTCTTCATCAATTTCTCTTTGAATCTCAGTTTTGTTGCTTACTTGAATCATCCAGTCATTTTGGACAAAGGTGTAGTTATCTAATTTTGGTGTGTTGTATTGATTGTTATGAACTATTTGGAAATAGTTCAAAGAAAAAACACCACCTTCTAAGTTTTGTTCGAGATAATAAGGAATAAGCTCGTTGGGGACCATAGCAGCAATTTTTTGTCCCTACAATTTTATAATTGGATTTCTATCAAAAAAAAGTTTAACCATAATAACATATGTAACAAAGAGTTTATTTAACTTACAAATTCATCAAGTAAAAACAACCAAAGTATGTTCTCTTTGTCATCCATCCATACAAAGTGTATACGAACTGCCTTGCAAGTGTACCACATAAGGGGTTTATAAAGTAATTTGAAGCTTTCTACAGATTCATATGTATATGTTTCCTGGAAAATAAACAATCTTAACATAAATATATCGCATTTTAGTGCTTTAATGATATACATGGCAAAACAATTCAGTTTGGATATTAGGGTTTTGCATTAATATAAATTTTTTAGTTTACCTGAGGAAATTGATCCACAGCATTCGATGGTAGAACCATATCAATTTCCATATGACCAAAAGATTCAGCCAATTCCTGGTTCATCTGACAGAACAAAAAAACATGTATAAGAATGATACGCATGATATTCAACACGTATTATAAAGTAATCAATATACCTTCATGATGTTCATATAATTGTTTTCCATTGAGTCAACGAAGTTGTTTTTTGTTATTTGAAACGGCAGAGAAGGAATGGACTATTTATATAGGTATTGTTATGAATGGTAGCCTTTAAAGTCAAATTTTATTTTCGGACAGTAATATTGTATTTTAATAATTTTAATTTTGTTTTAAGATATTAGTTGTAAGTATTTTGTTTCCCTTTTGGTTTGCTTATGATTTGTGTTATGTTTTACCATGTATAGAATATTAGTTGTAAATGGGTTGTAACAAATGCAATTCCGAAATAATAAGTATTGCAAAATAAGTGTTGCAAAATTCAACCAAACAATAAGTATTGTAAAATTGAACAATGTTACAAACGTAATACTAAGGAACCAAAAAGAACCAGGAAGCAACATATATGTTAAGGAACCAAAAAGAACCAGGAAACAACACACGAATACTTAAAGAAACAAGAAGCAACAAAGACAATTACAATAAGGAAAACTATCTAATAGAGACATACAAACAACACACGAAAAATTATAATTTGTTCTTTTCATTATAATTCATTAATAATAGGAATATCATAATTGGTAATCCGAAGCAACTAAGCTTTCAATATCAAAACAGTATAGAATTTTGTTAAACAAGATTTTAACAATAAGCATGGACAATTGTGAGTTATTCATCCAGGTCACTATCATCAAACATAGCAAAAACTCTTTTCCTTTTCAGCACGCTAACAGGTGATGGAATGTATTCTTCTTCATCGTCGTCTTCGTCATCACTTGAGATGATGATGACATCTTCTGTATTCCAAATATGTGGATATGTTTCGTCGTCTTCATCATCACTTGAGATGATGATTACATCATCCCAATTCCAGTTTATCAATGATGGGTTAAAGTAAGGATTCGAATGTTGAGGAGCAACGACAGTAGGAGGAGCCAGGTGAAAGAACGAAAGGATTATGTATACAAAGTTATAAACACTTTTCATTGTATATAATGTTGAATAATAAACAATTACAGAAACCTAGAAACCTAGAATTATAGAAATAGAGAATTAAAGAAAGAAGAGTATAGTAGAATAAGAAGATGTGGTTTTTCATTTGCATGAGATGATGTTTATATAGGGATAATCCGAAAATTAGGGTTTTCAAAAGTTTTGAAAATTTTGAAAATTTTGAAAAGTGTTAAAACTCTCCCGCGTATACATCATCACTTCTGGCATTGAAAAATGATTTTCCTTGTCAACTCTAAGATTCAATTCAAAGATTCAACATTCTCTTATTTAGTTTCAACATTTCCTTTTTTAGTTTCAACATTTCCGAAAATAAGGTGGTTGAAAAAAAAGTGGTTTTTCTTTTATAAAAGGGTAGAGATAGATAATATGAGAATGACTACTAGAGAACCTATTGCACCATAAACTAATTTGACTTAACGATTGAATGGCTTTCCAGATAAGTTAGGTTCGTGTGTAACCCGTAAAAATTGTCGTGTTTAGCCTTAATTGAACACCACTAATAATAGTCCCATACTCATTATCTAACTTGACTAAATGGACCTTCTTATATATACCTAATGATAGTTTACACTCGTAAACCTCGTATCTCATTAGAAATACATGTATTAATAAGTCTTACATGTTTATATATATGTCTTGTACATCTAGTTATATATTGTTGAAATTTAACAATCTAAATCAAATTCGGGTTATATGATACTAAAATTTGGATAGGACACAAAGAACTTATCCTAGGACATAAATAAATTATATTTTAAGCATTCTCATATATAAGCATGGATATTATTCATCTCCTTCTGATGGAATCTAATCAGTAAACTAGGATATGAAGTTAGGCACACAACTTTTCATATTTTAAACCCATTTAACCTGTGAAAAAACACAACCCCAAACAACTCATTTATTTACAATGAGTAAAAGATATAAAATAACAACGTACTTATGTTTTTGTTTCATATTAAACTTTTTACTTTTTTAGTATTATATTTAGGTTAAATATTTCAAAACTTGATTCAATGTGACCAATTTGATGACCCGCTACCGAATTGACAGGTTAAAATGTCTATTTGGCGACCACATAAACAAATATCAATATCCATGTCATCGGGACTTACCATTTTTACAAACCCGTTATTTCAACTTTATTTAAATTATAAAACAATCATTCTGAGCATAATTTATAGCAACAATTCCACAACAAAATAATTTTATAACACAAATTTGTATACAAAAAGAACCTTAACAGAAACCTTGAGATCCTTGACAGTTGACATCGTTGGTTCAATGAATAATAGGATAAGGTGAAAAAAAAGAATAAGAGGATAAAAACTTGTTTACGCTTCAATCATCAGTCGCAACCCATCACGCCATAAGGGTGGAATGTTGAAATTGAATTATTTGGTGGGTGTTTGAATGTAAGTTCAGATTTTTTATGGTTTGGTTTTTTAATTGAGAATTGTATGGTGTTGAAATTGAGGGTTTTTTATAGTTAAACTTGGGGGTTTCGGATTTGGGGGTTTTGATTTGAAACTGAAGGTTTCTAATAGGAGAAATAAGGTATGAAGTAGGGGTGAGCATTTGGACCGTCAGATCGGATCAGACCGGTCTGGACCGGACTGGACAATTTCGGTACGGTTCTCGGTCCAGGGTTTTGGATCATTTTGGTCCTCGGTCTGGTCGGTCCGGTTCGATCTTACAAAAACCCGTTAATTATGTCTAGTAGGATCGGACCGATTGAAGATCAAACCGGACCGGACTATTTCGGTTCGGTATCGGTCCGGGGGTTTTGGACTATTTCAGTCTTCGATTCGGTCGGTCTTGGACGGTCTGGTTCAGTCCGGACCTGTTGCTCCGCCTTGCTCCGCCCTAGTATGAAGGCATGACATAGATGATGGAGACATATATACAATGGAGATGCTGTTAGCCCAGCTGTGGCTTACTCCATCCATATTCAACAAGAACCATCGAGTTCTTTGATGATAGTGGTGACGAAAGAATGGGTATTTACAAGAAATGTGACGGGTTAAGGAAGCGGGTATAGGTAACGGGTTTAAAAACGGGTTACATTTACACCTACCCAAATTACGTGTAAAAGGTTGTCTACGTGTAAGTGACATGGACATATTATGGTAATATGGTTATTATTGTAAAATGCTACTCCCTCCGTCCCAAAAGTATAGTCCATGTTTCCTTTTTGGGTTGTCCCAAATTAATTGTCCATTTCTAAAACTTTTAAAAATAGGTAGGAATTTTAGATCAAGATTACTAGATTACCCTTAATTGAAATCATAATTACAAACTTTAAAAATGTTTTAAATTAACTGGTTAAGGGTAAAACTGTCTTTCTGCAAAAAGTAAGAGAGAGAAAGCTGAAAAAGTGATACTTTTATTAAACTATGTGTTTTTTGTCGGGGGACAATAATTTTGGGATGGAGGGAGTAACAAATTATAGGATTAAATATGATAATAAAAAAGTAAAAGGTTCAATATGAAACAAAAACGTAAGTACGTTGTTATTTTATAGTTTTTACCCTAAATAAATAAGAATGTCACTTGTAACTTAAAACAATTAAATAAAAACCATCACAAGTTCGTCTGATTTGTTAGATCTTCTACGATCTATTAGATCTTCTACAATTATAATGTTTGTAGCAAGGTTTTCAAGATCGGGATCTTACCTAGGATCGTTTTTGTCTTTGCAAGATCGAGATCGTAAAATAGGATCGGGATCGTAAGATCCTACTACAATGTACTATAATGCAATTTTCTTAGTAGTCTTTGTAGTATTTTATAAATTTACAAATTAATATACATCGTAAACACAAAACTATACGAATATTTGATAAAAATGTGGTCCTAAATTATGATTATAAAAATGTATAAGAAGATTTACACGTTTTTTAGATTATACAAAATAGAACCTATAAACTTTTAGTTTTTTATATTGTCGCTCGAGAAAAAGTAAGATCGGATCGTGGTAGATCCTAAGATCCTATGATCAAGATCGGGATCCTATAAGATCTTAAGCATGCAAAGATCCTACGTAAGATCCAGATCGTTTTTTATTTGCAGTGACGTGAAATTGTAAGATCCTGAAATCAAGATCGAGATCTTTACAACATTGGTTTGTAGAGTTATATAGAATGGCTTACTCAATTAAGTAAGTCTATCAAATTATGCCAAATATTTTTCTTTTTTTTTTCTCTTAAAGCAGCGAGTTAGCACTGTAGAGGGGGTGAGCAAAAAATCAGCCCATGATATCTCTATCTCTACTATTTTATAAAGGAAAAATCATCATTTCTTGAAAAGTGAAAAGTGAAAATTGAAAACTTAAATTCCATAAATAGTGAAAACTTAAATTTCATCGGGTCATCGGTTCAATCACCGGGTCAACTTGATCGAGTCACCCGATTATCGGTTCGTTCTCCGGGTCATGGGTTCGCCCATCAGGTCATCGGTTCGATCACCGGATCAACTTGATCGAGTCACCCTGTTCGTTCTCCGGGTCAACGAGCCCATCGGGTCTAACAAGGTTTCAAAAATATAAGATCGTGTTTAATTTGACCCGTTTTTTAACTGCTTGAACCAATCGGATCAAACCGGGTTATTAAAATATTTGGGTTAGAGGGTCAAAATATGTAACTTTTACATCAGGTTATTGAAGGTATTTTAAATTTTTTATGTTGTTTTACTTTAACCCAAGATAAACAACTTGATCTTTTCACGTTTTATTTTGAATGTTACACGAGACTTACCACAATATCACATATCGTTAAAAAAATTTCCGCTACGAATTTCCGCCGCCATGTGCGGGTAATCGTCTAGTTATTAAAAAGAGAGCGAAAAAAAACTGGTTATTTTAAACCGGTTTCACAAACCGATCCGACGGTTAGTAAACGATTTAAAAAAACGAACAAGACCGGTAACCACACACAGCTCCGGTTAAAACAAAACCGTCCGGTTAAAAACCAAACCGGTAGGGTTAAAAACCGTGCCCATCCAGTTAAAAACCAAACCGGTTTAGAAACAGATCATGTATTAAAAAAAGAATACAGCAACTGTTTTGCCCACCTTTAGTAGTTACTGAGCATACCACCTTGCTGAGATGTTCACCGGAGGTTTTATTACTCAGAATTCGATTTTTAGAAAGCAAATACATTTGGAAAACACAAACAAACTAAAAATAATGCTTCATGTGAACAAACTTTATAGACACAAAGCACTAATAATCCCCTGATGAGAACATAGTGCGACCAAAATTACATCATATGCATGAAGTATAACTAAAAGTGCATGTTGAACGCCACAACATATATGTATCATTAAGTAATACATAAAAAAGACATGTTGAGCATGTTGACTCTATGGTTTGAAAGTCAAGCTTTCTAGTTTTGTGACATAATTAGGCTAAATCAACGGTCCCCCCAGATAGTTTTTGTTGCTTCCATAAATTATATAAGCCGAGTTGTATTAGGTAGAAAATTCTCATGTCTCCTATTCCTGATAGAGTAAACAAGTGTGTGAGTGGTAAACTGTGGGTTATGATAGTTAAACCACCACCCTCGGTCTCCTTGTGCACCAGTCCAGTAAGTTTGTAATAGTCTTGAGGATCAGAGGAACCATCTACAGAGTTATTTAGACATCATCAATCAAAATGAAAACCTCAATATATTAGTCATTTGATATGGATACCTAGTTGAGGGAAACAAATAGAGGGAAGTGCCAATGTTCAAAGTTCAAACAACAAAAAAAAATGGAGACTAACCTTGCACAGTTTCATACTCGACTTTGCGTTTCAGGCATCCTCTGTTGCCTGCATGAAAGAAAAAGGCATCAAGGAATAGAACACCAAAGGAAATTTTCAATTTATGAAGCTTTCTTAATCTAATAAAGTGCTATCTAGTTTATTCGGCTAGCTAGAGGTGACAAGCACTTTATACTAAAAAACAAATACTCCGTATGACTTATTTTACTGATTATTAGTATTAATTAAAATGGCTATAAGCATTGGGCGACTTTCAACACCTGTTTCAACTTTGGCCAGGTTCTAAAAATGGGTCAAAATTTATCACTTCTAACTGTTTCAACATTATAAGAGGAAAAACTAGTTCATTAATTATAAAGTGTAAATTGAAAGTAACAAGCATAATTAATATCAATGGTTCCTAATAAGAAAGTGATAGCTAAATCAGGACATGTGATAGTCCGTATATTCACATACATTTTGGTTTACGATCCGTTAGTTTAAAAATCAGCAGTCTCTTTGCACCATCTTCAGTGTCACATTCGACTCTGGTCTCATACACGCCAGGTATCCCTTGTTCAATGGCCTCTATGGTCATGTAGAAGATATACTTATAGGTTAATTTATAAAATTTGCACTCCATGAATTCAGCGCAGCTGACCTGGTTGTCTTCGTCTTTGTTAACATACTAACAACATAGAATTAGTTTATGTAAGCAAGAAAGTTAGAAACGGAGACTGTCTGAAAACATGAAAGCAGGTGGAAGGAATGTAACCATACCCTTTTACAAGAACTGTTAGAGGTGTCAACTGCCAATTTTCCAAGTAAATCAACAACCCTACAAGAAAGTTAGAAACGGAGACTGTATGAAACTTTGAAATTAGCTAAAATGTTTAAGTTCAACTTAAATTTTTTTGTTTAATAAGGATTTTCCCCAGCGACATGTCGCTGGGGAAAATGTTGCCACCGTGGCAATCTATTCTTCCAGGAAAAGTCTGTGAGGTCCGCATGTCGCTGGGGTAAGTCGGTGGGGATACTTTTAACAACGAGCATATCCCAGCGAATTTTCCCCAGCGAAATGTCGCTGGGGAAATATATCCCCAGCGACATGTCGCTGGGGAAACGCCAAAAATATCGTTGGGGTAGGGCGCGAATGTTGTAGTGGATCCTTCTTCTCAACCATATGTAAATACTCGTCCATCGGAACATACAGATGCTCTTGTGCTTTCTGCCACAAGCATGAAATATGTTATGAAATACTCATGTGCCATAATCATGGATGTAGGTTTGTATAGACGAGAAGATAAAAAAGAGGGACGAATAACAAATACATACAGCTGTATCATCCTTTACAAAGTTATTCCAGACTTCCTTCTCATCATTGTTGTTCAACTGATAACTACCGTGGTAATTAGGGGAGCTCCCTAAATAAGAAACAAATATCCACATTTTCTTAGATTAGAAACTTGGTCTTTGTTTTCCTCATAATACATGCAGAATTGTATCGACTTAGCTTATTAATGATCAGAGAGCAACAATAAAAAAAATTTGTATGTAGCGTTGTTATAATTTTTCTAACAAGGAATGGGAATACGTACAGGTTATATTGATATTCTTCTTCGTCTTCTGTGTCTTCTTCTTCGTTTGGGGTAATCTTAAAGTACGACTAAGGAAAAAGGCGGGAAAAATAAAGCTTGAAAATGAAAACTTAAAAACAGAAACTAAAAAGAACCTGAAAACAGCTCATTCGGAATAATCCTTCGTTTGGAATAATCACTCATCCGGAATGTCACCTTCGTTCGGAATGATTCTTCTTCACTCGGAATATTTACCAAAACCATTGATCCGGAATAAATCCTTTACTCGGAATATGTCACTTATCCGGAATAAACTCTTTATTCAGAATGTTGCCTTGGTTCGGAATACTTGATGTTCCGAATGAACTCCTTGATTCGGAACTTTGAATCTTCCGAATGAAGACCTTGATCCGGAATAATTAATTATTCCGAATAAAACTCCTTGATCTGGAATATCTCCTTGGTTCGGAACTTCCACTGATTCGGAATGTTTCAAATGAAGCCTTCGTTCGGAATGTTCCGAATGAAGACTTTTGATTCGGAATGTTTTCTTCATCAAGCCTTGATCCGGAATATCAAATATTCCGAATGAACGCCCCTTTATCCGGAATAACTGGTTGGTTCGGAATATCCACTGATTCGGAATATGTCACTTATCCTGAATAGTGCTTTATTCGGAACTTTCTCAACACAACTCCTTTATCCGGAATATACGTTGATCCGGAATAAACTTGCACAAACCCTTCGTTCGGAATAAAGTGTCGATCCGGAATAAACCTGGGAAAAGAACAGTAACGAAGAACAAGGAGAACAAAAAGAACATGAATCCAATCTAATCTAATCAAAATCAACCACAAGATTAAATCAAACTAATCAATAAACATCTACTAATCATAAACAAACAATCCAAAACAATCAAACTAACAATAATAATCAAAATAATCAAAACCCACTTTAATCAAATCAACAAAAATATCAAAAACATGAACATGAACAATAAAGCATAAAGATATAGATCAAACAAGAAAGGAAGATAGGAGATTGACAATAAAAGTAAAGATTGACAAGAATTAAAAGGAAACTTACTTGAAATTAAATGAATTTAAGGTGCAAGACAAGTATTTAAATTTGACAATTAAGTAAATGACATGTATTTAAATGTGCAAGGAAATGAAAATGGAAGAACTAGTGTCACTCTAGCCAACAAAAACTAATGAAATGAAAATGGATCCTATTTATAGGAGGATTAGGGAGGTGCTTAGGAAGCTTCCCCCTTCTTTCTTCTTTCTTTAATTGCACGATTAAGTCCTTGTCTTCTTAATCTTTTGACTTTAACGACTTTGTCTCGGGATTTCTTTAAACTCGTCTTTGAATTTTCTTCATAAATAAGACTTGAGTTCTTCGGCTTTAAGTAAACTTCCGTCTTTTGACTTTTTCTTCGATAAATCTTCAGAATTGGTCTTGGACTTCCGTTCTTTTTGCACTCTTGATTTCTTGACTTCGTCTTTCGTCTTTTTCTTCGATAAAAGCCCGTGAATGCCCGTGTTTTGTTCCGTTTTCACATTTTTGTCCTAAATCACAACAAAAACACAAACCACGCATAATTCCGACATTTACGACATAAAATACACGTTTTGGTCCGGTTATTATTGTAGTTAAGTGGTAAAAAGGATGGGTGTTTACACACCTATCAAATCCCCTACACTTGACCATTGCAATGTCCTCATGCAATGCATTAGTTACAAAGCACGATTACACTTTCCATCATAATCAATCCATAATGGCCTTTATTAAAGAGATAGAAAATAAAACAAGTAAAGAAATCAAAAAAATGCCTTAGGGTTTTGGAAATGTCATGAATGATCATCATCCTCAATTTTTCACTTTCTCCAAACCAAGCTTAAAAACGAGATCATTGTTATTATAAGTTAGCAAACTAACACGAACTCATGTGGGCCAATTATTTACTTAGACTCCCTTATTCCTAGGTGTATCTCTTATATTTTATTGTTGTCTTGAATGATCACGAGGATGCATTGTTGACTTATTTCGATAGTTATTTAGGCTGAAAATAAAGTGGGACGATTTAATCAATAGTTAGCTAAAGGACAAAATCTTTTAAAACTGCTTCTCGGGACCTTATAAAGTTCATATCTTGGCATAACTCGCTTCGCGATTTGAGACCTTTCTCGGACCGATATTTGGCAGCGACTTCATACTTCAAATGTTGAGAGACGTTCATGAAATAACGGTCTTCTCTTCATAATAGGAATTTATTCACTTGAAGTTTTGAGAGATCCTTCATATTTTCTTCATTTTTCTCCAATCTTTACTTTGGACTTTGATATACAACGATCCGCCTCCTTTTTGGACTTGGATCTATTTATCCTCATACCTTGTTAGGGCCTTTTTGGATAGACTTCTCCATGATCTTTTGGTGAGTTTTTGCTTTTCGTCGTGTGTCTCGATCCTTCATATTGATTTTCGATAAATGATTCTTCACATCACTTGGGATCTTTAGCAACAAAATATATCCCTCATGCCTTGTTAGGGCCTTTTCGGACTCGCCAATCTTCGCATCCCGCTTCAGTAAGTTATGCCTTGGCTATGAACTCTAATCCATACCGAGCAACTTTTAAACGATCTTGGGCTAGAAGCTAAGTAACTTTTCAAATCGTATAACCTTATTTATTGCAGATAAATTTATTAGCAAGCGATGGGAGAATAGGCTTATAATTAACTCACATAAGTTTACGAAAGAATACCAAACTTATAATTGACTCTATCATCTCTCGTTCTCCACAGTTTAAAATCTCAAGGAATGAGACTCGGGATGCTTAGCCTATTAAATCAAAGTTTTGGGTTTTCGAGTCGCCTATAGGACCTTGCAAACTCTTAGACTTTTTCAAGTTTAGAAATCGCATTTTAAAGTTCCCTTGATAAACGACTCTCTAGGATCAATTATAGGAACTTGCGAAAAGTTCTTGTTCTTAAGCCGTGAGAGTTAAGACTTTCGCGTTTTAAAGCTCCCTACATAAAAGCCTAGCAAAACTTGACTTAAACACGTTAAGGATACTAGCTAGAGTAAACTTAGATAAGTAAACTCGGGTTGAGTCAAAAGATTCACAACGTTTGAAAATTAAAACCACTTTATTAAAAATTTATTCTAGCAAAGAAAGGAAATAACTATACAAAGGGAAAACTAATAGGCCAAAATAGATCAAAAATTTTGAAAAATGTCGAAAAATTGATTTTCCGGTTAAAATGAGGACAAATACAAGGAAAAGACCACTTAACTTCGATAGAAGTCCCCCCTACACTTAATATAAACATTGTCCTCAATGTTTAAGCATGTGGGAGTAAACTCCCCTACACTTAGGACATTGTGCACGTTGTTTAAATTTTGCTAAGGAAAAGACAACTAACGAGATTCCTATTTTAATATTGGAAAATATAAAATAGTGAATCGAAAAGAGTTTAGGATAGAACCGGGAAAATGGGAACACGGAATCACGGGTCGTCAAAAATCATCAAGAGTGGATCATTGAGCGCTCGAATCCCTGAATATGAGAAGAGATGAAATAGCAAACACCAACAGGTCTCCCCTACACTTAGGATAAAGAAAGCTAAAAGATAGATACATGGGTTGCCTCCCAAGAAGCGCTTGATTTTTGTTCACCGAGTCGTGAGCCTGATTTGACCTTGATTACCATAGGAAGAAGCATGAAACACATCCACCGGGATCAAATACATAGTTTTCGTCCATCAAATAGCACAAGCTTAAGGCGAACAAGGCAAGCAAAAGAAGAGTAGGCAAGGTTCCCTTAAGCAAAGATGGAGCACGGTGGAAGCAAGTATGGTGAGGTGCAAGCATATCTTCAGTAGTTCCAAAAATTTTTCCTTTTATTTCATCAGATGGATACTGAGATGGCTGAAGAATATCGATACCGGGGTCGAACACCTTTTCCTTTAGGGGAAAATAGCACTCAGGCTCAGCAGAAGTTGAAGAAGATCCGCGAAGAAAATGCACAACCTCGTCCTCAGAAGGTGGAAAAAGAGGTGTCAAATCATATGTGCTGCGGATGTTGGTGTCGTCCGGTTGCTTCTCCTTTGAAAGAATTTTCTTCAAATCCAAAGTAGGATCAAGACGATAATCATCAAAGTCTAAAGGAGGAGCATCACTTTCATGAGGGAAGTAAGTATTGAGAAAAGTAGAAAAGTCTTCCTCAAATGAGTAGTCATCCAAAGTAGGATCAAGTGATGGCGGAGGATCTTCATCATGTGAAGAATCACTCGAAAGAGTATCAGCCTCATCAAAATCATCATATGTGGGAATGTCGGGATACTCGGGAGTAAAATCATCATAATCATCCGAATCTGAGCTAGAATCATCATCATAAGCATCAAAGATCGGTGGAGAATCATATATGGGTGAAGGTTCCAAATTGGAGAGAGAATCATCCACATCATCTTGAAAAAGTGGATTATCATTACAAGTATCGAATAGAGGATTGTTGTAGATGACAAAATCATCAAGCACATTAATCATATTCGCTGATTCTCTTCCATAGGATTTGCTTGTAAGCTTCCCCATTTTGAACACTTGTTGTTCATTCCCGACCCTTAAAATTAATTCACCTTCGGCAACATCAACTAAAGCTCTTCCGGTTCTCAAGAATGGCCGACCAAGTATTAAAGGAATACGAGGTTCAATTTCATAACCAACAACAACAAAGTCGACCGGAAAAGTGAAGGTGCCAACTTTAATGAACACATCTTCGGCAATACCAACGGGGTAAGCGAGAGTGCGATTTGCAAGCTCAAGAGTCATCTTTGTTGGAGTAAGGTCGGGTAATGATAGTGCTGTCCAAACACTTAAAGGCATCAGATTTATACTGGCCCCGAGATCAGCTAGGGCAGTAAATTCTTCGGTTTTGTTAAAAATGCAAGGCAACACAAAACGACCGGGATCTCCAAGTTTTTCCGGAAGTTCTTTAAGAAGGACGGTAGAAAAATTTTCATTTAAGCGTGTGTTGGCGAGCTCAACCAGCTTCTCCTTCTTGTTCAGCAATTCCTTGAATGCTTTGACAAATTCCGGCATGTGGACAAGTGCTTCAACAAGGCTAATGTTGAAATTCATTTAAGAGATCATCTTCAAATAATTCGACACTTGTATGTCATCCTTGGTGTGGAGTTTGGCCTTGTTGAGTCGAGAAGGGTAAGGAATGTTGGGGTTGGGTGGTGGAGGTGTAGCAGGTGAAGGTTGAGATGTTGAAGGTTTAGATGTTGAAGGGTTCTTCTTGGGTACATCGTCATGACGGGGCGGAGACGGTAATGGTGTACTAATACTAGGTGTGGGAGGAGTAGGGATAAATGGTGGTGGAGGAGGTGTAGATGATGGGGGTGGGATAGGTGGTCCTACTATAGTAATTCCACTACGAGTAGTAATATCACTCACATTCGCTCGCGGATTGGTGACGGTGTTTGAAGGTAGAGAACTCGAAGTAGAAGGTTGAGTGGTGGGCAAGAAACTAGCCAGCATATTTTTCAAATCATTCGTTTGATTGATGAAGGAGGATTGTATATTATCTCGAAGCTCGGATCTAATGTCATTTCCTTGCTTGGTGATATCTCCTTTCAAATTGATAATTTGGCTTTGTAGATTCTTGATTTGCTTTCCTTGGGTTCTCATTAAGGCTTCAACATCTTGATTGATGGGTGGGGCTTGTTGAGCGGGTGGGTGATAAGGATTAGAAGCTCTAGGTGGGATTTGGTTGCTTCTATTATAGTTGTTGTTGAGGTTTTGGTTTTGAGGAGAAAAACCGGGTGAAAGGTAGTTGTTGGACCGGTAACTTAGCAAATTTCGATCCCCTTGAGGTCGGGCTTGGTAATTTTCCGGTGAATAATTACCATAAGCCGTATACACGTTTTCTGAATTTCCTTGAGTAGAAGGACAATCAGTGTATGAGTGTGGACCGCCGCATGTCTCATAAGGATTGGCTACCGCTTTAACTTGTTGTTGGTTTGTAGCGAGAAGCAAGATATTTTTGTTCATTTCGGCCATCATGCGGGTGAATTCGGTCATGTCGGGGTTTGCTGAAGTAGAAGAAACATTGACTCTCAGGTTGTTCCTTGAAGAAGCGGAGGAATCCCAGTTTTTGTGATGAGTAGTCATGTTTTCAATAAGCTCTCTACACTCCTCGGGTCTCCTTTTCATAAATGTGCCACCGGCGGCTGCATTAATCGTATCACGATCTCGAAAAGTCAAACCGTTGTAGAAAGTATCAATTAAGGTCATAGGGAGCATGTTGTGGTTTGGACAACGATCGATCAAGACATTATATCTTTCCCAAGCATCAAAAAGAGATTCATCGGGTTCTTGCATGAAACCGCTGATTTGATTGCGAAGGCTCGTGACCATGGATGGTGGAAAGTAGCGCGACAAAAAGCGTTGAGTCATGTCATCCCAAGTATGAATGGAATTCTTCGGGAGACGATCAAACCATTTTTCGGCGTGGTGTGATAAAGTATGTGGGAAGAGTTGAAGGCGTAGAACATCCATTGTGGCACCGGGCAACTTCATGCTTTGAGTGATTGTAATGAATTTGTCGAGGTGTTTGTTGGCATCATCATCAGGCATTCCGGCGAATTGATTAGTTTGCACTTGCTGGATCATGTGGTGCTTCAACGAAAACTCCGCCGTGATTTGTATCGGCGCAATCGGTCCTCCTCGTCCAAACATGGTAGGTTGACAAAGTTCCTCCATTGTCCGAAGATCGGGCTGTGGAAGAACATTGTTGTTGTTATTATTGAGGTGCGGTGGATTATTGTTGTTGTTCACACCTGCCATATCTAAATCTTCACGAGTCTCGGGCTCTTGATAATTTGAAGATCTAGTACGCATACACCTACAAAGGCAAAAGAAAACAATACCAAACAAAAAGAGAATATACACAATAAAGATAAAAATAAAATCTTTTTGGATTTTTGAAAATTTTTAATTTTTATGGATTTTTAACAATTTTTTTTAATTTTTATGGGTTTTTTGAAATTT
This sequence comes from Glebionis coronaria, assembly GCA_025667525.1. Taxonomy (NCBI): domain Eukaryota; kingdom Viridiplantae; phylum Streptophyta; class Magnoliopsida; order Asterales; family Asteraceae; genus Glebionis; species Glebionis coronaria. Next base: position 269,908 of record JANFOE010001408.1, read on the forward strand.
TTTTAAGCAAGAAAAGTAACGCTCACAAGTGAACGGATCCCAAAAAGCAACGCGTCTCTCACAGAAAACCGTTAATCTTCACGAAAAGAGCCGGCAACGGCGCCATTGCCGGGTAAGTATTCCCGCCTGTCACGCGGGTGACCCGGGTTCGATCCCCGGCAGCGGCGCCATTTGATAACTAGATTTTACTTAGTTAAAAAGTTCGTTGATGTGGTCTAATCGAATTGATCCTGGTTAACTATGCGACTCAGTCGTTCTTTGGTGAAACAAATAGTTGTGTCGTTGTAGTATATTAAAAGTGCAAAACTTTAAAGTAAAGAGCATGTAAAATAAAATCTAAATCTAATTTTAAAATAAATGACAAGAATTTAAAAGCGTGACAAAAATTAAACGGCACTAAAAGTAAATAACGTAAACTTAAAACTATCTAAGGCAAACTTAAAACGCAACTAAAACTTAAACTAAGGCAAGGCTAAAATAAATCTAAGGCAAGTAATCTTAAAGTGCGACTAAGGAAAAAGGCGGGAAAAATAAAGCTTGAAAATGAAAACTTAAAAACAGAAACTAAAAAGAACCTGAAAACAGCTCATTCGGAATAATCCTTCGTTTGGAATAATCACTCATCCGGAATGTCACCTTCGTTCGGAATGATTCTTCTTCACTCGGAATATTTACCAAAACCATTGATCCGGAATAAATCCTTTACTCGGAATATGTCACTTATCCGGAATAAACTCTTTATTCGGAATGTTGCCTTGGTTCGGAATACTTGATGTTCCGAATGAACTCCTTGATTCGGAACTTTGAATCTTCCGAATGAAGACCTTGATCCGGAATAATTAATTATTCCGAATAAAACTCCTTGATCCGGAATATCTCCTTGGTTCGGAACTTCCACTGATTCGAAATGTTCCGAATGAAGCCTTCGTTCGGAATGTTCTGAATGAAGACTTTTGATTCGGAATGTTTTCTTCACCAAGCCTTCATCCGGAATATCAAATATTCCGAATGAACGACCCTTTATCCGGAATAACTGGTTGGTTCGGAATATCCACTGATTCGGAATATGTCACTTATCCTGAATAGTGCTTTATTCGGAACTTTCTCAACACAACTCCTTTATCCGGAATATACGTTGATCCGGAATAAACTTGCACAAACCCTTCGTTCGGAATAAAGTGTCGATCCGGAATAAACCTGGGAAAAGAACAGTAACGAAGAACAATGAGAACAAAAAGAACACGAATCCAATCTAATCTAATCAGAATCAACCACAAGATTAAATCAAACTAATCAATAAACATCTACTAATCATAAACAAACAATCCAAAACAATCAAACTAACAATAATAATCAAAATAATCAAAACCCACTTTAATCAAATCAACAAAAATATCAAAAACATGAACATGAACAATAAAGCATAAAGATCAAGATCAAACAAGAAAGGAAGATAGGAGATTGACAATAAAAGTAAAGATTGACAAGAATTAAAAGGAAACTTACTTGAAATTAAATGAATTTAAGGTGTAAGACAAGTATTTAAATTTGACAATTAAGTAAATGACATGTATTTAAATGTGCAAGGAAATGAAAATGGAAGAACTAGTGTCACTCTAGCCAACAAAAACTAATGAAATGAAAATGGATCCTATTTATAGGAGGATTAGGGAGGTGCTTAGGAAGCTTCCTCCCTTCTTTCTTCTTTCTTTAATTGCACGATTAAGTCCTTGTCTTCTTAATCTTTTGAATTTAACGACTTTGTCTCAGGATTTCTTTAAACTCGTCTTTGAATTTTCTTCATAAATAAGACTTGAGTTTCTTCGGCTTTAAGTAAACTTCCGTCTTTTGACTTTTTCTTCGATAAATCTTCAGAATTGGTCTTGGACTTCCGTTCTTTTTGCACTCTTGATTTCTTGACTTCGTCTTTCGTCTTTTTCTTCGATAAAAGCCCGTGAATGCCCGTGTTTTCTCTCGTTTTCACATTTTCGTCCTAAATCACAACAAAAACACAAACCACGCATAATTCCGATATTTATGACATAAATACACGTTTTGGTCTGGTTATTATTGTAGTTAAGTGGTAAAAAGGATGGGTGTTTACACACCTATCAATTAGCAAATGTAAAACAGACAATATAATAATCCTCAGGTGTTTCAATGTTGACTGCTTTTTATCAAGTGTTATAAAGTAAATGAATCATTGGTGTATCAGGTTGCCAGTTTGTCAAAACATGCCAATGTAACAGATCTGATGAGCAATCCCAAACAGTCTCTATAGCAATTCCAAACTGTATTATGGTTTTTCGCTCATGGTTCATCTAAGAGATCATCACATAAGGTAATAACTTTTCATTTTTATATGTGTATATAGCTTTCACTTTAATTTTATAAACTATGTTATAGTCTTGACTACAATAAAGTGTAACCCAGTTTGACCCAATTTCACATAAACGAGTTCAATGGCCACCTCTAATCATGCCTAGGGAAAAAAGAGAAATTATAACAAACATGAAGTGAGGAAGAACTCACAAATTCTGATTTAACAAGGACAAGCCTTCCTGGCTAAAGGAAAGGCTGAGAAACTACAGCCTGCATGAGCCTCTCGGATATCTTTATCTGGTTGCCATATATCTTAGCCTCCAAGTACCACTCTAAGTATTCTTTAATTGCTGGCTCACCCATTATACGCCTACATATAATAGTTACTCAGCAAAAGTTAAAAAAAAAAGCGCCAAGCTATATGTTATCAACATTTTAAAAACCAGGTAGTAAGTTGTGCTCCAATTTCTAGAAATAATAAGACACGCTTTTTATAATCTAACGAGTTTTTTAAACTTAATGAACTGTTTATCCTATTAGCTCTAGAAATAGCAGATAAGAAGTTTTGTGAAAACACTTAAAGTCTTCATCTATTTTTGAAATAACGATTAGTCACTGTAAATACACTCCTAAACACTGCACAACCTGATTATTCATGCTTACATAAGTAGTTTTCATTGCAGTTAGTGATCTCTTGATAACATATCAAGAAAATGTAGAACATTGGATCGCATTGGTCAACTGTATTATTTAAGGTAGAAACAATTAACTACTGCTTGATTTAGTTTTTTTGGAACAGGTTTAAAGTTTTTGGACACCATCAAACATGGCTGGACATTCAGTTTGAATTAAAGTCCTTTGTAATTGGCCTGATCCTGGTCACCTAACCCGTTCAGGTTTAAGGGTCCGTAATGCCATTGAATTTCTTCCTGTTACCTTTCTACTACCCATTTTACCTGTTCGTAACGGCTGAATTTCTTCCTGTAACTCTGAAATTTTGCAACTAATGAAGTATATCGTTTCACAAAGAATAAAATAAACAAGAAAAATACCCGTGCGTTGCACGCGTAGACGATTATTTATAAGTTAAAAGTTGTTTGGACATCTTAACTTTTAAATAGAAGCATCACAAACATCTTCAAGAGAAAGGCTTCGACCAACTCGATAGTATTTAGTCTAGAAATCACTTACTATTTAGTCTAGAAAACATATAATCAATGATTATATTATCGTATCCTAATACTTTGTTTGTTTTGTATATCCATATCCTAATAGGTAGTAGTATTTAGTCTAAAAAAACATATTTTCATGATACATAAAATATGAAATGCACTAATGAATTGTCTATCAAGGTTCTTTTTCTTGCATCTCCATGACTCCATCTATCAAGCTCTTCTTCTTTGTCATTTGCATCTTCATCAAAAAGACGAAACGACTTGTTTCTTCTTGTTTTTTTATTTGGTGCTTCTTGTTTCTTTTAAAAGGCGACAGTACAATGTCGCGATCATCAATATCCTTCATGAGAAGTTAAAATATGATTTAATGCACCATGAAAGATTTTTGTCATAACAAAAGCAACAAAATTTAATATATAAGTATTTTCTTCTTTACTTACATGTTCTTGAAATGTCAAATGTGTGACATTGTTTTCTTCTATATACGGTAGCATATATGTGTTCTTGAAGCTTTAGCTTTAACTTATACTTTGCCATCTAAATGGTTAATGTTGCTACACTATATGTATGCTATGGGGAGTGAACGGTTGGACGTTCCTCTACATCTAATATTAGATTCTCAACATGTTGCAGTGAAGGAAAGGTTGTGTTGCCATTTCTTTGTCATCCTCCACCACGGTTGACAATAACTAATGGATTACAATGGTGGCCAACACTCTAACATAGTTACATAAGTACAATAACCGTGAATTGCACGTGTACTTACATTTCCACAATGTTTATATAAGTTTGAAGGCGCTTAAATAAATTAAGTTCAAAGGATAAAAATATAAAAAATCAATGTGGTAACATAAACAAAATATTTTATCTATCTATCATACATCAACATTATATATAAAAGTATCACAAATTATGCATCTAAAACATGAACCAATCTTACGTAAATATTAGTATACAAAATACGAATCTGAAACATATTAAATCAAGCTAAGTTAATATATTCTTATGTATGTAATTAATCTGGAGTGTCTTTAAGAAATTACATTAGACCAGGGACACATATGAGCAAATTCGCACTAAGTGCATGCATATTCACATTCGAAATAAACACGTGTCAAAATACGTCGATGGAGCATCGGTACCATCACCTTCAACTCAAAATATGTAGAAACATCATTAGAATTACAAAAGATTATGTCAACGATAAATCTAACACAAAACTATTTGGCCTAAATCAATTAATGGAATCGGCAGTATTTCACTTTGGTGCGAGTCTACTTTTCTTGACGTCTGATCGATCTACAAATTAAAAAACATGAAAAGAAACTATAAAAGAGTCATGAACATCAATACACATCGAAGTATTAAACTAATTACTAACTGCGTACATTACTTCTATAATTATATCCTTAACTTTTGAAGCACCCAAGCTTGACGTACCAGTCGCTTTTCCTGTAGGACAAAAGTGCAATACATACGTTCAGGTTCCCAACAAATGCCGATACTTTTCTTGAACACCTACTCGTATTAAATACTAGACGATTACCCGCGCATAGCGACGGAATTGTCTAGCGGCAGAAAATTAACGAGATATGATATATCGTGGTGAAGTAGAAGTAAATGTTATGGGATGTATTTTATGGGTATTTATTTGCACGGTGGGATTTTGGTATGGAATATTTTTTTAGGTTTTGAATTTTTATTTGGTGTGTGTAAATTTTGGTTTGGATGGTGGGTATTAGTGTTTAGAGAGAGATTAAAGTTTGTGTGTGTGTGTGAATTAATTATGTTTGTGTATTAAGGCTGACCACAAGTAATAATCAATATTTTTTAGGACATACATTTCAACTTTCAATATTTCAACTTTCAACCAAAAGAATACACCCTTTATAATATAGTAAAGATTAAAAAGATAGAATAAATATCTATAACTAAACAATAAATACTTGGATATCAGATACCAGTGAAGGTTATGAGAAATGTAACCCTTGCATAAACACTAAACGATGTGAGTATAGACCTCGTCAATTGAATCTTCGATAACATTGAGAGCATTCCACTTCCTCTTCATCAAGTTGTTTCAACGTTAACGTTATTTCATCGCCAAAGGCGCGAATGAACGATGGTGGAAAGGTAATGTATGAGAAGGTAAAATATGAATATAACTTTCAAAAAATATAAACATTTAACGAAATAAGGAAAACAAATAACCTGGTTTTAATTGTTTACAATGTTTATTCACTTTCTTATAGGGTGAGTAATTCAATCGAGAGATATGGTGGCTTTATATACTACTCTTTGTAGAGCAAAATTGGCGCTAAGTTATAGAGTTGAAAGTAGAGGTGGTAAATGGGTTGGTTTTGTTGGGTTTGGTTCATGGGTCAAATGGGTTGTGGGTCAAATGGGTTATGGGTCAAATGGGTCATCATTTAATAATGGGTTAAATGGGTTATGGGTCAAATGGTTTGGGTCGGGTCAACCCACTAACTTACAATATTTTCATATCTTTTTAACATGTTTTCATATCTTTTAACACGTGTTCGTAAGAAAATTCACGTATTCGTTAGAAAATTAGCGTTTTCGTCAGAAAATTTACGTATTCGTCAGAAAATTTACGTTTTTGTCAGTAAATTTACGTTTTCGTCAGTAAATTTAAGTTTTTGCCAGAAACTTTACGTTTTCGTCAGTAAATTTACGTATTCGTCAGAAAATTTACGTTTTCGTCAGTATATTCGTCAGTAAATTTTCATTTTCGTCAGTAAATTTACGTTTTCGTCAGTAAATTTTCGTTTTCGTCAGTAAATTTAAGTTTTTCTCATAAATTTACGTTTTCGTCAGAAAATTTACGTTTTCGTCAGAAAATTTACTTTTTCGTCAGAAAATTAACGTTTTCGTCAGTAAATTTACGTTTTCGTCAGTAAATTTACGTTTTCGTCAGAAAATTAACGTTTTCATCAGAAAATTCACGTATTCGTTAGAAAATTAACGTTTTCGTTAGAAAATTAACGTTTTCGTCAGAAAATTTACGTTTTCGTCAGTAAATTTACATTTTCGTCAGTAAATTTACGTTTTCGTCAGAAAATTAACGTTTTCGTCAGAAAATTTACGTATTCGTCAGTAAATTCACGTATTCGTAAGAAAATTCACGTTTTCGTCAGAAAATTTACGTTTTCGTCAGTAAATTTACGTTTTCGTCAGAAACTTCACGTTTTCGTCAGTAAATTTACGTTCTCGTAAGTAAATTTACGTATTCGTCAGAAAATTTACGTTTTCGTTAGTAAATTTAAGTTTTCGTCAGAAAATTTATGATTTCGTCAGAAAATTTACGATTTAGTCATTAAATTTACGTTTTCGTCAGAAAATTTACGTTTTCGTCAAAACGTGAATTTTCTGACGAATACGTGAATTTACTGACGAAAACGTAAATTTTCTGCCGAAAACGTAAATTTTTTGACGAAAACGTAAATTTACGACGAAAACGTAAATTTTCTGACTAAAACGTAAATTTTCAGACGAAAACGTAAATTTTCTGACCGAAAACTTAAATTTACTGACGAAAACGTAAATTTTCTGACGAATACGTAAATTTATTTACGAAAACGTAAATTTACTGACGAAAACGTAAAGTTTCTGACGAAAACGTAAATTTACTGACGAAAACGTAAATTTTCTGACGAATACGTGAATTTTCTTACGAATACGTGAATTTACTGACGAATACGTAAATTTACTGACAAAAACGTAAATTTTCTGACGAATACGTAAAATTTCTGACGAAAACGTAAATTTACTGACGAAAACGTAATTTACTGACGAAAACGTAAATTTTCTGACGAATACGTAAATTTTCTGACGTAAACGTATATTTACTGACGAAAACGTAAATTTTCTGACGAATATGTAAATTTACTGACCAAAACGTAAATTTTCTGACGAAAACGTAAATTTACTGACGAAAACATAAATTTTGGACGAAAACGTAAATTTACTGAAGAAAGCGTAAATTTACTAACGAAAGCGTAAATTTACTGACGAAAACGTAAATTTACAGACGGAAACGTAAATTTACTGACGAAAACGTAAATTTATTGTCAAAAACTTTAAATTACTGACGAAAACGTAAATATACTGACGAAAACGTAAATATACTGACGAAAACGTAAATTTATTGACGAAAACGTAAATTTACTGACGAAAACGTAAATTTTCTGACGAATACGTAAATTTACTAACGAAAACGTAAATTTTCTGGCGAAAATGTAAATTTATTGACGAAAACGTAAATTTTCTGACGAATACGTAAATTTACTGACGAAAACGTAAATTTACTGACGAAAACGTAAATTTTCTGACGAATACGTAAATTTACTGACGAAAACGTAAATTTAGTGACTTAATAATAAAAACTAACTTTTTACACTATTGGGTTTTTGGTAAAATAATAAGAACCATGTGACCTATTTTTAAACCCATTTGACTCATTCTCAAACCCATTTGACCCAAACTTCATTTTACACAAAGAAAGGAGTTGACCCATTTGACCCATCACTCTTTTTTTTGTACGTTATGAAATTGAACCCAAATGGCCTACTTTTGGTGGAATGGGTTAAAATTGCCACCTCTAGTTGAAAGTATAATTTCATGGAATTTTGTTAGGATAGCCACCGGATAATTCGGCTGATTTTATACGGTTTAGATTATTTTTAGTAATGATCCAATGGTTAAAAGACTATGCCATGTCATACTTAATTCTTTATGCAGCGTGAGCAATAAATGTAGCGTAAGCAATAAATAAGAGTAATTTTAAAAAAAATACAAAAAAGCATACAAAAAATTCTTTTCTTCAGTGACCACGAATTGATGCTTTCTTTTAATGGGAAACAACATCACCTTGACCCATAACAAGGTTGGCAACAATGTTCGCTTATTGAGGGGTCCACCGGAGGTTATTATTATGCGATTTTTAGCCAGCGAATACATCATTTGAACAATCTTAATTCACTTTATATACACAAAACATTCATGCGAAAAGCTAAAAGATCGAATACCAGTCTAATAATCCCTTGATACGAATTTTGTGCAACCAAAAATGCTATGCATAAATTACAACTGAAAATGCATGATGAACACCACAACACATGTGCCATTAACTAATACTTAATCAAAAAGAAAAGCAGGACATGTTTCCTCCACGGTCTGAAAGTCGGAAGCTTCCTAGTTTTGTGACATGATTAGGCTAAATCACCGGTTCACCGGGATAGTTTCTGTTGCTGCCGGAAGTTATAACAGCTGGCTTACATTAGGCAAAAAATCCTCGTCGATCCTTCTAGTGTAAACAAGTGGGTGAGGAGAAACTGCTGGGTTTTGATAGTTAAAACCACCACCTTCGGTCCACCTATGCACCATTCCAGTAAGCTCGTAATAGTCTTGAGGATCAGAGGAACCATCTACAGAGTTATTTAGAATCATTAATCAAAACTTAAAACCTCAACATATTACTAATACTGCATAAGTCAAGTGATACGAATACCTAGTTGAGGACAAAAAATGCGGCATACAACACTTGAGGGTTCAATTATGACAACAAGATCTATTTACATGTTTAGCAAGTCGAATTTCGATTTCATATTACACCAAAGGGGAAACAAAGAGAGCCACATGCTAATGTTCAAACAGCAAGAAATAGATGGAAGACTAACCTTGTACAGTTTCATACTCGACTTTGGGCTTCAGGCAGGGCACCCATGGTCTGTTGCCTGCATGAAAGGCAAGGCATCAAGAAACAGCACACTAAAGGAAAATTGCAATTTATGCAGCTTACTTAATCTAATAAGTGCTATGTAGTTTATTATGCTAGCTAGAGGTGACAAGCACTTTATATTAAAATGAAGATGACTTATTTTACTGATTAGTATAATTAAAATGGTTGGAAGCATTGGACAACTTCCAATACCTTCGACCTGGTTCACCTTTAGCTAAATGGGTCAAAATTTTATCACCTCGTAACTGTTTCAGCGTTATTAGAGGAAAAACTAGTTCACTGACTGAAAAGTGTAAACACAATTAATAAGAAAGTGATATCAAATCAGGACATGTGATGCCCCATATATTCACATACACATTGGTTTACGGTCCGTTAGCCTAAAATGCACCAGTCTCTTTGCACCGTCTTCAGTTTCACATTCGACTCTGGTCTCATACACTCCAAGTATCCCTTGTTCAATGGCCTCTATGGTCATGAAGAAGATATACACGCTGGTTAATCGAAGGAATTTGCACTCCACGAATTCAGCCTCACTGACCTGGTTGTCATCGTCTTCGTTAACATACTAACAGCAAAGAATTAATTGACGTAAGCAAGACAGTTAACAATGGAGACAGTCTCAAAACTTAAAAGCAGGTGCAAAGAATGTAACCATACCATTTTGCAAGATACGTTAAAGGTGTCAACTGCAAATTTTCCAAGTATCTTAACAACACTATTATCCTTATCAACCACAGTTAAACCTTTGCCAGTAAAAACTGCCAAACCTGTGTAGGGTTTTGCTTCCTGCCACACGCATGAAATATGTGATTAAATACTTATGCGCCATAATCATGGATGTAGGTTTAAATAGATGAGAAGAGAGAAAGAGGGGTGAATAACTAATACATACAACATCTTTATACTTGTCTTCGAAGTCATCCCAGACTTTCTTCTCATAATTGTTGTTCAATGGATACCTGCCGTGATAATTAGGGGAGCTCCCTGAAAAAGAAACACATGTCCACATTATCTTAGATAAGAAACTTGGTCTTTGTTTTCCTCATAATACATGCAGAATTGTATGGACTTGGCTTGATAATGATCAGAGTGCAAAAAATAATAAATAAAAACTATATGTAGCATTGTAATAATATTTTCTAGCACAAATAGAACGTACAGGTTATGATGATATCCTTCTTCGTCTTGTTCTTCATCGTCATCTTCGTTTCGGGTTTGGGTGGTGTAGGAGGCTTGGGAACATAGGCCGTAATGGGGGTTTCAGGGTCGCTGCAAAAGGAGATAAGAAATTTATTAATTATCTTGAACTGTTTACAAGCTAAACAAGAATATAAAGGCAGCAGCTACAGAACATACTATTGCCAGTCGTCAGATGGCAACTCTTCAGTACTCCTAAAGATCGCAGTATCGACGCGAATCTTCAGCTCATAATCTTTCAATTCGCGTTTTGCAGACATGTTGTTGCTGTTCAGCTTTAGAGACTTCCTAGCTATATCTGCATTCTGAATCAGATCATACAGGCACTGTGGAATTTCAAGTGGCTCTGTCATGCAAAAAAAATAACAATATATTAAGAAAGACGGCGATAGTTAATGAAGTTGTTGTTACTTGTTAGCATCAATGGCGGCTAAGAGAAAAGAAATTCATGCATACTTGTGCTTAAGGTTGATACTTGTTCTTGTTTTGTTTGAGGAGGTGCAACCTTGACCTGGAAATAAAACAATAGCAATAACGGAACATGAAGAAAGATGGTAGATATGCAATTTTCATCCTATCTTTAATATTGGTTGAAATTGCGCCACCGATAAACAAAAGAACACAGAAAGAGTATACTAGTAATTTAGTAAATGTATAGGATCATACTTTTGTCTGGTTGGAATCGCTACTATCGGCAATGCCAAGATAGTCAAGGATGTGATTTTAATGATGATCAACCACATCTTAAAACCAATAATAGGGATAATTGACCAATCGGCTTTTAAATAATTAAAGTAAAAGAAATATATATGATTAACTTACAGGATGTGATGTTAATGATGATGTTGAAGCGGCTGCATCATCAGGTTTTGCTACCGATGCTGATGCTTTCCTTTTCCTCGTTTCAACCATGTCCAAACCCTAACTGATTTTCTCTTTTTATCTTTTTATTTTGTTTATGATCTTTATATATTATTTATTCGGGGTAAACACCAATAACTGGGCAAATGGCGGCCAACATGACACCGGCGGACATGCATTAGCGGAGCTAAAAATTTTATTGTCGGAGGATCAGAATCGAATATTGTAGAAATTAGAAGGGCTAAATTATAAAAATATTAATTTGTTAAATGAAAATTACGTGAAAAAATTGTGGGAGGGCCCAAGCCCTCTTTGGTCTCTATGTCCCTCCGCCACTGCGGACATGCCGCCAGTTGCAATTTCGCCATTTCGTTCTTTTTTTTTTTTTAAAGAAAATGGGTTATTTTTCGTTTTTTTTAAATAAATGTGTTTTTAACTTATGTTGTAAATAGCGTGAAACATTACGTAAAGCTTCAAGCTACAGAATTTATAGCGAAACTATAAATTAATATTTTTAACAACGAGTTTACAAAATTAAGCAATATATTAATTCATACTTAAAACAAAATCGGTTATTAATTACTCAAAGATTTATCTCCATAGTAAAAATCACTAAACCAAATCTATTAAATAGTTTAAAACTAGTAAACAAGCTAAATTTTTGTAAATCTGCCAAAAAAATTAAAAAACGGTTACACGTTATATCACGCCTTATAACGAGCTATAACGTGAATAATAATGTTGTAGTGAATAAACACGTTATTCGTGTGTTACTAAAGTGGTGTTAAAAGGGGCCACTAATAACACGTTATTGATGTGCACGTGATTTATCTTTTTAACATTGTATGAATTAAACTGGAGGTGGTAAAATGCGCGAGCACGGGGTGGGTTAAACGGGTGACGGGCTAAATTGGTGGCAGATCAAACGGGTGGGGGTGAAACGGGCGGTGAGTCAAATGGGCGCGGGCTAAATGGGCACGGGCAAAACGGGCGGGCTAAACGGGCGCAAGCTAAAATTAGAAAAAAGACATATAAAAGCGTATAATTAAAAAATAAAAATACTTGTTTAAAATCCGGGGATAAAAATTAAATATAAAATATCTGCCGAGTAGCCTAATTAGTGTTTTACATATGCGCCCACTAAGCTCATAAGTTTCTTACATATGCGCCCGTTTAACCTATTAATAATAAAGAATGGGCAAAAAGTGTCTCATCCTTTTTTTAAAAATGGGAAAAAATGCCCATATTTATCAAAATATACAAGATTTGACACCTCTAAATTAAACTATATTTTTATCAAAGCTCAACTCGTTTTTTGTTTTTACAAAATAAGGGCTATCAAGTTTGGTTTGTTAGCGGGTTGGGTCTGATTTTTCGAGTTTTATCGAATTGATTTATTATTTAACTTAATGGTGAGCAGAAATCCTATAAAAGAAAAAAAAACATATTATATACTTAATTTTAATTTTACCATAGTAGGGTGTTCATTTGTTCGGTTCTCGAGGTGTTCGGTTTATTCGGTTCAGATGATTGGGTGAAAAAAAAAATCGATCAACTCGAAAACCGAATGGAACAATCGAAATTGAATTTGGTTTGGTTTTTGGGTGGACAAAAAACGCGAATAACCCAATTTACATTATGTATTTTTTAAAATATATAATTATATAAATATTTAGCAGAAAAAATTATTTCTAAGTATAAAAATTAGTTTTATAAATTAAATTATAATGATCATTATATATATATATATATATATATATATATATATATATATATATATATATATATATATATATATATATATATATAAATCCTAGCTTCGAGGATCTCTAAAATATATAAATACTCCTCTATCGCGTCGGGATTGTCCTCCTTGATCTTACATTCCATCTTTGATTCACTACCTCCGTCAATTCATGCGTCTAAAGAACCTGTCGTCTGTGAATCATCTTCGTGATTGAGATACAAAACGAGCTTCTTTATTCACTAGTAATTTGGAGCTATAGAAATTGATTTTGGTTTTGTTAGATCCCCCTTCTTCATGGAACCCCTAATCGATGGTTTCGTCCTATTTGATTTCCATTCAATCAATAACGTTTGTTTTGATTAACATTCAATCGAGTACCACTTATTAATCTTGTTTAAGGTTCTACGTAGATTAGATCTAGGGTTGTTGCAGCCCTTTATTGTGATTATTCGCCTTTTACATTTAATTAGGGTTTCTTTTTTGTTTGTTTATTAAATCATTCTTTATTGGTTTCGACGAATATCATTAGGCGTATTATTCTTGTTAGGGTTTCATTCTTGGTAGGGTTTCTGGGAGGCGAATCGTCATCTAGGGTTTTCTTTGATAGCCTTTATTATGAATTATTCTCGTTCTAAGGAGGATCTTGTTCATCGTATTTATAAATAGATTTTTGTAACTAATTTTCCGGATAAATTTGGTTTCATGTGACCTTTGAGATGTTTGTGAGGCGTATGGTAAGGTAGTTGACGTATTCATTCCTAATCGTAAGTCTAAAGCAGGGAAACGTTTCGCTTTTGTTCGTTTTATCAAGGTGGTTGACATGGACAGGTTGATTGGTAACTTATGTACTATCTGGGTGGGCCGATTTCATCTCCATGCTAATGATGTGAGATACGAAAGACCTAATAAATTCCCACCGCAGAGGAAGTTCACAGTTGAGAAGCCTCATGATTTTACAAATCATCGTCCTTCAGGTTCCTTTGATGAGGTTGTTAAGGATTCATGTTCCCCTCCTGTTTGCAACCATTCAGGTTCTGATTCTCCAACGTTGGTCCTAGATGATTCATGTGTCAATGAGGTGGACTTTTCGCGATATGTTATGGGTGAAGTTAAAGATTTAAATTCCATTCCTAATCTTCGTTATATTCTTTCTAAAGAGGGATTCGAGGAGGTCGAACTCTCTTATTTAGGTGGATTATGGGTGATGATGGAACCCAAATATGAGAAGACTAAGATGAAAATGTTACAACATACCGGTGTGAATTCTTGGTTTTCACGAATGCATGTGGCTACTCATGATTTTGTTGTCTCTGAGCGAATTGTGTGGGTCGATATCGAAGGTCTTCCATTTAGTCCTTGGTCCTCAACTAATTTCGCTAAAATTGCTCAAAAATGGGGCACGGTTATGAATGTAGAGGAGTCCTCTTGCTCCTCTTTTGCTCGCAAACGGATATGCATAATGACTAGAATGGCTAATAATATTCTAGAATCGTTCAAAGTTACCTTCAAAGAGAAATTTATATTATTTCACTTGGACTCCTTGTTTCTTAAAGTTTAAAGAGTCAGGGTATAATTCAGAAGATGAATCATCTACTGGTAATGATATTAACCTTTATACGCTACAGAAAGAAAATGCGAATCAGATGGGGGAGAATGATGAAGATGGAGTTTCTGAATCTGTTTTTGGAGAAATGTCTCAGCATCCAGTTAAGAATGTTCAAGAGAATAATACACAACATTCTGAAGATCCTTTTGGGTTTTATGATATGTTGAAGAATCCCCCAAGGTCCCCATTGCTGTTGATCCTACCTCTCTCTCACATGCTCCCGAATTTACCCATAAGGAGCCTTTACAAGGAGTTTTGAGTGCATAAACTGTTCATCAAAAGGAGGATCATATTCATACCCACGTTTGTTGATCCCAAACTTAGATCGATTAGCTTTGTGTTAACGAGATTGAATCAAGTTTAACACGTAGAGAAACTTTGTTGTTGTTATGAACAATCCAAGTGTTATGCGGAATTAACACTTGAATAATGAACAAGTAAAACAATTAAACCAAACTTTCACTTTGATTGATAATCGAACTTGCTTACAATGAAAGTCGAATACTGAATAATATATAAACTACAAACCCTACGACCTCCTTTTATAACATAAGGAGTCGTGTATAAAGGATAACCTATCAACTATTCTAGGAAAAGATAAATATAGACTATACAATATTGAGTATATCTTTTATTCAAATAATAAACTTGTTGACTAAGTTTTTCTATCAGTGGTTGGACTTCTTCTTGTCAGCGCTTGGATATCTCTTGTCAACGCTTGATCTGTCAACGCTTGATTTCTTCCTATCAGCGTCCAATTTACTCTTGTCAGCATTTGAGTTACTTGGCTCATTTTATTCCCAACAACGTTAAGGAAGAGGCTTCTCCTAGGGAAGAAAAGGTTCCTATGCAAGAGCAGGCTACTAACGACTCTTCTTGCGAGGTAAACACTCAAGTTAAGTCGCGTTTTATTCACAATAGAGGGTCCATTATTAAGGTGTTGGATGACATGATCAAGGTGGGTCGTTCTATGGGTTATGAGATGGAAGGGTGCTCGAATGATATAGAACGTATCATTGGGGTACAAGGAGTTACTGGGGGTTCTTAATGAAGATTCTCTCCCTTAATATTCAAGGTCTTGGGCACAAGACCAAAAAGGAGTGGGTAAAGGTGTTGAATATTAAACATGGCGTTAATTTTTAGCACTTCAAGAGACGAATATGGATAGCATTTCACATATGGAGGTTAAGTTTTTATAGGGTAACTCTAACTATCAGTTTGCTGCTAGTGGCTCGGTTGGCAATTCGGGGGTATTTTATGTGTTTGGGAGAGTGCGGTTTTCAAGAAAGATAATGTTTCTATTTCAGATAACTTCATTGCTTTGTATGGGACTTGTATTCCTGCCAATTCTAAGATTCTCATTGTTGTTATATACGCTCCACAATGTATTACTCTTAAACGACATCTTTGGGATTACATCTCGGGGATCATTAATAGATGGAAGGGGTGTGATTGTTTTGGGGGACTTTAATGAGGTTCGTTGTGAAGAAGAAAGATTCAGATCCATTTTTCATCATTCGAATGCTAGAGAGTTTAATCAATTCATTTCCTCTTCCGGTCTTTTGGAGGTTAAAATGGAAGGTTATGCTTTTACGTGGACTCATCCATCGGCTTCAAAAATGAGTAAGCTTGATTGCTTTCTTGTTTCGGAAGGTATATTGGTGAACTTCCCTTCCATTACAGTTACTTGCCTTGATCGTCATCTCTCCGATAATAGATGTGAGACCCCAGAATCTGACATGGAACAACTAGGCAACAAGGGGGTAACACGTTATAGTACAAGAAACAATGAATTACAGTTGACACAAAGTTGATGTAATAAAAACATGTACCTTACATCATAAAAGATCAGAGTTTTACTACAAAGGTCCCAGAGTTTTATAAGCGGAAAATCTAATATTTCATCATAATTTATAACATATGGTTGCCAAAAAGATAGAATAAACTTATGACAGTTTTGACTAAAAACAGTCTTTTAAAAGCATCACAGAAATCTCCAAGCTGCGATAATATCCTGCGGGCTCCCATCCAAGCAAAGCTAAGTAATAATACCTGAGATTAAACATGTAAAATCGTCAACATAAAGTTGAGTGATATTCATAGGTTTTGCAATAAAGGAGTGTAACACAAGCATTCATTTGTAAAACAAGTGGTATGGAGTATGGTTATATACGTCAACCATAGTGCGAAACCATTATTATTGTTGTTTAGTTCATGAACCGAAGCTTAACTTACGTAAGTATTAAGCCTAAATACTCAGGTATAAACAAATATTAGCGCATCATGGTTAAACAACCGCAACATGGGACGGGGATGGTCAATCCCGATGGATCCACCCACGACATTCGCGCTTCGGGCAATGCATACAAGACAATTAACGGTTCATGATCGGAGAGATGAAACTCAAGGCTAGACTAAAAAGCAATAATAATATCGAAAATCTGGAAAGCATACACATTTTGGATAGCATACATGTTCTGGATAGCATACAATTTTTAAATGGTTGTGTTCCACCATGTATAATCTCACCCGGTGTTTAGAAACCATGTATAAGTAAAAGGGGCTATGAACTCACATTAGCCACGTGGTAAGTCAATCACGGTACTCAGCAACTGAGTAGAAACAATGGTAGTGAGACGATCACCGATGATATGGATGCCCGGGAAACACGAAAACCGCAACCTATCAAAATAAGGCGCGCGTTAAGACTCGAACTCAAATATCGGTATATACCAAATATAATATGACTCAAATGTTTTTAAAGTGTTCATATTTCAAAACCAATGACACGAACCAAAAGAATCCATACTAACCCATTTATTCCAACACTACAAGATTAAACACTTGTGTTGGGAATAAAATGAGTCAAGACACTTAGACGCTGAAAAGAGTTAATTGGACGTAGATAGGATGAAATCATGCGTTGACAGATCAAGCGTTGACAAGAAGAAATCAAGCGCTGATGAGAAGAAGTCCAAGCACTGATTGAAATCTTAGTCTACATGTTTTGTATTTCTAGTAAAGATATGTTCGACATTGTATTTTATATATTTATCTTTACCTAAAATAGCTGATAGGTAGACTCTTGTGCAAGGCTCCTTAATCTATAAAAGGAGGCCTTTAGGTTTTAGTTTAATATACGTTTTACACTTTCATTGTACACAAGTTCGATCATCAATCAAAGTGAAAGTTTGGTTTATTTGTTTCGTATGTTCTTCATTCAAGTATTAATTCCGCATAGTACTTGAATTGTCTGTACAACAAAGTTTCTCTAAGTGTTTAACTTGATTTAATCTCGTTTACACAAAGCTAAATTGATCTAAGTTTGGGATCAACAAGTGGTATCAAAGCTTGTTGAGGAACTTTGATCTAAAGAACACGAAACCCTAAAAACCCTAAATCGCCAAAACCCTAATTTTTCAAGAAACCCTAAAAACCAGACAAGATGTCTACTCCAGATATGACTTCTTCCTCTAGCCACAATCTAAAAATCCCCATGCTAGACCTTGACAACTTTGAGCTATGGAAGTTCAATTTTGAGCAGTACCTTCAAATCCATGATCACACTCTATGGGAAATTATTGAATATGGAAACACATTCGATAAAGCTACCAAGATTGATGCTGCTATTGCTTTAAGATCAATTGAGGGTTCAACTGAAGAGGATCGAAAAGAAAGACCTACAGATGGGAGAGCTGTCACAATTGAGGATATTGCAAAGAGAAGGAGTGACATGAAAACTTTAAGCATTCTCAAACTCTCTTTGGGGCCAACCGATCAGCACAAGTATAGAGGTTCTGAGTCTGCCAAAGATCTTTGGGAAGCTCTTCAAGTCAACTATGGTGGTAATGATGATACTGCCTCAGAGAAGAAGAAGCAACTCTTGCATGAGTATGCTGTGTTCAAAGCTATCCCCAATGAAAAGCTAAGTGGGGTGAGAAGCAGGCTTCTAGACATCACAAACAAATTGTCCTTTATGGGAACAATGTATGGTGATGCTGAGATCATTACCACTTTCCTTAAAAGTCTTGGTGATGCATGGAAGATTGAAGCAAGGTCTATTATTGCTACCAATGCTCACAAGAGTTCTACTTTTGATGACGTCTATAATAAACTGAAGATTGTAGAGAATGAAATCCTCTTGGATCAAGGAAGCAAATCTACCTCTGGAAACATGGCTTTCTTCTCACATAGTGAAGGTCAAGTTGATCAAAGAGAGTCATACGTGCATCCTGTTACTGGATCACCTTGTGTCAACGGTGGATCAACCTTTGTTAGTGCCTCACATTCAGACGCTAACACATACAATGTTGATTCACCACGAATTACACCTGCTGGCATTGATCTAGATACAGTGTGTGCATACATTGCTGCATTTCCCAATGGTTCAGTGATTACTTATGAGGACCTTGAGCAAATCAGTGATGAGAATTTGGAGGGGATGGACATTAAGTGGAATATGGCACTTGCAAGCATAAGGGCCAATAGATGGAATAGGAGATTCTGTAAGAAGATGACCTTTAATGCTAAAGACACTGCTGGGTTTGATAAATCCAAGGTTGAGTGTTACAATTTCAATAGAATGGGTCACTTAATGAGAGAATGCAGATATCCAAGAAGATCTGATACTGGAAAGCCTTCAAGCCAAATCATCAAGGTTGAAGACACAAAGGCTATGGTGGCCATGCAAGAAATTGATGGTGTTGGCTGCGACTGGAGCTTTATGGCCAAGAAGGTAGAAGAGAACAAGGCCTTGATTGTAGAGAAAGAAGAAGAAGAGCATGTTCACTATGCTCTCATGGCACATTCTTCATCTTCATCAGATAATGAGATATATGATGATGATTTCTGTAGTAAAGGTTGTCGTTTAAACACTAAAAAACTTAACAAAGAAATTTTAAAGTTAAAATCATATGTTTTTGATGAAAAATGCAAGTTATCTAATTATCAACTGGCACTTGTTCAAACTGAAAAGACTGTGGCTGAATATAAGAAAATAGAGCTTGACCTAAAATATCAAATTAACGTTTTGTCTCATGACCTCAATGTTAGTGTTGACCTTAGGGACATTTTGGAAAGATCCAAAGGAGTCATACAAGCTAAGTTTGATGAGGCCATTAAAAACAAAGAGAATGTAGGGCTTAAAATTCAAAGATTTGATAAAGCTTCTCAAACCATAGAAAAGTGTGTAAGTGAGCAAAGAGACTCTAGGTATATGACTGGGATTGGGATGAAAGAGTATGTTGATGTTCCACCACCTGCTGGAAACTTTTATGGTGTCCTTATAAAGGATTTATCTTGGACTAGTATACCAAAACTCCAAGAAAAGGAATTTATTCCTCAACCAAGAGTTCTTACTCCAGTAGAGGAATATAAGCAGAAATTTACTGACTTGGAACAATGGAAGAAAGCCAATCCTACTTTGTTTGTTAAAGGTGTCATGCTTAGTGAAAGCCCAAATGAGTCTACACCCATAAAGGTGACCAACCCTTCTACTGGAAAACCTGTTGACCTTGGTTCATCTAGTAATAGAAAACCTAGTGTTAAGTATGCAGAAATGTATAGGAAACCTAGGTCACCACAAAGCCAAGTTAGTGATAATAGGACATGTTTCTTTTCATCTAGACCTAGGGTTATGTCTAGAAAAGCTTGTTATATTTGTGGGAGTTTTTCTCATTTGGCGTATAAATGTGTTAGTGCTTCAAAAGTCAACGCTGGTAAAAAGTCAACCATGGTCAAACCCAGACCTTTTGTCTAACAAAGTCCACAAGTTACTAGACCAGCTCCATTCTTTAGTAAAGGGTCTAATACTTATGGACAAAGGCCTTTTCAAAAGACTAATACATGGTCTAACAGACAATGGGTTCCTATAGCAAACCCTAGTTTTGGCGCTGATAAGTGTAATTTCAGTGCTGTCAAGAACAATTTTAACGTTGACAGAAATGTTTCCAACACTGTTAGACCAAGTAATAACAAATACTTGCAACCAAAGGGAACGGGGTCTAAAGCTTCATCAAGTTTGACATGGAGACCCAAACAAGACCAAAACCCTAATTTTGATGGGATTTCTATGACCTGTAACAGATTTCATTATGTTTCAAAGGTCATAACTAAACCAATTGGGGTTAACTGGGTGTTCAATCCTCAAAGGGATGAACAAGGGGCTGTTATAAGGACTAAATCTGTTCTTGTTGAACAACCAAATGAATCCAAGTCTGCTCAGGCTTGGGTTCCCAAAGAAAACTAATTTGTTTTCTTTATGTGCAGGGCATTCAGAAACAGGTAAATGATTATGGCTATTGGGATAATGGATGCTCTAGGAACATGACGGGGAAGGAAGATTATTTAACCAACTTTACCCCCATTAAAGATGGTGACAAAGTGTACTTTGGAGGAGGATATGGTACAATTACTGGCAAAGGCACTCTTATCACCAATAATTTGCGTTTTGAAAATGTATTTCTGGTAAAATAACTTGATTATAATCTGTTTAGGTGTATCACAAGTTTGTGATAACAAAAATAAGGTTCTTTTTACTGATACTGAATGCTTGGTGTTAAGTAAAGACTTTAAGATGCCTGATGAAAAGTTTATTGATTATAGAACACCTAGGCATAAGGACATTTATAATGTGAATCTTAATGGAATTAGGATGAATAATAATTTGTCATGTCTATATGCTAAGGCTTCAGTTGATGACAGTAATCTATGGCACAGAAGGTTAGGGCACATAAATTTTAAGAACATAAACAGACTTCTAAGACATGGTTTAGTTGATGGTTTGCCTGAAAAGCATTTCCACAATGATAATTCTTGTGTTGCATACCTTAAAGGTAATCAACACAAAGTCTCTTTTAAGTCTAAACTTGTGCACTCTAGTTCTAAACCACTTCACTTGCTGCATATGGACTTATTGGCCCAACTAATATAGAAAGTTTGAATGGTAAATCCTTTCGTTTTGTCATAATTGATGATTTTTCTAGATTTACTTGGACTTTCTTTTTGGCCTTAAAAATGAAACTGCTACTGTTTTGATTAACTTTATTACCCAAATTGAAAAGAAAACAGAGAATGAGGTTAAAATACTTAGAAGTAATAATGGTGGTGAGTTTAAAAACAAGTTGTTAGATGAGTTCTGTGTCAATAAAGGGATTACTAGGTAGTTTATTGTAGCTAGAACCCCACAACAGAATGTGGTGGCTGAAAGGAAGAATAGAACACTCATAGAAGCAGCTAGGACAATGTTGGTCGATGCTCATTTTCCCATTGCTTTTTGGGCTGAGGTTGTGAATACAGCCTGCTACGTTCAGAATAGGGCATTAATCAACAAAATCCACAGTAAGACACCTTATGAGCTATTTTGGAATAGGAAACCTAATATTGGTTTTCTTAAACCCTTTGGATGTCATGTAGCGATCTTAGATACTAGTGATGCCTTAGGAAAGCTTAGTGCTAAAGGCGATGAAGGCTATTTTATGGGTTATTCAATGCAGAGTAAGGGATATAGGGTTTACATTAAGAAAGAAAAACGTATACTTGAAAAGGTACATGTTAAGTTTTTAGAGAGTAAACCTAGTGATCCTGAGAGTGGACCAAGTTGGTTCTTTGATTTAGAACCTTTATCTAGAACCTTGAATTATATGCCTGTTACTAATCCAGACATTGTGAAAGTGGATTCAAATGTTGTGGAAGAACCAGTTGTTGAAATTTCAGGTAAGCAGGTTAATAAGGAAATCGGATCCCATGCAGTCAAATCAGCTCCTATACTTGAGTATGTTACCATCCCTATATGGACAGATGGATTTGCTGCTGCTGCTGCTGTTGGAAAGGAAAAATATGGTCCACGAGAAAAGCCAATTGATGAAAACATGCATGAATCTTCAAGCATTGATAAAGACAATTATGACGCTGACAGGCCAAATTCAGGCGTTGATTACTCAAACGTTGATAGGCCAAGTTCAAGCATTGACAACCCATTTGACCATTTATTCTCTTCAAATGTTTTTGAACAAGGTGAACCTTCCACAGTTCATGAAGAGATTCATTCTGGTGATGATGGAGGAGAACTTGAAGATGATATTGGCAACATGGAGACTGAGATTGAAGACAACACACTTATTGAAGGAGGAACACTTACATCTACTATCAGAAATCATCCTCCTTCTCTAATCATTGGTGATGTGTTGTCTCCTGTTCAAACAAGAAGGTCTCATCAAAATCAAGGAGGTTTTATTGCCAATATCCACAAGAAGGTTGATACCCCTCTTGTATAGGCATGTTTGTTTGCTTGTTTTCTGTCACAACAGGAACCCAAGAAGATTTTTGATGCTCTCAAAGAACCAAGTTGCGTGGAAGCAATGCAGGATGAGCTTCACCAATTTGTTATTCAAGATGTTTGGGAGTTAGTGGATTGTCCTAGATATGTAATACCTATAGGGACAAGATGGGTTCTTAGAAACAAGAAGGATGAAAGAGGGATTGTGATCAGAAACAAGGCACGTTTAGTTGCTCAAGGCTATACACAAGAGGAAGGGATAGACTATGAAGAGGTTTTTGCACCTGTTGCAAGGATTGAAGAAATAAGGATTTTCCTAGACTATGCTTCTTGCATGGGCTTCACAGTTTATCAAATGGATGTGAAGAGTGCTTTTCTTTATGGCACACTTGCAGAGGAGGTTTATGTGATGCAGCCTCCTGGTTTTGAAGATTCAGAACATCCAGACAAAGTGTATAGGGTGAAGAAAGCAATGTATGGACTTCATCAAGCCCCAAGATCATGGTATGGCACATTGTCCACCTATCTGGTGGAAAATGGATTCAAGAGGGGCACCATAGATCAAACTTTATTTACCAAGAAGATTGGTAAGGACTTTTATCAAACGCCATCAAGTGACTCCTAAAGAGTGTCATCTTCATGCTGTCAAGAGGATCTTTAGATACCTTAGGTGCTATCCCACCTTGGGATTATGGTATCCAAAGGATTCTCCATTGGAGCTTATTGGTTATTCAGACAGTGATTATGGGGGTGACAAGTTTGATAGATAATCCACAACTGGTGGATGCCAATTTCTTGGGAGTAGATTGATATCTTGGCAATGCAAGAAACAAACAGTGGTGGCCAACTCTACAACTGAAGTAGAATATGTTGCTATAGCTGCTTGTTATGGACAAGTCTTAGGGATTCAGAACCAACTGTTGGATTATGGGTATAATTTTATGCATACCAAGATTTTTGTAGACAATAACAGTACCTTATGCATTATTAAGAATTCTGTACATCATTCTAAAACAAAACACATAGAAATTAGACATCATTTTATAAAAGATTGTTTTGAAAAAGGTTTAATACAACCAGATAGGGTTGACACAGAAGAAAATGTGGCAGATTTATTAACTAAACCTTTTGATGCTGGGAAGTTTCAATACTTGGTAACAAGTATTGGAATGATCAATCTTACCTAAAATGTATTTTTGGAGCTTATTGTAAAAGTATGTACAGGATATGCACTGTTATTGGTCTTTGTACAAAATTAAGTTTTCCACTTTATTTGTCTAACGCTAACAAAGGTTATTTTAACGCTGATAAGTGTTAAAATGGACGTTGACAGCAACATGTTAGTTTTGTGGTTTTTGATCTAATTATGCAGGCATTATGAGCATGTTACAAATGGATACAAAGTTGCTTATGGATATTTGGAGCTTACTAGGAACGTGTTCAAGTTTCTGGATGATGGTTGGAATATTTACATTCCTATCTTGACATAAATTTTTATTGCATATTTTATTTTTAGAAACTTGTATATCATATTTTAAGGGGAGTTTTAGGAACCTATAGGACTTATTGGGTATTCTTATAATACTCTTATCACAATTCTAGATTGTGTCCGCTGGTGAGTATGAGTTAGTTTACTAAATCGTGAGGCACTGTAGCATGCAAAGTTGATATACTTTGCACGCTGCCAAGACTTTTTGACCTAGAATTGGTTATGGTCGGTTGGGAGACTTGGGTACATTTTTATTGGGCTTACCTGGGAAGTTACAAGGGATTTATATGAGATAAATTCATTGTTAAGAACTTTGGTTAGCAAGGGACACTTGAGGGCAATTATGTCTATCTTGCTTAAGCAAGTGTGCATGATTGGACAGTGCTTGCCACCCTATAGTGATTTTCAGTCTATAAGTTATCTTCACTAGGATAAATTACTTTGTTAAGGTCCTTTTTCTTTTTAATTATTTTTATTTTTGGACGCTGACATTTTTCTTTCCAAACGCTGTTAAAACCAATTTTGACGTTGACATGGCAATTTCCAACGTTGACAAGAATATAGCCGTTGGGCGCTGATAAGTTATTTTTGACCGTTGATAAACATTGGGTCCTACCCAGTTGTTATTTTTGACAAAAATACGGGCCGTAATTTTAGGAGTTGGTAACTTTTTATTAATGTTTGAGATAAGCTATATATTTTCAAGATTTTCATAATTACTTTTTGAATATAACTGCCTCACATCTTGACCAATCACATATTTCACCTCTCCTATATATTTGGCTCATTTCTTTTAAACAGGGTAACTGCTTATTATTTTCTAACTAAAATTTCTCACAACCTTCATCTTCCATAACATTTATCACAACTTTCTTACATCATCAATGGCATCAAAGTTTAAACCTACAAATTTAGAATTGGGGTTCTGGAAACACAATATGGTAGCTTATTTACAAGCTGATAATACTCTGTTTCCCCAATATACTCAGATGGTTTAGTATTTGAATGCATCCCCATTAAGGTATGCACTTTCTCATGCTCCTCTTATCCCTGTCACACACATTAAATAGTTTTGGAACACTGTACGTTCCTCAACAGTTAATGAAGTGACTACATTGACTGCTATTGTCCATGGGGTTCCATGGGTGGTTACTGAAGCTTTGGTTCGCTAATCTTTTCATCTCAATGATGCAGATGGTATAACCACCCTACCCATTGCAGAGCTAGAACAAGGACTCCAAGCTTTGGGTTATCCTTTGCCTGAAGAAGGCCATTTAAACAAATATTCAAAACAGGATTTTCCCCCATCTTGGAAGTACTTAATACATGTCATTGTTCAATGTTTGAGTCCCAAATGTACTACACACAATGAAATCAACCGATCTATTGGGAGTGCCATTATGTGTATTACAACTGGGCAAAAGTATAACTTTTCAAAAATGATTTTTGATGGCATGTGTCATAACAAGGGTTACAAGATGACTCTTGCTTACCCTAGGTTTTTGCAAATGGTCTTTCATTTACAAGCACACTACAATAGTGATCACAATGATTTTTATACGATCCCTGTTCAAAAGAAAGCAATTTTTGGGAAGATGAATTCTGAACCTTATAGAGACCTACCCCTCACCCAAGCCATGCTTGCTGTTATTGCAGCAGCCAACCCTCAAACAGATCCACAACCTTAGCCAGACCCACACCCACCATCACCCCAGCAAATGGAAGTTGACCAAGAACCATTCAACGCTGACACTTCAAACGTTGGCGTTGATACACCAAATCCAAACGCTGACACCCTTTTACCATAAACCCAAACACCCTTTAACCTTCAAACAGATACTCAATCCACTCCATCTTCTACACCACCAGAATATAGGTTGATTAAACGCCAAAGGACGACTGGAGTGTTCTCCTCTAGTGGTCCTAGCCATGTTGCAGAGAGAACCACCACCACAAGTGTGGTTGGCGACATGGGTGGGGCTAGGGCTATTGGTTCTAGCTTAGATGCAGGCCAAGACAACCCTAACATCATTAAGACCCCATCCATACCCTATGAATCTACTTTGGGAGGTCAAATTCCCATTCTAGATGAGGGCATATTGGAACCTTACACCATTTTGGAATTGACGGCTGTCTGCATTAGCTTGTAAAAGCAAAATGCAGACCTTGTACATACTATCAACACACAAGGCCTTGAACTCAAGCAATTGAGGGAGAGGATTGCTATTTTGGAAGGTGCTAACACTAGGCGTAGGGAGGAGGATTCTTCCAAAGGGGAGGATGAACAGGTACATGTGAGTGATAAAGGTTCACATGAAGGTGATTCTTTGGGTATAGCTGAGGCTCTAAAAGATTTGAAGAGGCAACCAGGTTTTGATGCTTCATTGGTTACCCCTAGAAATTTGTCTTTTATTGAAATGTTGGAGTAGTTTACAAAGTCAAGCACTGACAAGAGTAAATTAACGTTGACACTCATAGTTTGGACGCTGAGAGACTTGCAGGTGTAGTTGGTGTATCCCAGTCATCAGCTATCATCAAGTATGTGTCTACACAGGTACCATCAACTTCTTTACCTACTATTGATGTATTGGATAAAGGTAAAGGGATTATGGTAGAAACAGAAGTTCCCAAGGATGCAGCTCAAGTACATTTTGATTCCATTTTGTCTTCACAACTTAAGGAAAAGGAGAGGATGAAGGAAACTGCTATTGAGTCACCAATTGTGGCTACTCTTGAAAGTAATAAGGGAGGCTGTGATAATGAGAGTACTGATTCAAGTGTGATTATTATTGAAGATCCAGAAAGGCTTGAATATGGTGATGAGTTGGCTAAGGAAAGGCTTGAGGAGTTGAAAATGCAGGTTGATTATGATATGCCTGAAGTGGTGCAAATGTACTTTGCATGGGAGAATAAGGTTATGGAGAATCCAGACATGACCATTTCAGATCAAATTTGGGGTTTGGAGATTCTCTTAAGAGTTCAAAGAGATTGCAAGGTAATCTTGAAGTATAAGGCTAGCAAGTTTCTTTCACAGACTAAGAAGGATAGAAGGGAGCTTTACTACATGCTTCTCGGATGTCATCAAGGGGGTTGGACTTTCAAGAAGTTGCAGGATTTGTCCTTTGATGAATTGGAGTTTCGTGCCTATCCCATATGGGCACGTGTTCAAGAGGAGAATACTATCAGACTCCTTTCTGATGAAAGAAAGTAAGAACTTGAAGAAGAGATGCAGATCCAAAAGGATTTAGTTGCACCAAGGCCTGTAAAGAAGGGACTTCCAATTGAGTTCCCAAAGAATTTGGATAGAGTCAATCCTAGTGAAGCAGTTATTAGAAGGAGTATTAAGCTCTCACCTTTGGAAGCTTCACATATTGCAGAGGTATTACCTTTTGATTCTAGAAACCCTATAGTTCACTATGAAGAAGATGCAAGTGGGTTTAGGATGATTGGCAGATATGGAAAGAAGGTACATACTTTTACCACTCTTATCTCTTTGTTTGCAAGCCTGGATAGAGAAGACTTGGTAGATCTTTAGGGATTGATGAAGACTAAGTATGAGGCAGAAGCACCTACTTTAGTCAAGGGAATAAAGATTTGGTTCACATTCAAGAGAATGTGTGAGCCAAATGATGCAGATTCAATATGGTTGGATATGGATGATATCAGTGGACTTCAATGGCGTCTACATTTAGCAGCTGGTGTTTACCATTTGAGTACTACAAAGTTTTCAGAATATCTTCTTGTGGAGCTGAATATCCCATGTCTAAGGAAGTTTTGAAGAAAATGGTGTCAACACAGCTGCAAATAGATTATACAAGTGATGTTGGCAAAGATTTAATTATGTTTATTTATTTCCTAATTAACAAGTGATTTGTATTTGTAAGAATCCTCCTTGTACTTAGTTTTTATTCAGAAACTTGATTACTAGAGTAGATATCAAGTTTAGGGGAGGATTGTTGGGAATAAAATGATTCAAGACACTTAGACGCTGAGAAGAGTTAATTGGACGTTGATAGGAAGAAATCATGCGTTGACAGATCAAGCGTTGACAAGAAGAAATCAAGCGCGGATGAGAAGAAGTCCAAGCACTGATAGAATACTTAGTCTACACGTTTTGTATTTCTAGTAAAGATATGTTCGATATTGTATTTTCTATATTTATCTTTACCTAAAATAGCTGATAGGTAGACTCTTGTGCAAGGCTCTTTAATCTATAAAAGGAGGCCTTTAGGTTTTAGTTTAATATACGTTTTACACTTTCATTGTACACAATTTCGATCATTAATCAAAGTGAAAGTTTCGTTTATTTGTTTTGTTTGTTCTTCATTCAAGTATTAATTCCGCATAGTACTTGAATTGTTTATACAACAAAGTTTCTCTAAGTGTTTAACTTGATTTAATCTCGTTTACACTAAGCTAAATCGATCTAAGTTTGGGATCAACAACTTGTGCACTTGAAATTGACCCGTCATACGACGCCAAGTCAACGCAAGTCAAACTATCCTTTTACCTTATTCGAACCAGTATCTAAGTCATTTATATAATGACTAAGCACTTGAGTAAGTCACCATGTCCGATGGTGAATACTCAAACTCACGCAACACAGGCATTGAACTACGTGTCCAACATACAAATCAACAAGTACACTCCGAATGTCCAACTTAGATCGATTAGCTTTGTGTTAACGAGATTGAATCAAGTTTAACACGTAGAGAAACTTTGTTGTTGTTATGAACAATCCAAGTGTTATGCGGAATTAACACTTGAATAAAGAACAAGTAAAACAATTAAACCAAACTTTCACTTTGATTGATAATCGAACTTGCTTACAATGAAAGTCGAATACTGAATAATATATAAACTACAAACCCTACGACCTCCTTTTATAACATAAGGAGTCGTGTATAAAGGATAACCTATCAACTATTCTAGGAAAAGATAAATATATAAAATACAATATTGAGTATATCTTTTCTTCAAATAATAAACGTGTTGACTAAGTTTTCCTATCAGTGGTTGGACTTCTTCTTGTCAGCGCTTGGATATCTCTTGTCAATGCTTGATCTGTCAGCGCTTGATTTCTTCCTATCAGCGTCCAATTTACTCTTGTCAGCATCTGAGTGACTTGGCTCATTTTATTCCCAACAATCCTGCCCTAAGCTTGATATCTACTATAGTAATCAAGTTTTTGAATAAAAACTAAGTACAAGGAGGATTCTTACAAATACAAATTACTTTTTAATTAGATAATAAATAAATCTAAATAAGTCTTTGCCAACATCACAGTGTAATCCATTTCCAGCTGTGTAGACACCATCCTCTTCAAAACATCCTTGGACATAGGATATTGAGCATCCACAAGAAGATACTCTGAAAACTTTGTAGTGCTTAGATGATAAACACCAGCTGTTGAATGTAGACGCCATTGTACTCCACTGATATCATCCAGATCCAACCATATTGGATCTGCTTCATCTGGTTGAATCATCCTTTTGAAGGATGTCCAGATCTTTATTCCATTGACTGAAGTAGGTGCTTCAGCCTCATACTTGGTCTTCATCAAAGTCCACAGATCTACCAAGTCTTCTCTATCCAGGCTTGCAAACAATAAGATCAAAGAAGTAAAAATATGTACCTTCTTGCCATATCTGGTGATCATCCAGAACCCACTTGCATCTTCTTCATAGTGAACTATTGGGTTTCTGAAATCCAATGGTAATACTTCTACAACATCTGAAGCTTCTAATGGTGAAAGCTTAATGCTCTTTCTGATTACTTCTTCACTAGGATCCAATTAATCAAGAACTGGGAACTCAATAGGAACTCCCTTCTTTACTGGTCTTGGTGCAATAGAAGCCCTTTGGATCTGCAAATTTTCTTCAATTTCTTCTCTCCTTTCATCTGAGAGAAGTCTCATAGTATTTTCCTCACACACTCTTAACCAAATTGGATAAGCCCGAAACTCCAATTCATCAAAGGATAGCTTTTTCAATTTTTCATAGGTCCATCCACCGTGATGACACCTAAGCAACATAAAGTACAGCTCTCTTCTATCCCCTATTAGCTTTGAAAACACTTTGTTAGCCTTGTGCTTCAAAATCACTTTGTAGTCTTCCTGCACTCTCAACAAGATCTCTAAACCCCAAATTTGTCCAGTGATGGACATCTCTAGATTCTCTATAGTCTTATTCTCCCATGCAAAGTACATCTCTCTTACTTCAGGCATATCAAAATCCACTTTGCTTTTCAACTCTCTTAGCCTCTCCTTGGCTAACTCACCTCACCATACTCTAACCTTTCTGGATCCTCTATTATCATTACACTGGATCCAGAGCTCTCATCATCATCACTACCATCCTTAACTTCTTCCATGGTAGTCTGCATTCTTTCCTGCTCCTCTAATTGTGCAGCCAAAACAGAATCAAAGTGTACCTGGGCTGCATTCTTTGGTACCTCAAATTCTACCAAAATCGCTTTACCCTTGTCTTTTGCTCCAATAGCTGGTAAAGTAGTTGTTGGTACCTGTGTTGTAACCTCCCTAATGATAACTGGTGGTTGGGATACACCAATCATACCTGTAGTTCTGTCAACGCCTTCTTTGCTCTTGTCAGCGCTCAAACTCTGAACGTTAGCGGCTGACTTTGTAACCTGTTCCATCATCTCCACAAATGATAGCTGATAGGTGTGTAAACACCCATCCTTTCTACCACTTAATTACAATAATAACCGGACCAAAACGTGTATTTTATGTCTTTTATGTCGGAATTATGCGTGGTTAGTGTTTTTGTTGTGATTTAGGACGAAAAGGTGAAAAGTGGAGAAAACACGGGCAAACACGGGCAAACACGGGCATTTACGGGCTTTTATTGAAGAAAAAGATGAAAGACGAAGTCAAGAAGTCAAGAGTGCAAAAAGAACGGAACTCCAAGACCAATTCTGAAGATTTATCGAAGAAAAAGTCAAAAGACGGAAGTTCACTAAAAGCCGAAGAACTCAAGTCCAATTTATTGAAGAAGTACAAGACGAGTTCAAAGAAATCCCGAGACAAAACCATTTAAAGTCCAAGTTTAATGAAGAATAAAGGCTTAAGGACTAATGGTGCAATTAAAAGAAGATTAAAGAAGGAAGGACCTAATCTTGTAATTAAGAGAAAATGAAGGAGGGGAGGAAGCTTCCTAATCATCCCCTATATATAGATTAGTCTTAATCACTTTTCATTTTGTTGGCTAATAGTGACAATTAGTCTTCCACCATTTATTTACCTTGCACCTTTAAATTCATGTCATTTAAATACTTGTCAAATTTAAATACCTTGTCTTGCACCTTAAATTCCTTTAATTTCAAGTAAGTTTCCATTTAATTCTTTTCAATCTTTATTTTATCTTGTTAATCTCCTATCTACCTTTCTTAATCTTTGATTTTTATGTTTATTTTTGTGTTCATGTTCATGTTCTTATTTTGATCAAAGTGGGTTTTGATTATTGTGGTTAGATTTGTTAGTTTTATTGATTTGGATAGTTTGTTTATGCTTATTGGATGTTTTGTTATTAGTTTAGTTTAATCTTGTGTTTGATTTTGGTTAAATTTGTGGTTAGATTCGTGTTATTGTATTTCCCTGTTCTTCGGTTTGTTTGTTTTGCTGTTACTGTAATTCCCAGGTAAGTTCCGGATCAACTCTTGTTCATTCAGAAGTCTTCCGAACCAAGGAGTGAGTGTTTCACCCGGAACCTTTAAGAGTTCCGAATCAAGCAATCTCATTCAGAACATTGGAAGTTCCGAACCAGAAACTTCCGAATCAACTACTTCAGAAAACTTCCGAACGAAAGTTCCGGGTCAAGAAGTTCCGGATCAACATCTTGTTCATCCGGAAGAGTTCCGAATCAAGAAGTTCATTCGGAAGAGTTCCGAATAAGGACTTCCGGACCAAAAGTTCCGAACCAGAGTGCTTCACTCGGAAGAGTTCCGGATCAACACTTCTTGGAAGTTCCGAACGAAAGTTTCGGATCAAGAACAACTTCCGAATCAAATCTTCCGGATCAATAAGTTCCGAACCAGGAGGGTTCATTCGGAAGTGTTCCGGATCAAGGAGTTCCGGATCAAGAGTAACCAGAAACTTCCGAACCAAGAGTTTTGAATCAGCAGAAGTTCTGAACAAAGGGTTGTTTTGGATAAGTGACATATTCAGAATAATTTGTTCCGGATCAAGGATTTTGGTAATATTCCGAGCCAAGAAGAATCATTCCGAACGAAGATGATATTCCGGATGAGTGATTGTTCCGAACGAAGGATTATTCCGAATGAGCTGTATTTAGGTTCTTTTTAGTTTTTGTCTTTGATTTTTATTTTCAAGCTTTATTTTTCCTGCCTTTTTCTTATTCGCACTTTAAGTTAATTTTGCCTTAGATTTATTTTAGCCTTGCCTTAGTTTAAGTTTTTGTTGCGTTTTATGTTTGCCTTAGATAGACTTAAGTTTGCGTCATTTACTTTAAGTGCCTTTTAATTTCAGTCACGTTTTAAATACTTGCACTTACTTTAAATTAGTTTTAGATTTACTTTAATTGCACTTTTACTTTAAAGTTTGACACTTTTATTTTAAAAAACAACCAAAATATTATTTTTCACCAAAAACAATAGAGTCATACTTGAAGCCGAAAATCAATTCGTTAAGATATCGAGAACTTGAACTTTAATTTTTATACGGGCAAAAGCCTTGTATCAAATGGCGTCGCTGCCGGCTCTTTTCGTAAAGATTAACGGTTTTTTGTGAAAGACGCGTTGCTTTTTGGGATCCGTTCACTTGTGAGCGTTATTTTTCTTGCAATAAAAATTCAAAAAATCATAAAAAATTAAAAATTGCTAAAAATCCATAAAAATAAAAATTTCAAAAATACAAAAAGATTTTATCTTTCTTGTGTATATATATTGTCTTTGTGTTTGGTTTCTTTTTCTTTTACATTTTCAGGTGTATGCGTACTAGATCTTCTAATTATCAAGAGCCCGAGACTCAAGAAGATTTAGCTATGTCAGGTGTTAACAACAATATTCCACCGCACCTCAACAATAACAACAATGTTCTTCCGCAGCCCGATCTTCGGACAATGGAGGAGCTTTGTCAACCTACAATGTTTGGACGAGGAGGACCGATTGCGCCGATGCAAATCAACGCTCCTGAGTTTTAGTTGAAGCACCACATGATTCAGCAAGTGCAAACTAACCCATTCCGTGGATTGCCTGATGATGATGCCAACAAACACCTCGACAAGTTCATTACAATCACCCAAAGCATGAAGTTGCCTGGTGCCACAATGGATGTTCTACGCCTACAACTCTTTCCACATACTTTATCGCATCATGCCGAGAAATGGTTTGATCGTCTCCCGAAGAATTCTATTCACACTTGGGATGACATGACTCAACGCTTTTTGTCGCGCTACTTTCCACCATCCATGGTCACGAGCCTTCGCAATCAAATCAACGGTTTCATGCAAGACCCTGATGAATCTCTTTTTGATGCGTGGGAAAGATATAATGTCTTGATTGATCGTTGTCCAAACCACAACATGCTCCTTGTGACCTTAATTGATACTTTCTACAACGGTTTGACTTTTCGAGATCGTGATACGATTAATGCAGCCACCGGTGGCACATTTATGAAAAGGAGACCCGGGGAGTGTAGAGAGCTAATTGAGAACATGACTACTCACCACAAAAACTGGGATTCCTCTGCTTCTTCGAGGAACAACCCGAGAGTCAATGTTTCCTCCACCTCAGCAAACCCTGATATGACCGAACTCACCCGCATGATGACTGAAATGAGCAAAAGTATTACGCTTCTCGCTTCAAACCAACAACAACAACAACAAGTTAAAGCGGTTGCTAATCCTTGTGAAACATGCGGCGATCCTCACTCATACACCGATTGTCCTTCTACACAAGGAAATCCGGAAAATGTGTATGCAGCTTATGGTAATTATTCACCGGAAAATTACCAAGCTCGACCTCAAGGGGATAGAAATCTGCTGAGTTACCGGTCTAACAATTACCTTTCACCCGGTTTTTCTCCTCAAAACCAAAACCCCGCCAACAACTACAATAGAAGCAACCAAATCCCACCAAGAGCTTCTAATCCTTATCACCCACCCGCCCAACAAACCCCACCCATTACTCCCGATGTTGAAGCCATCATGAGAACCCAAGGTGAGCAAATCAAGAATCTGCAGAGCCAAATTATCAATCTCAAAGGAGATATCACAAAGCAAGGAAATGAGATTAGATCCGAGCTTCGAGATAATATCCAATCCTCCTTCAGCAATCAAACAAATGATTTGAAGAATATGCTTGCTAGTTTCTTGCCCCCAGCTCAACCTTCTTCTTCGAGTTCTCTACCTTCAAACACCGTCACCAATCCGCGAGCTAATGTGAGTGCTATTACTACTCGTAGTGGGATTACCATTGTCGATCCACCAATCCCACCCCCATCATCTACACCTCCTCCACCACCATGTATCCCTACTCCTCCTACACCTAGTATTAGTGCACCACTACCGTCTCCGCCTCGTCATGACGATGTATCTAGCAAGGACCCTTCAACATCTAAACCTGTACCTGCTACAACTGCACCTTCACCACCCAAACCCAATATCCCTTATCCTTCTCGTTTAGGCAAGACCAAACTGCTAACCAAGGAGGACTCCGAAGTGACACGCTATATGAAGATGATTTCTCAAATGAACTTCAACATTAGCTTTCTTGAAGCACTTGTCCACATGCCCAAATTTGTTAAAGCGTTTAAGGAATTGCTTAACAAGAAGGAGAAGCTGATTGAACTCG
This sequence comes from Glebionis coronaria, assembly GCA_025667525.1. Lineage (NCBI taxonomy): Eukaryota > Viridiplantae > Streptophyta > Magnoliopsida > Asterales > Asteraceae > Glebionis > Glebionis coronaria. The sequence continues at coordinate 305,174 of JANFOE010001408.1, forward strand.
CCAACACACGCTTAAATGAAAACTGCTCTGCAGTTATTCTTAAAGAACTTCCGGAAAAGCTTGGAGATCCCGGTCGTTTTGTGTTGCCTTGCGTTTTCAACAAAACTGAAGAATTTACTGCCCTTGCTGATCTCGGGGCTAGTATTAATCTTATGCCTTTAAGTGTTTGGAAAACACTATCATTGCCCGACCTCACTCCAACAAAGATGACTCTTGAACTTGCAAATCGCACTCTCGCTTACCCCGTTGGTATAGCCGAAGACGTGTTCATAAAAGTTGGCACATTTACTTTCCCGGTCGACTTTGTCGTTGTTGATTATGAAATGGACCCTCGTATTCCTTTAATACTTGGTCGGCCATTCTTGAGAACCGAACGAGCTTTAGTTGATGTGGCCGAAGGTGAGTTAATCTTACGAGTCGGGGATGATGCACAAGTTTTCAAAATGGGGAAGCTTACAGGCAAATCCTTTAGAGGCCGAGAATCAGTGAATATGATTAATGTGCATGATAATTTTGTCGTCTACAACAATCCTCTATTCGATTCTTCCATTGATAATCCACTTTTTGAAGATGATATGGATGATTCTCTCTCCAATTTGGAATCTTCTCCCATTTATGATTCTCCACCGGTATTTGATGCTTATGATGATGAGTCTAGCTCAGATTCAGATGATTATGATGACCTTACTTCTGAGTATCCCGAGCTGCCCACATATGATGATTTTGATGAGGCCGATACTCTTTCGAGCGATTCTTCACATGATGAAGATCCTCCGCCATCACTCGATCCTACTTTGGACGATTACTCATTTGAGGAAGATTTCTCTGCTTTTCTCAACACTTACTTCCCTCATGAGAGTGATGCTCCTCCTTATGATTTTGAAGATTATCGTCTTGATCCTACTTTGGATTTGAAGAACATTCTTTCTAAGGAGAAGAAACCGGTCGACACCAATATCTGCAGCACGTATGAGTTAACACCTCTTTGTCCCACTTCTGAGGACGCGGTTGTGCTTCTTCGCGGATCTTCTTCACACTCTGCTGAGCCTGAGTGCTATTTTCCCCTAAAGGAAAAGGTGTTCGACCCCGGTATCGATATTCTACAGCCATCTCAGTATCCACCTGATGAAATAAAAGGAAATATCTTTGGAACTTATGGAAATCTGCTTGCACCACTTCATCCTTGCTTCCACCGTGCTCCATCGCTGCTTAAGGGAACCTTGCCTACTCTTCTTTGGCTTGCCTTGTTCGCCTTAAGCTTGTGCTACTTGATGGACGAAAACTATGTCTTTGATCCTGATGGATATGTTTTATGCTTCTTCCTATGATGATCAAGGTCGAGTCAGGCTCACGACTCGGTTAACAAAAATCAAGCTTCAATATTAAAATAGGCTCACTTCTTAATCAGGGATTCGAGCTTCAATGATCCAATCTTGATGTTTCTTGACGACCCGTGATTCCGTGTTCCATTTTCCCGGTTCTATCCTAAACTCTTTTCGATTCACTATTTTATATTTTCTCAATATTAAAATAGGAATCTCTTTAGTTGTCTCTTCCTTAGCAAGATTTAAACAAAGTGCACAATGTCTTAAGTGTAGGGGAGTTTACTCCCACATGCTTAAACATTGAGGACAATGTTTATATTAAGTGTAGGGGGGACTTCTATCGAAGTTAAGTGGTCTTTTCTTTGCTTTTGTCCTCATTTTAACCGGAAAATCAATTTTTCGACATTTTTCAAAATTTTTGATCTATTTTGGCCTATTAGTTTTTCCCTTTGTATAGTTATTTTCTTTCTTTGCTAGAATAAATCTTTAATAAAGTGGTTTTAATTTTCAAACGTTGTGAATCTTTTGACTCAACCCGAGTTTACTTATCTAAGTTTACTCTAGCTAGTATCCTTAACGTATTTAAGTCAAGTTTTGCTAGGCTTTTATATAGGGAGCTATAAAGCGCGAAAGCCTTAACTCTCACGGTTTAAGAACAAGAACTTTTCGCAAGTTCCTATAATTGATCCTAGAGAGTCGTTTATCAAGGGAACTTTAAAACGCGATTTCTAAACTTGAAAAAGTCTAAGAATTTTTAAGATCCTATAGGCGACTCGAAAACCTAAAACTTTGATTTAATAGGCTAAGCATCCACGAGTCTCATTCCTTGAGATTTTAAACTGTGGAGAACGAGAGATAATAGAGCCAATTATAAGTTGGGTTTTCTTTCGTGAATTTATGTGAGTTAATTATAAGCCTATTCTCCCATCGCTTGCTAATAAATTTATCTGCAATAAATAAGGTTGTACGATTTGAAAAGTTACTTAGCTTCTAGCCCAAGATCGTTTAAAAGTTGCTCGGTATGGATTAGAGTTCATAGCCAAGGCATAACTTATTGAAGCGGGATGCGAAGATTGGCGAGTCCAAAAAGGTCCTAACAAGACACGAGGGCTACATTTTGTTGCTAAAGATCCAAGTGATGTGAAGAATCATTTATCAAAAATCAATATGAAGGATCGAGACACACGACGAAAAGCAAAAACTCCCAAAAAGTCATGGAGAAGTGTATCCGAAAAGGCCCTAGCAAGGTATGAGGATAAATAGATCCAAGTCATAAAAGGAGGCGGATCGTTGTATATCAAAGTCCAAAATAAAGATTGGAGAAAAATGAAGAAGTCGTGGTCCAAGTATGAATCTCTCAAAACTTCAAGTGAAGAAATTCCTATTATGAAGAGAAGGCCATTATTTCATGAACGTCTCTCAAGGTTTGAAGTATGAAGTCGCTGCCAAATATCGGTCCGAGAAAGGTCTCAAATCGCGAAGCGAGTTATGCCAAGATATGAACTTTATGAGGTCCCGAGAAGCAGTTTTAAAAGATTTTGTCCTTTAGCTAACTATTGATTAAATCGTTCACTTTATTTTCGGCCTAAATAACTATCGAAATAAGTCAAACAATGCATCCTCGTGATCATTCAAGACAACAATAAAATATAAGAGATACACCTAGGAATAAGGGAGTCTAAGTGAATAATTGGCCCACATGAGTTCGTGTTAGTTTACTAACTTATAATAACAATGATCTCGCTTTTAAGCTTGGTTTGGAGAAAGTGAAAACTTGAGGATGATGATTATTCATGACATTTCCAAAACCCAAGGTATGCTTTTGATTTCTTTACTTTGTATGTTTATAATTTTCTATCTTTTTAATAAATGCCACTATGGATTGATCATGATGAAAAGTGTAAACGTGCTTTGTAACTAATGCATTGCATGAGGACATTGTAATGGTCAAGTGTAGGGGATTTGATAGGTGTGTAAACATCCATCCTTTCTACCACTTAATTACAATAATAACCGGACCAAAACGTGTATTTTATGTCTTTTATGTCGGAATTATGCGTGGTTTGTGTTTTTGTTGTGATTTAGGACGAAAAGGTGAAAAGTGGAGAAAACACGGGCAAACACGGGCATTTAAGGGCTTTTATTGAAGAAAAAGATGAAAGACGAAGTCAAAAAGTCAAGAGTGCAAAAAGAACGGAAGTCCAAGACCAATTCTGAATATTTATCGAAGAAAAAGTCAAAAGACGGAAGTTTACTAAAAGCCGAAGAACTCAAGTCCAATTTATTGAAGAAGTACAAGACGAGTTCAAAGAAATCCCGAGACAAAACCATTTAAAGTCCAAGTTTAATGAAGAATAAAGGCTTAAGGACTAATGGTGCAATTAAAAGAAGATTAAAGAAGGAAGGACCTAATCTTGTAATTAAGAGAAAATGAAGGAGGGGAGGAAGCTTCCTAATCCTCCCCTATATATAGATTAGTCTTAATCACTTTTCATTTTGTTGGCTAATAGTGACAATTAGTCTTCCACCATTTATTTACCTTGCACCTTTAAATTCATGTCATTTAAATACTTGTCAAATTTAAATACCTTGTCTTGCACCTTAAATTCCTTTAATTTCAAGTAAGTTTCCATTTAATTCTTGTCAATCTTTATTTTATCTTGTTAATCTCCTATCTACCTTTCTTAATCTTTGATTTTTATGTTTATTTTTGTGTTCATGTTCTTATTTTGATCAAAGTGGGTTTTGATTATTGTGGTTAGATTTGTTAGTTTTATTGACTTGGATAGTTTGTTTATGCTTATTGGATGTTTTGTTATTAGTTTAGTTTAATCTTGTGTTTGATTTTGGTTAAATTTGTGGTTAGATTCGTGTTATTGTATTTCCCTGTTCTTCGGTTTGTTTGTTTTGCTGTTACTGTAATTCCCAGGTAAGTTCCGGATCAACTCTTGTTCATTCAGAAGTCTTCCGAACCAAGGAGTGAGTGTTTCACCCGGAACCTTTAAAAGTTCCGAATCAAGCAATCTCATTCGGAACATTGAAAGTTCCGAACCAGAAACTTCCGAATCAACTACTTCTGAAAACTTCCGAACGAAAGTTCCGGGTCAAGAAGTTCCGGATCAACATCTTGTTCATCCGGAAGAGTTCCGAATCAAGAAGTTCATTCGGAAGAGTTCCGAATAAGGACTTCCGGACCAAAAGTTCCGAACCAGAGTGCTTCACTCGGAAGAGTTCCGGATCAACACTTCTTGGAAGTTCCGAACGAAAGTTCCGGATCAAGAACAACTTCCGAATCAAATCTTCCGGATCAACAAGTTCCGAACCAGGAGGGTTCATTCGGAAGTGTTCCGGATCAAGGAGTTCCGGATCAAGAGTAACCAGAAACTTCCGAACCAAGAGTTTTGAATCAGCAGAAGTTCCGAACAAAGGGTTGTTTTGGATAAGTGACATATTCAGAATAATTTTTTCTGGATCAAGGATTTTGGTTATATTCCGAGCCAAGAAGAATCATTCCGAACGAAGGTGACATTCCGGATGAGTGATTGTTCCGAATGAAGGATTATTCCGAATGAGCTGTATTCAGGTTCTTTTTAGTTTTTGTTTTTGATTTTTATTTTCAAGCTTTATTTTTCCTGCCTTTTCCTTATTCGCACTTTAAGTTAATTTTGCCTTAGATTTATTTTAGCCTTGCCTTAGTTTAAGTTTTAGTTGTGTTTTAAGTTTGCCTTAGATAGACTTAAGTTTGCGTCATTTACTTTAAGTGCCTTTTAATTTCAGTCACGTTTTAAATACTTGCACTTACTTTAAATTAGTTTTAGATTTACTTTAATTGCACTTTTACTTTAAAGTTTCGCACTTTTATTTTTAAAAAACAACCAAAATATTCTTTTTCACCAAAAACAATAGAGTCATACTTGAAGCCGGAAATCAATTCGTTAAGATTTCGAGAACTTGAACTTTAATTTTTATACGGGCAAAAGCCTTGTATCAATAGCTTCTTTGGAGTGATCAATGAGACATCAATAACAAGCTTCTCCTTCAAGCTAGTCAAAGCTTCAGCAATTTCCACCTGTTTAGTACCAAAAGAACCACCTTCTTCTTCCTGTGAGCCCTTGTCATTCAAGTTGAAAGGTTCTGTTGGTGCATCTTCCTCCCCTTTGTAAGAATCATCCCCTCATGAAAGGACTCTTCCCTTTCTTCTCCTAGCATTGGCAGTCTCCAAAAAAACTAGCCTCTCCCTCAATTGAGTGAGTTTAAGGCCCTGACCTGTGACAATCTGTACAAGGTCTGCATTTTTCTTTTGCAAGCTAATACAAACCGCCGTCAATTTCAAAAGAGTATAAGGTTCCAATCTGCCCTCATCTATGATGGGAATTTGACCTCCCAAAAGTGATTCATTGGGCATGGTTGGGATCTTAAGGATGTTAGGAATGCCTTGGCCTGCTTCTAAGCTAGAACCAATAGTCCCAACCCCACCCATGTCACCAACCACACTTGTGGTGGTGGTTCTCTCTACTACATGGCTATGACCACCAGAGGAGAACACTCCAGCAGTCCTTTGGTGTTTTTCCAACCTATAATCTGGTGGGTAGAAGAGGAAGTGGATTGAGGGTCTGTTTGAGTGTGAGGGGGTGTTTGGATTTATGGTAAAATGGTGTCAGCGCCTTCACTATGAGTGTCAGCGCCTGATTGTTGAGGGTCAATATCCATATGTTGGGGTGATGGAGGTTGTTCTGGTAATGGGTCTGGTTGAGGTTGAGGGTTTGCTGCTGCCTCAATGACAGCAAGCATGGCTAGGGTGAGTGGTAGGTCTCTGTATGGTTCAGTGTTCATATTACCAAAAACTGTTTTCTTTTGAACATGGATCGTATAAAAATTGTCATGATCCCTGTTGCAGTATCCTTGCAAGTCAAAAACCATTTGTAAAAACCTAGTTAAGCAAGAGCCATCTTGTTACCCTTATTATGACATGCCATCAAAAATCATTTTTGAAAAAAATATAATTTTACCTAGTTGCAAGACACACAATGGCACTCCCAATTGAACGGTTGATTTCATTGTGTGAGGATCATTTGGGACTCAAACATTGAAGGATGACATGTATAAGGTACTTCCAAGCTGGGGGAAATTGTTGTTTTGTATACTTATTTAAATGGCCCACTGGGGGGGGGGGGGGGAAATTATACCCCAAAGCTCGAAGCCCTTGCTCTAGCTCTGCAAGGGGAAGGGTGGTTATACCATCAGCATCATTAAGATGCAAAGCTTGGCGAACCAAAGCTTCAGTAACCACCCATGGAACCCCATGGACAGTAGCAGTCAATGTAATCACTTCATTAACTGTTGAGGAACTTATAGTGTTCCAAAACTGTTTCATGTGTGTGATAGGGACAAGAGGAGTATGTGAAAGTGCATACCTTAATGGGGACGCATTCAAATACCCAACCATCTGCGCGTATTAGGGAAACAGAGGGTATTATCAGCTTCCAAATAAGCCACCATGTTGTGTTGACTTCTGAACCCCAATTCCAATAGAGAAGGTTTAAACTTTGATGCCATGAAGATTGATGAAAGAAAACTGTGATATGAAAATATGAAGGTTTGAGAGTTTTTAGTTAGACAATAATCGCAGTTACCCTGTTTGAAAGAAATTAGCCAAATTTATAGGAGAGGTGAAAACATACGATTGGTTAAAATATGAGGCAGTTATATTCAAAAAGTAATGATAAAATCTTGAAAAATATATAACTTATCTCATAAATTAATTAAAAGTTACCAACTCCTAAAATTACGGTCCATATTTTCGTCAAAAATAACAACTGGGTATGACCCAATGTTTGTCAATGGTCAAAAATTAAACATCAGCGTCGAACGGCTATATTCTTGTCAGCGTTGGAAATTTGCCATGTTAGCGTTCAAATTGGTCTTATCAGCGTTTGGAAAGAAAAAAGTCAGCGTCCAAAAATAAAAATAATTAAAAATAAAAAGGACCTTAACAAAGTAGTTTACCCTAGTGAAGATAACTCTTAGACTGAAAATGACTATAGGGTGGCAAGCATTTTCCAATCATGCACACTTGCTTAAGCAAGATAGACATAACTGTCCTCAAGTGTCCCTTGCGAACCAAAGTTCTTAATAATGAAGTTACCTCATATAAACCCTTTGTAACTTCCCAGGTAAGCCCAATAAAAACGTTCCCAAGTCTCCCAACCGACCAAATCCAATTCTAGGCCAAAAAGTCTTGGCAGCGTGCACACTATACCAACTTTGCATGCTACAGTGCCTCACAAGTTAGAAAACTAACTCGTACTCACCAGTGGACACAATCTAGAATTGTGATAATAGTATTCTAAGAATACCAAAAAATCCTAATGGTTTCCTAAACCTCCCCTTAACCTATGATATATAATGTTGCCAAATAAAAAGTATGCAATAAAAATTTATGTCAAGATAGGAATGTAAGCATTCCAACCATCATCCATAAACTTGAACACATTCCTAGCAGCGAAAAGATCCATAAGCAACTCTGTATCCATTTGTACAATGCTCATAATGCCTGCATGATTAGATTAAAAACCACAAAACTAACATATTGCTGTCAGCGTTCATTTTAACACTTGTCAGCGTTAAAATAACCTTTGTCAATGTTAGAAAAATAAAGTGGAAAACCTAATCTTGTACAAAAATCAATAACAGTACACATCCTGTACAAACTATACAATGATTTCAAAAACACATTTAGGTGAGATTGACCATTCCAATACTTGTTACCAGGTACTGAAACCTCCCAACATCAAAAGGTTTAGTTAAAAGATCAGCCACATTTTCTTCTGTGTCTACCCTATCTGGATGTATTAAACCTTTTTCAAAACAACTCTTATAAAATGATGTCTAATTTCTATGTGTTTTGTTTTAGAGTGATGTACAAGATTCTTAATAATGCATAATGTACTGTTATTATCTACAAATATCTAGGTATGAATAAAATTATACCCATAATCCAACAGCTGGTTTTGTATCCATAGAACTTGTCCACAACAAGCAGCTGCAGCAACATATTCTGCTTCAGTTGTAGAGTTCGCCACCACTGTTTGTTTCTTGCATTGCTAAGATATCAATCTGCTCCCAAGAAATTGGCATCCACCAGTTGTGGATTTCCTATCAAACTTGTCACCTCCATAGTCACTGTCTGAATAGCCAATAAGCTCCAATGAAGAATCCTTTGGATGCCATAATCCCAAGGTGGGATAGCACCTAAGGTATCTAAAGATCCTTTTAAAAGCATGAATATGACATTCTTTTGGAGTCACCTGATGGCGTGCGCATGCACACACATCAAACATGATGTCAGGTTTAGAAGCTGTAAGATACATCAATGACCCAATCATTGATCTATAATACCTGAAATCCACATCTTTTTCATCTCCAGTCTTTCCTCCATGGGTGTGCTAGCCCATTTTTCATGTGGAGAAAAACCAAACTTCTTCAAGATTTCCGCTACATATTTATCTTGAGAGATAAAGATACCATCTTCTTTCTGTTGGACTTGTAAACCTAAAAAGAAGTTCATCTCTCCCATTGCACTAATCTTGAGCTTGTTTGTCATGAGCTTGGAAAAGTCTTCACTCATCTTTAGATTGGATGAACCAAAGATAATATCATCCACATAGACCTGAACAAGCAGAAATTCCTTACCAATCTTCTTGGTAAATAAGGTCTGGTCTATGGTGCCCCTTTTAAACCCAATTTCCACCAGGTAGGTGGACAATGTTCCATACCATGCTCTTGGGGCTTGTTGAAGTCCATACATTGCTTTCTTGACTCTATATACTTTATATGGATGCTCTGGATCTTCAAAACCAAGAGGTTGCATTACATAAACCTCCTCTTCAATTATGCCATATAAGAAGGCACTCTTCACATCCATTTGATAAACTGTGAAACCCATGCAGGAAGCATAGGCTAGGAAAATCCTTATTGCTTTAATCCTTGCAATAGGTGCAAAAACCTCTTCATAGTCTATTCCCTCTTCTTGTATATAGCCTTGAGCAACTAAACGTGCCTTGTTTCTGACCACAATACCTCTTTCATCTTTCTTGTTTCTAAGAACCCAACATGTCCCAATAGGTCTAACATTGAACAATCCACTAGCTTCCACACATCTTGAATGGAAAACTGGTGAAGCTCATCCTGCATTGCCTCCACCCAACTTGGTTCTTTGAGAGCATAAAAAATCTTCTTGGGTTCCTGTTGTGACAAAAAACAAGCAAATAAACATGCCTGTACAAGAGGGGTATCAACCTTCTTGTGGATATTGGCAATGAAACCTCCTTGAGTCTGATGAGACCTTCTTGTTTGAAAAGGAGACAAAACATCAACAATGATTAGGGAAGGAGAATGATTTTTGACAGTAGTTGTAAGCGTTCCTCCCCCAAGTAGTGCGTTGTCTTCTATTTCAGTTTCCATGTTGCTAATATCATCTTAATATCCACTCCCATCCTCACTTGAACGAGCCTCTTGATTAAGTATGGAAGGTTCACCTTGTTCAAAGGTATTGGAAGAGAAGTATTGGAAGAGAATAAATGTCCAAACAGGTTGTTAGCGTTTGAGCTATCAGCGTCTGAATTTAACCTGTCAGCGTCTGATTTGGCTTTGTCAGCGCTTGAAGATTCATGCATGTTTTAATCAACTGGCCTTTCTTGTGGCCCTACTTCCTCCTTTTCAGTAGCAACAGAAGCTTGTGCAAATCCATCAGTCCATATAGGAATGGTAACATACTCAAGTATGGGGTCTGACTTGATTGCATGTGATCCTTCTTCCTTAGCGACCTTGTTTACCTGTACTTTCAACAATAGGTTCTTCCATAACTTTTGAATCTTTTTTCACAATGTCTGGATTAGTAACATGCATATAATTCAAGGTTCTAGATAAAGGCTCTAAGTCAAAGAACCAGTCTTGTCCACTCTCAGTATCACTAGGTTTACTTTCTAAGAACTTAACATGTACTCAAGAATACGTTTTTCTTTCTTACTGTAAAACCTATACCCTCTTCTCTACATTGAATAACCCATAAAGTAGCCTTCATCACCTTTTGCACTAAACTCTCTTAAGGCATCACTAGTATCTAAATTCACTACTGTGACAATCCGTCAATTTATGGTCGATATTTTATTCTCAAGTATTATTTAACATAATTATTTTAATGTTATATTATGAACTCACACATTTTTGGGAAGAAATTTGGGTTTACACCTTAAAGTAGCATCGACTACGTCTAAACTGGAGAACTCTACGTTACGTGCTTACGTTTACATACACCATTTTTGGTGACAGTCTGACATTTCAGGAAATAAATTTATTCTCGAATATTATTTTGGAATTTTAATTTGTGTTGGTTCATAAACTCACAAATTTACGGGATGAAATTAGGATTTTACATGCATAATTTAGCGTCTTTTACGACTAAACCGGAAACCCTAGGTTTACATATTTACGTTTTTGAACTCCGTTTTTGATGAGACAATTTTTATTAGATTCGTTTTGTGCCGTAGATTCATAATTTATAAAAACATTTTTCGTAAAACGACCGGAGGGCACGTAAATCGAGGAGTACCCGTAAATTAGTGGGGATGAAACAAGTTTACACTTGTCTCACCCCCACAATGGGTGGCCAAGACTTAGCCAACACACCAAGTGTGGTGTCAAGTTTACATACACACTAAGGACACATGTCCTTAGTGTTATGCAAAACCACTTAAACATGAAACTCGCTAAACACAAACAATTTACACACATGCAACCAAGTTTTTCAATCTCTCCTCCCCTCTCTCTCTATGAACGTCCAACACCACCCTAAATCACCATCTTCATCATCAAATTTAACCATGAACTTTTTATACAATCTACATATGTTGATCCTCATTTGAAAAGATGAAGATTGAAGGTGATTTTAACATATAAAAAGGAGTTTTCATGGAGGTCTTTGGGCTGTTTTCAAGAAGGAGTTTAGGGATGATTTTTTGAAGGTGTCTTCATATCCTAGGTAATCTTGAAGGTGGTCTTAATATTTCATAAGATTGGTTACCAAAACCAAGCCTTGTTCATCCAAAATCTCAACCTTTTAATCACTTTGGTAGTATAGAGATTATTTCTTCCTATCATCTTGTTATTTTGTAAAAGTAATCATGTATTTTCTTCTTAGATGTATATGTTTATGATGATGAATGATGATCAAAGTATTATGTGGGGATTTTGTGTTAATAGATTTGGTTAAAAAGACTAAAATCAACATGTAAAGATGTTAAAATCATGGTTAGATTTATAGGCTGTATAAAATAGTAAGTAACCATATTATCACTTGGTAAAAAGGCTTGGATTATTAAATACACAGTTAGATATATGATTTTTACATATGTGGAGAGTTGGCCACTCAATGAAATCATTAAAATGAGCAAGATATGATCAAAATACTATTGAGATACAAATCTGTATAGTCTATTTTGGAAGAATTATTAGGGATACTTAGAGAATGATTGAGCAGTAGCTAAATAGGAGTTATTTGTAGCACATTTCATGTAGTTTGTGCTGCTAAAATTTGAGCTTCTATCTCCTTGTATAACTCAAGATATGGCAAAAATGGTGGAAGTGACTTTGATAATCAGATTTGGTAATAAAAGTATATGATATAAAATGAGCACTCAAGTAATACTTTTATAAAATACATATATAAAACCCACTAACTAATAATAAGTAGTATAAAATAAGTTATATACTATGATAAATAAACATGGCATTTTTATAAAAGTAAAGACTCAAATGTTTTCTAAAGTTATAAAACTATATATAAGTTTTACGTCTTTTTGGCTAAAACCGAAAGATTAACGTGTTCGCCAAATAAAATTTAGACGGTCGGACCCGTCTAATGTAGCACTTTTGTAACTCATATACTGATATGTACACATATTTGACAAGTAAAAACCAATAAAACCCGAGCTTTATAACTTATGGACCTTAACGGGCCAAAGTAGCCTTATTGGACCATTAGCCCAACTAGTTTGGCTAAACATTAATGGACCTTACTCATGGGCTTAACCCACTTGGGCCCAACATATGAGTATAGGCCTGGTATTAAAAGTATAAATGGACTAATATAATGTATTGGACTTTTAATAGGCTTATTGGGCCTTAATATGTAAACAAGTTAAAACTAGTGTAACTAGTCTAAAAATTGACTAACACATAACAACTATAATGTTGTATGAAGAGATAAAATCCCACTTGATCATCATCATACTTATGATGTCATCATATATATACATAACTATTATTTTTATAAATTCATTAGACAAGAGTCTAAGACTGGGTATTAATTGTCTAGGTTTCCGTGATCGAGGCTTGTACCGTACATCCAAATCGCCGATATCCCGCCTTTCCCAATCAATGTGAGTTCATAGCATCGCACTCTTTTAAATGTTTTATGAAATATTTTATAAACCCATGAGGGAGATAACATGTTAGTTTTAATAAAAATAGGACACTAGTTGTCCCGATTGTATGCTTATTGATATGGACCCGAATGATTATATGACCCGATGAATGAAATGAAATGGATTATTATTAGTTAGGTTACGTCACTAAAAGCCCCATTAGCATGAATTGTGAACTACCGGGATTTGGTAGACGCTTATGCATATAATAGTACTATCTGGGGAAGATCACCCCAGTTCGCTTCGTGGAAGTTGATCCCCGTCGTGCCATCTTGAGTGGTAAGCGAATTTATGTATGAGAAGATTTAGATAAGCGTGATTATTGTGACGACACGCTATTTTAGATGGGCAAAGGAAGGACGGGTTAACTACCCGTTGTTTGTTATAGTAAGGTAGCAATGTCATGCGGCTTATAATAATCCAATAACAAAAATACTGATATAGGCATTGAATTATAATCTATTGCCTGACTAGCCATACGGGGTCTTATTACGGATATTATGTTCGTGTTTTGGTTTTACATAACCATTTTCATATAACGGTTTTTATTTAACTCTATACAACATTTTAAAACGTATTGTATGATGTTTTTACGACAATGGTTCGTATGATGGTTTTGAAGGCTAAAGCCTATATTATGCTTTACGACAAAGATTTGTATAAAATGTTTTTGGCCTATTTTATGGCCTACAACAAAGAATTGTTATTGTGATTTACAACAAAGAATTGTACAAAATGATTTTCGGTAATGATTATATACCGGTGATATGTATTAATGGTTTTTTTATTAAACTCTATGAATTTACTCGGCGTTTTCGCTGACTTTTTAACATGTTTTATCTTAGGTACTTGAAGGTAATTCTCGGAAATTCGACAAGAATTTATGACCCGCATTCAAATAAAATTTCCATTCAAATGTTTTGTAAAATTGTATGATATACTATGACCTGAGGACCTTTGTAAATTTGATATTCATGAATGGAAAATGCTTTATTATTAAACGACGCGATTTTAAGCGTTGTCTATGATCTGAGTAATGTGCTATCCCGTAACACCTACAACTCTTTCGCTGAACTAAAGTATGAATATTTGGGGGTGTTACAGTTTGGTATCAGAGCTCTCGTTATGGACTACGAAAGATTTTTAAAACCAAGGTTTTGAATAAAACATTTCAAAATCTTTTAACAATAAATATTTTTAAATAAATATTTTGAGTAAAATGTTAAAAAATATTTTGACTATAACGGTGCCGAAGTATTCCCGAGTTACCGACAAGGCCAGACTAAGAAGTGTTATTTTAATATATATATATATATATATATATATATATATATATATATATATATATATATATATATATATATATATATATATATATATATATATATATATATATATATATATATATATATATATATATATATATATATATATATATATATATATATATATATATATATATATATATATATATATATATATATATATATATATATATATATATATATATATATATATATATATATATATATATATATATATATATATATATATATATATATATATATATATATATATATATATATATATATATATATATATATATATATATATATATATATATATATATATATATATATATGTTGTAATTTGATTACATGATTGTTTGATGATTATTTTAATACTTATATGAGATATTTATACGACGTAGATTGTCACAAGAAACCTTAACTCCCCTAGCAAATCAATCGAAGCTATTCCCGTAGGAATTATAGCTATTCCCGATCTAAACCAAGTTGTGGATATTTATGATCCCAACAAGATGGTTGATATCCGTAGAAATGTTGGTATTAGTTGATTATGATCTTGAAGAAGAATTGTCGAGATTAAATCCGATATCGATGTCATGATGATCTTTCCTTATAGAGTGGAGTTTGATAAAACCTTACCACCTAGAAAGGTGTCATCTGACCCGGTGTCACCCAAATTTTAAATTTGAAATTGAAAAAGGTAAATGTTGCACTTGAGGCTGTCATTGGAACCATTACCCAAAAGCCTCATGCCACTTGTACCTTTCCGAGAAGTCTAATTGAATGTGTGAGTCATTTCATGCTAGTGACCTCATTTGATAATTATTGTTATAAGAGCTATAGAATTGAAAATTAAGTGTTGTTCATGTCGAGCTTTTATTGCCCTTACAAGGTCTAAGAATAAGATTAAAAGTATTGGAGAATGAGGTAGAATGTCGCGTTGAGTATAAATTGGTTGAAACTTGAATAAAGTCAAATTTAACTCGTATGGAATACGAGATTGTTAAGGAGAAGTCGTTGAGTCCTGTGATTGAATTATAAGATTTTAAATGATTGTTGGTTCGTGTTAAAGGTTGTTCCTAGGCCATTGTCCAATGAAGAGGATGCCCAGTGTCCAAGAAATAAATCGAAGAAATCTTCTTCTGAAATTGGGACCGATGGATCTTTGAGGACATGTGGAACACCTAATGACTCTTGTAGATTAGTATTCATTGTAGCATCTTTTAAAAATCCCTAACTTAACTGAGACATCAGTTGGTAGGATGAGTCCTTGGAATTGTATGACATGGCGACACGTAATGTGTTACGGTACAATTTTTGACTTTTTTGTGATTAATGAAAAGACTACCTTCATTGCTAAATCCTACATGTATCGATGTTATCTATCTTTTCTTGCTTCTTTCTAATGTTCGCATTAGTGATCCAACCATTGAACAAGCACTCATCTCGGTTTGAGTTGCGTTGTAGATTCTTCTCTTTGTATTCCTGAGTGCCATCGAGGTCATGAACCTCATGATTATTTGGCTAAGCTCATTTCCTATCATATTGTAGCTAGTTCTTGGTGAACAACTTTTCATCACTCTTTTGCAGATCACTCATTGTTTTTACAAGTTAAAACAGTATCCCTTGATAAAAATTTAGTTTCCATCACCATATGGATTATTCAAAGTGAGATTTATGAGTAATCGTTATCGAAATAAAGTTGTTTATGAAACACTTTGGAAAACTTAATTGCTTCCATAACGAAGAACATCTCTGTAAATTCATTTTGATTCTTATTCCAGAATTAAGCATGAAAACTTTTTTATTTTAAACATGATGACAAAATTTTGACGAACTGAGTATTGCATCGCTAATCCTAAAATTGTATATAGTTGCGCGCCTACGTACAATTCGGAAGGGACCATGCAAGGCTGATTAGTAGTCACCATGAAATAGTTAATAAACATTACATTTTCTTTGTAATTGTGAAAGATTGAATTTTTATGAGATCTGCAAGAAGTGCAAAACAGGGACATATTGTTAGGGACACCTACATATGTGCCCGTACCATTTACCAACTGAATCAAATTTACTCATCTGTGGAAATTGTCTTACTTGACAATTGATATCCCCTTCTTGTCTAATTCTCTTGTGGTAAGACTGTTTGGAGAAGTATCTGATTACCGAGTGTTGATACCCGACTGGGTGTATCGACGTTCCTATCATTTCTTTTGATTAGATTCCGTTTGAATGACATGGGTAACGATCCGAGGTGCTTTAGAATGCGTACTCAATTCATGAAAACAGTGGATATATTCATATTCGTTAATGTTTTCGTCTTTATCTGATTCAAAATTCTCTCGCGTAGATTATGCGTTGACCTTACTCTTTTAATGTTAGCTATGTCTCAAGATTTCCTTGAATTTGTGAAGATTTATGCGTTATTATTACTATTTTGAGAAGTTCACGTCTTATCAACGGTAATGAAACTGGAAAGTTGGTAGTACCAGTAGAATGAATTGATTGATTATGACATGATGTCATTGTCTTAATTGATGGGAACTCGAGTAGAATTCCCCTAAAAGATAAAGATGTTGATCATCAAAGGTGATTTAAATAATTCCCGATGGGTGACCATATCCTGCATTTAGGCTTGAAATTATAACGTGAATGGTTATGAACTAGTCATAGATCTTGTAATCTAGAAAGAACCTAAAGTTAATTTATTAAAAGATGTTCCTGTTATTTGAACTTTCTGAGGTATTTGCTGATGAATTACCTGGACTTCCGCTAATAAGGCAAGTTGAATTTAGTATTGATTATATTCCCGGTGCTGAACCTGTATCATGTGCACCATACGTCAGCACCATCTGAATCGAAAGAGTTACCGTGCAACTGAGAGAGTTGTCGGAAAAAGCTTTTATTCTACCAAGCTCGTCATTATGAAGAGCTATGGTATTATCATTCCTTATATTTATTGATTACCGTGAACTGAATAAATTGACGATCAAAATTCATATCCATACCCAAGATGAAATATTTGTTCGATCATTTACAAGGTTCTAGAGAATATTCAAAAATTTGATCCACAGCATGGTTATTATCAACTTCGTATCCGCAAAGAAGATTATCTATTCCAATCACTACATCCAGAACTTGTAATGAACATTATGAGTTTCATGTTATGTCGTTTGGATTGACCAATGCATATGTAGCATTCATAAATTTGGTGAATCACGTGTGTAGGCTGTAATTTGATAAATTCATGCTTGTGATCATTAAGGACCATCTGTTTGTTTCTAAGAATAAGAAGGAGTTATTAACCATTTGAAGACTGCCCTGAGTTAACCGAGCAATGAAAACCTGTACCTTGAGTATTTAACATGTGATTTAAGGCTTAATCCTTTACATTATTTGACCGTGTGATTAATAGATAATGGAATCTATATTGACTCTTCGAAGATTAGAGCCATTAAGGCTTTGGGTTATACCAAAAAGAATGTGCAAAAATGTTTTGACAAATATTTATCAAAGGATTTTTAAGGAATCATTCCTTTATAACCAGATCATTTAACTAAACTCCCTTAGGAGTAGATGTTTGTATGCACCTCAAGACAACCCAGGAGGAATTGAGGAAAACATTTAAACCATGACTTAAAATTTGGAGCGACAAATTTTGCTCTTCCACTAAGAAAATTTTTGACCAAAGTATAAACAAATATTTTTCGAACATTTACAGATCTTGTTAATTATTTTGGATAAATCAACAAAATTTGTGTTAACTAAATTCAAATTTATTTTGAACATTTTTCTATAATTGGACAAACTGAGAAAGTTAAAATTTCTACGTTTACCTTTCAAAATTTTTTTTTTAATTAAATATTTATTATTTAATTACTTGTAATATTTATCGACGCTTTAGACGTCGGATTGAGAAAAACTAATAAAGATAATATTTGAGAAGAAACTAAAACTTAGAAAATATGAATAAAGAATTTCTGAGTGATTATGAACATGATAATTATTTCATCGAGGAAGGTGAATATAGTTGTTGACATATTATGTAGAAATCAAAGAATAGAGAACCAATTAAAATGTGTTCTTTCGTATTGACCATACACAATAAATTTCCGAGCAATTTAAAAATAACTGATGCTTGTAAGAAGGATAATATAGATAATGACGAGTTCTCGGCTAATGAAAACCATTAGAAATGAGATCCGATGGCGTTAAATGTTTAAAAGGCCGCTTGTGGTTGCCTAAATATGGAGGATCTCGAGATTTAGTCATGTTGGAATCTCGTAAGTTTAAGTATTATATTCATGCCATTTCTGATTAAATATATCTTTATCTGAAGAAGTTGTACTGATGGCCAAATATGAAAGCAGACATCGCAACATACGTTGGCACATGTCTAACTTTTGCGAAGGTCAAGGCTGAACGCAAAAATCCATAAGGATTGCTTATACAGCTTATAATTCTTGTTTGGAAGTGAGATAGAACCACCATGGATTTTTATCATAAATTTCCAAGGTCATCGTCTGAATTTGATTCGATTTGGGTCATCATCGGCAGACTGACCAAATCTGCTAACATCATTCCCGTTAATGATAGATTCTCGATGAAGAAATTGACTCTTTTGTATTTAAAGGAATTGTGTAAGCATGGCGTGCCTGTATCGATGATATCTATCAAGATCCTCGCTTCGCATCGAATTTCTAGAGATTTGCTCAGAAGTCATTGGGAACGAATCTTGATAAGAGTACTGTTTACCACCCCAATCGAAGGGACGAGGTAAAGTAACGATACAAACACTAGAAGTCTTGTTTTATGTTTGAATGATTGACCTTGGTAATGAACATGATAATCGTTTTACTTTGGAGAGATTATCATTGATAATTATCGTATTAGGATCGAGATCGAATCTTGTGAGGATCTATATAAAGAGCATCTGTAGGTAGGAGTTGGGATGAAGATACCCGACCCGCGAGACCTGGAATAATTATGGAAATTAGGATATGATTATTGACAGCCAGTAGTAGGCAGGAGGTTAAATGAATATGAAATGTAGATCTTGAGGTGCAGGATGGGTAGAAAAGCTATGCCGAGAATTTATCATCATGGAAAGATGAATGTATGATCTGGAAGATCATGGGAATCTAAGTCCCTGTTGTATAGGACCATCGAGATAATGTAATGATTTGGTTTGAGAGGCATATAAGCTAGATCTACCCTAGGACTTTAAGGGCCGCATGAATTATGTTTCGTATATCGAACTTGATAAAATGTCTATCAAGTGAAAAATCTGATATTTCTTAATGAAGTTAGGATCGGCGAAAAGTTGCATTCATCGAAAACCCGTGAACATCATGGATAGTGAAAGTAAGTCAACTTAAGCGTGATCATATTCCCATAGTTATGTTTGATGAAACTCGCATAATTATAAGGAATTACACTTGTGAGAAAAGACCTAATGTGGAGGAAATTCCCACATGTCATGATTCTATGAGAAGCGAGTAATAAGATAAATCGATCTTTGAGGAAAAAGATCCTCTTTAGGGGTAACTGCTGTGACAATTCGTCAATTTATGGTCGATATTTTATTCTCAAGTATTATTTAAAATCATTATTTTAATGTTATATTATGAACTCACTCATTTTTGGGAAGAAATTTGGGTTTACACCTTAAATTAGCATCGACTACGTCTAAACCGGAGGACACTACGTTACGTGCTTACGTTTACATACACCATTTTTGGTGACAGTCCGACATTTCAGGAAATAAATTTATTCTCGAATATTATTTTGGAATTTTAGTTTGTGTTGGTTCATAAACTCACAAATTTACGGGATGAAATTAGGATTTTACGTGCATAATTTAGCGTCTTTTACGACTAAACCGGAAACCCTAGGTTTACGTATTTACGTTTTTGAACTCCGTTCTTGATGAGACAATTTTTATTAGATTTGTTTTATGCCGTAGATTCATAATTTATAAAAACGTTTTTCGTAAAACGACCCGAGGACACGTAAATCGAGGAGTACCCGTAAATTAGTGGGGATGAAACAAGTTTACACTTGTGTCACCCCCACTATGGGTGGCCAAGACTTAGCTAACACACCAAGTGTGGTGTCAAGTTTACATATACACTAAGGACACATGTCCTTAGTGTTATGAAAAACCACTTAAACATGAAACTAGCTAAACACAAACCATTTACACACATGCAAACCAAGTTTTTCAATCTCTCCTCCCCTCTCTCTCTATGAACGTCCAACACCACCCTAAATCACCATCTTCATCATCAAATTTAACCATGAACTTTACACACAATCTACATATGTTGATCCGCATTTGAAAAGATGAATATTGGAGGTGATTTTAACATATAAAAAGGAGTTTTCATGGAGGTCTTTGGGCTGATTTTCAAGAAGTAGTTTAGGGCTGATTTTTTGAAGGTGTCTTCATATCCTTGGTAATCTTGAAGGTGGTCTTGATATTCCATAAGATTGGTTACCAAAATTAAGCCTTGTTCATCCAAAATCTCAACCTTTTCATCACTTTGGTGGTATATAGATTGTTTCTTCCTATCATCTTGTTATTTTGTAAAAGTAATCATGTATTTGCTTCTTAGATGTATATGTATATGATGATGAATGATGAGCAAAGTATTATGTGGGGATTTTGTGTTAATAGATTTGGTTAAAAAGACTAAAATCAACATGTAAAGATGTTAAAATCATGGTTAGATTTAAACAGTAAGTAACCATATGATCACATGGTAATAAGGCTTGGATTATTAAATATACAGTTAAATATATGATTTTTACATATGTGGAGAGTTGGCCACTAATAACTGGGATTTCCAAGTATAAAATAATTTCGTTCCAGTCTTTTCGAATTGTTTACTAGTAATTAGTGCGACTCAGTCGTTCTTGGTGGAAAATTAAATGGTTTGGGTATCTATTTAAAACTAAAAGTAAATATGAAAATGTCGTTGAGTGAAATTAAAACTTTAAAAATTAAACTAAAAATTACTAGGAAAACACTTGGTAAAAATAGAGATTTCGGAAAGCGTGCAATTTTTGGAAATTAAAATGTAATGAATTTAAAACTTAAAACTTTGTAAAAGTAGACTAAGACAAAACTCGTTTAAATTAATACTAAGTAAAGATGCGGGAAAAATTAAATTTGAAACTTAAAATAAAAATAAGAAATAAAATTAAAAATCTGAAATTGGATCGCAGTCAACGCGATCGGGGTGCTTGATCGTGCCTGGATCGCACTTGGATCGTACCCTCGATCGTATCCTTTGATCGTAATAAGTGATCACACCCTACGATCGTAACAATCGATCGTAGGCTAGTGATCGTAGTCAGTAAGATCGCACTTAATGCGATGGAAACAAGCCAGGGATCTCAACCACAGATCGCACTCTTGATCGTACCCACGATCTCAACAAGTGATCGTGGTGAGGATTAATGAGTGTGATCGTAGTGAACGATCATGCTATGGATCGCAAGTAGAAACCCTAGGGGTTTATGCGATCACACTTACTCGATTGTATTGGGTAACACATCAAAACAGTTACGATGGGATTCAAAGTGTAACAAGCAAAATGAATAAGCACAAATAAGCAAGATGAATAAGCACTTAATCAAATCTCAACCAAATGAAAACAAACACAAATTTAAAAACTTTCACAACACGTAATAAGCAACTTTTTTAAATCAAACTTTCAAAAGACAAAAACTTTTAAGAAAACTTAAAAGCCAATAAGCTTTATACGAAATAAGCCAAAAAGCATAAAAAGCTCAAAGCTCAATTTGCACAAAAACTTAGATATGATCAAAAAGATAAACTTTTTGATCACATAAACATAAAGATGAAATTAAATCAAAAATGATACGAATCAAAAGTAAATAAAATCAAGAAAGGTAGAAGAAGATTAAAGATAAAAAAACTTAACTTGAACTTGTAGATTAAAGATTCAAAGATACAAGATTAAATCAAAGCTTAAACATGAAAAGAAATAAAAGATGAAGTTCTAGTGAGAGAAAGTTAAAACACTTTATCTCTCTAAAATTAACACTAAAGAAAAAAAAATAAACTAGCTAACACCCTCCTAATGTGTCATTAGCAGGGTATTTATAGGAGATGGGGAGGTGCATGTGTTGCTTCCTTCTTTCTTTCTTCTCGACTCGATTTAAATGATTTTTCTTTCTCGACGTCGTCTCGGGATTTATCGATACAAATTGAACTTGTCTTATACTTTTCTTCTTCTATTAGACTTGAGTTCTTCGACTTCATTAAACTTCCGTCTTTAGACTTTTTCTTCGATAAATCTTCAGAATAGGCCTTGGACTTCCGTTCTTTTTGCACTCTTGATCTTTTGACTTCGTCTTTTCTCGTTTTCTTTGATAAAAGCCCGTGATAACCCATGTTTTCTTCCTTTTTCATCTTTTGGTCCTAAAACACAATAACAACACAAACCACGCATAACTCCGACTTTTACGACATAAAATATACGTTTTGGTCTTGTTATTATTAGAAATAAGTGGTAAAAGGGTAAGTGTTTTTACACTTATTAAATTCCCTACACTTGACCATTGCAATGCCCTCATGCAATGCATTAATTTCAAAGCACAGTTAACATTTCTCATCATAGATAAACCACCTTGGTCTTTATTAAATACTAAACTTTAAGGAGATTAAAAAGATAGAAATATGTTCAAAATAAGTAAAGAAATCAAAGACTTACATTGGGGTTTTGGCCGTCATGAATGTTTATCATCCTCAAGTTTCACGTTCCCCAAACCAAGCTTAGAAACGAGATCACTGTTATTATAAGTTAGCAAACTAACACGAATTCACGTGGGCCAATTATTTACTTAGACTCCCTTATTCCTAGGTGTATCTCTTATATTTTAATTTTGTCTTGAATGATCACGAGGATGCATTGTTGACTTATTTCGATAGTTTATTTAGGCTGAAAATAAAGTGGGACGATTTAATCAATAGTTAGCTAAAGAACAAAATCTTCTAAAACTGCTTCTCGGGACCTCTTAAAGTTCATATCTTGGCATAACTCGCTTCACGATTTGAGACCTTTCTCGGATCGATATTTGGCAGCGACTTCATACTTCGAATCTTTGAGAGACGTTCATGAAGTTATGGTCTTCTCTTCATATTAGGAATTTCTTCTCTTGAAATTTTTGAGAGATTTTTCATATTTGGACCACGACTTCTTCATTTTTCTCCAATCTTTATTTTGGACTTTGATATACAACGATCCGCCTTCTTTTAGGACTTGGATCTATTTATCCTCATACCTTGTTAGGGCCTTTTTGGATAGACTTCTCCATGATATTTTGGGGAGTATTTGCTTTTCGTCGTGTGTCTCGATCCTTCATATTGATTTTTGATAAATGATTCTTCACATCACTTTTGGATCTTTAGCAACAAAATGTAGCCCTCATGCCTTGTTAGGACCTTTTCAGACTCGCCAATCTTCGCATCCCGCTTCAATAAGTTATGCCTTGGCTATGAACTCTAATTAATACCGAGCAACTTTTAAACGATCTTGTGCTAGAAGCTAAGTAACTTTTCAAATCGTACAACCTTATTTATTGCAAATGAATTTATTAGCAAGCGATGGGAGAAAAAGCTTATAATCAACTCATATAAATTCACGAAAGAATACGAAACTTATAATTGACTCTATCATCTCTCGTTCTCCACAATTTAAAATCTCAAGGAATGAGACTCGTGGATGCTTAGCCAATTAAATCAAAGTTTTAGGTTTTCAAGTCATCTATAGGATCTTGCAAACTCTTAGACTTTTTCAAGTTTAGAATTCGCATTTTAAAGTTCCCTCGATAAACGACTTTCTAGGATCAATTATAGGAACTTGCGAAAAGTTCTTGTTCTTAACCCGTGAGAGTTAAGATTTTCCCGTTTTAAAGTTCCCTATATAAAATCCTAGCAAAACTTGACTTAAACACGTTAAGGATACTAGCTAGAGTAAACTTAGATAAGTAAACTCGGGCTGAGTCAAAATATTCATGACTTCGAAAAATTTAAAACCACTTTATTGAAAATTTATTCTAGCAAAGAAGGTAAATAAAGATAACAAAGGAAAATACTACTATACAACTAGGCCAAAATAGATTAAAAGTTTTGAAAAATATCGAAAAATCAAATTTTTCGGTTAAAATGAGGGCAAATTCATGGAAAAGACCACTTACTTCGATAGAAGTCCCCCATACACTTGATATAAACATTATCCTCAATGTTTAAGCATGTGGGACTAAACTCTCCTACACTTAGGGCATTGTGAACTTTGGTAAAATCTTGCTAAGGAAAGGACAACTATAGTGATTTCAATGTGAATATATAAGATATGAAATATTGAATCACGACAGTTTAGGATAGAACCGGGAAGACGGGTACACGGGATCACGGTTCGTCAAAAGTCATCAAGAATGGATCTTTGAAGCTTTAATCCATGCACATTAGAAGAAACAAGACAACAAACACATACGAGGCCCCCTACACTTATTATGAAAACGGTAAAGGATAGATCAACGGGTTGCCTCCCGAGAAGCGCTTGTTTTTGTTAACCGAGTCACGAGCCTGACTCAACCCAGAAATAATTCAAGGGAAACGTGGTGAGGGATGGAATCATCTCATGAGAGATGTCCTCAACAAAGTACAACTTCACGCGCTGGCCATTCACTTTGAAATTTGGCCCATTTGACTGAGAAAGCTCAATGGTGCCATATGGGAAGACTTTGGCGACGGTGAATGGACCAGTCCAACGGCTCTTCAGCTTGCCCGAGAAAATCTTCAACCGAGAGCTAAAGAGTAAAACTTGATCACCAACGTGGAACTCTCGGTTCTTAATCCTTGCATCATGGATGATCTTGGTCTTCTCCTTGTAGATCAATGAGTTCTCATAATTTTCTCAGTTCATTTAGCTCGTTGAGTTGAATCTTCTAAAGATCGCCGGCTTTGTTGATGTCAAAATTGGCCCATTTCAAGGCCCAGTACGCCTTATGTTCCAGCTCAATAGGGAGGTGGCATGCTTTCACGTACACAAGACGATAAGGTGTAGAACCAATCGGGGTCTTATAAGCGGTACTGAAAGCCCAAAAGGCATCATCTAACTTATCGGCCCACGAGGCACGATTCTCTCCCACAGTACGCTCAAGAATTTGCTTCAATCCACGGTTAGATATCTCGTCTTGACCATTTGTTTGAGGATGATAAGCGGTGGAAAGACGGTGATTGACACCGTACTTAGCCATGACTCGAGCAAATTGATCATTGCAAAAATGAGTCCCGCGGTCACTGATGATAGCACGAGGAACACCGAATCGAGCAAAAAGCTGCTTCAGAAAGTTCACAACCACCCTCGCATCGTTTGTAGGTAAAGCCTTTGCTTCAACCCATTTAGAAACGTAGTCAACGGCTACGAGGATGTATTTTTTCCCTTTAGATGATGGAAATGGCCCCATAAAGTCGATACCCCATACATCAAAGATTTCACATTCTTGTATGAAATTTTGAGGCATCTCATCTTTATGTTTGATCTTGCCTTGGCGTTGGCAAGCATCACAATTTTTAACCATCTCGTGAGCGTCACGATAAATGGTGGGCCAATAGAATCCCGAGTCAAACACTTTCTTCGCGGTGTAGTTAGGACCAAAGTAACCACCGGTGGGTCCTTTATGGCAAGCTTCGAGAATGTCTAAAGCTGCGGGTCCATCAACACATCGACGAATAATCAGATCAACACATTGTTTGAAGAGATAAGGGTCACCCAAAAGTAAGTCTTAACATCTTTAAAGAACTTCTTCTTTTGTTGGGATGTTAACCCTTCGATGATAATACCACCCGCTAAGTAGTTTGCAATGTCCGTAAACCATGGGGTGTCATCAAGATTGGAATTGATAGACATTAAGGCCTCAAGGGGAAAAGAGTCATTGATCTCTTGATTTGGATGATCCCCTTGATAAGGATTATCAAGTCTACTTAGATGATCCGCAGCTAGGTTTTCGGATCCCTTCTTGTCACGAATTTCAATATTAAATTCTTGAAGGAGCAAAACCCAACAAAGAAGTATTGGCTTAGAATCTTGCTTAGTCAACAAGTACTTCAACGCGAAATGGTCGGCATAGACAATGGTGGTGGAAAGAACAAGATAGGGGCGGAATTTTTCAAAAGCATACACTACAGCTAAAAGCTCTTTTTCGGTAGTGGTATAATGCAATTGAGCCCCCGTCATTGTCTTGCTAGCATAGTTGATTTGTTGGAAGTGTTTGTTCACTCTTTGGCCCAAAACCGCTCCAATAACAAAATCGGTCACACATCAATTCAAAAGGTAGCTCCCAATTAGGGGTAACCAAGACCGGTGCCTTAGTTAGCTTGTCCTTAAGAAGATTGAAGGATTCAAAACACTCTTTAGAAAAGATAAAAGGAGTATCTTTTTCCAAGAGGTGGGTCATCGGGCGAGCGATTTTTGAAAAATCTTGAATGAATCGACGATAGAAGCCCGCATGACCAAGGAAACTTCTCACATCCTTCACGGTTGAAGGTGGAGGTAATTTGGCTATGACATCCACTTTAGCACGATCCACTTCAAGACCAGATTTGGAGATTTTGTATCCAAGAACAGTGCCTTCTTTTACCATGAAATGGCATTTTTCCCAATTTAGAACAAGGCGAGTGTCTTCACACCGCTTAAGCATGCGTTCCAAATTGGCAAGGCAATGAGAGAAAGAATCACCATAGACCGAGAAATCATCCATGAAGACTTCCATAGTTTCTTCAACCATGTCATGGAAGATAGCCATCATACACCTTTGGAATGTCCCAGGAGCATTGCATAAGCCGAAAGGCATTCTTTTGTAAGAAAACGTTCCATAAGGACAAGTGAATGTTGTTTTCTCTTGGTCTTTGGGATCGATGGGAATTTGAAAATACCCAGAGAAATCGTCTAAAAAGCAGTAATAGTCATTACCCGCTAGACGTTCAAGCATTTGGTCCATAAAAGGAAGGGGGAAATGATCCTTTCTCGTAGCATCATTGAGTTTGCGATAGTCTATACAAACTCTCCACCCTGTAACGAGATGAGTAGGAATCAACTCGTTGTTTTCATTGGGCACAACGGTGATTCCGCCTTTCTTAGGCACACAATGGACGGGACTAACCCATGGTGAATCCGAGATAGGGTAGATCATTCCCGCATCAAGAAGTTTGATAACCTCTTTTTCGATAACGTCATGGATCTTGGGATTCACCCTTCTTTGGCTTTGAATAGTGGGTTTAAAGTCGTCCTCCATGAGAATTTTATTTGTGCAAAAGTGAGGATCAATTCCACGAATATCGGAGATTTTCCAAGCAATCGCTTTCTTGTGATTCTTTAGCATGACGATAAGTCGAGATTTTTCTTCCTCTTTCAAGTCCTTTGCGATGATGACGGGTGACTTCTTGTTGTCTTCAAGGAAAACATACTCAAGATGAGACGGTAGGTCCTTAAGCTCTAAATCCGGAGGATTTTCGATGGAAGGCGTAGTCAAATTCGGTTCGTCGATAGAGATATCCTTAGGCGATGGTGGAGAAATATGGTCCTCATTGAGAAGTTTCTCAATGGTACGAATGTCTTCATCCCAATTGGAGGGAGAATCATCATATTGCAAGTCCACATCTCCCAAAGTTGCTTCAAATTCTTTCAAAATGAAATCACTTTCTCCAAATGGAGTTAGTGATGGAGCAATAGAGGCAACGGTCTCAACAATGGGTAGAGAAGAAGAACCACTTTTACAAGCGTCTTTGAAATGTTCTTCACAAGCCTCATCAAGAACGTCTATGAAATTAACACTCTCGTTTTCAGAAGGCTGTTTAGAAAGTTTACCCATGTTGAAGACGATTTCATCGTCACCAACTCTCATGATTAATTCGCCCGCGGCTACATCGATGAGAGTGCGACCGGTCCTCAAGAATGGACGTCCAACGATTAATGGAACACGGGGGTCCATCTCGTAGTCAACGACAACAAAATCCGCCGGAAAGGTAAATTTGTCGACACCAACGAAGACGTCTTCGGCTATCCCCACCGGATAAGCAACCGTACGGTTGGCTAATTCCAAAGTCATTCGTGTGGGGACTAGCTCGGTTAGAGACAATTGTTTCCAAACGCTTAGAGGCATTAAGTTGATACTAGCACCTAGATCGGCTAGGGCCATACAATTCTCTACCCCGGGGAAGTTGCAAGGAATGAGAAAACGACCCGGATCACCAAGTTTGGTGGGTAGTTTCCTTAAGAGCACTGCGGAGTAATTCTCGTTAAGTTGGGTCTGAGCGATGTC
Source organism: Glebionis coronaria (assembly GCA_025667525.1). Taxonomy (NCBI): domain Eukaryota; kingdom Viridiplantae; phylum Streptophyta; class Magnoliopsida; order Asterales; family Asteraceae; genus Glebionis; species Glebionis coronaria. The sequence goes on from JANFOE010001408.1 coordinate 333,647, forward strand.
AAGAAGTTTCTCCTTATCACTGAGAAGATCTTTAAACATTTTAGCATATTTCGGCATGTGAGCGAGAGCCTCAACAAAGGAGATGTTGAAATTCAGTTGTTTAAACATTTTGAGAAAGTTAGAAACCTGAATATCAGCCTTGTTCTTCAACTTCTCTTTCCTCAACCTTCAGGTATAAGGTATATTGGGTTAAGATGAAGGCTTTGGAATGGAATTCTCACTCACATCCTTGGGTGGTGGAGGGGTGGAAGTAGAAGGTGGAGGAATTGGGGAAATAGAAGGTGGAGGAATTGGAGAAGGGGACTCGTTTTCCTTTGTCACAATCACCGGTGTAGGTGATTTTATGATTTTGCGTAGTCATTGTTTCGTTCTTGGTGTCTTATCGAATTGATCACGGTTAAAAGTGCGACTCAGTTGGTTTTGGTAACGAAAAGGGGAAGTTAGGTTTTCTATTTCTACTTAAAAATTAAAAGCGAAACGTAATAAAAATAAACCAAAAACAAATAACTAATAATAAAGGAGCAAAACAAATAACAAAACGTAAATTAACACAAAGCAATTAATAAAAATAAAAGTAAAAGACGAAATTAACTATCGATTTGAAAATAAAGGTTACTTAATGAAAAAGGAGAGAATAAAACTAAGATGGTATTTTAAAGCTAAACGAGGAAAAACCTAAAGCGGGTACTAAATAGAAGATAAAACTTGAACTTTACGAAAAAATATTAATTTTAAAATTAGACGAAAAATTCAACTAAAAATACGTAACTTTCAGAAATAAAATCGGAACAACTTTCAGATTAAACTAAACAATTACGGAACAATATAATAAATAAACAAGCTAGCAGGCAGCTAGCTCAAGCAGCTAGCTCAAGCAGCCAAGCTACCTACTGAAATGGGCGGGAAAAAGACTCAAGCTAGCAAGCTATCATGACACCCTTATATTACTTATCCGCAAAACGTTTTTTTTCTTTATCCGCAAAACGTTTTTCATGCCTTATCCGCAAAACGTATTTTGGGGCTTATCCTCAAAACGCATTTTGGGGCTTATCCTCAAAACGCATTTTGGGGCTTATCCTCAAAACGCATTTTGGGGCTTATCCTCAAAACGTATTTTGGGGCTTATCCTCAAAACGTATTTTGGGGCTTATCCTCAAAACGCATTTTGGGGCTTATCCTCAAAACGTATTTTGGAGCTTATCCTCAAAACGTATTTTGGGGCTTATCCTCAAAACGTATGTTGAGGCTTATCCTCAAAACGTATTTTTCAAACGAAATTTGCAAATAAGCTAAAGACAAAAATAAGCCAAAAACTAATAAGCACTTATCTAAAAACTTAACCAAAATACTTTTAAGGAAAAGCTAATAAACCAAAATTTAAAAACTTTAAGAAACACTAAATAATCTAAATATTTAAAATCAACTTTTTATAAAATAACTTTTAAAAAACATTTAATTAAAATTAAGAAAAGCATACAATAATCTATAAAATCAATAAGCTAACACAATCAATCACATAAAAACATAACAAACAATCAAATAAGCATGACAATAAGAAAATAAGCATAAAGATTAAATCAAAACAAGAAAGGTAGAATGAGATATTAATTAAAAACTTGATTAAAAATAAAGATTCAACAACAAAAATTAAAACTTACTTGAAATAATCTTGAAATTAAAGGACAAGTATTAAAATGACAATAGGAAAAGTGCAAGAAATAAACTGGAAAGACTAATTTGTCAAATTAGCTAACAAGTGAAATGAAATGAAATGGAAACTATTTATAGGGAGAAGGGAAGCATGTGTTGCTTCCTCCTTTCTTTCTTTCCGTCTTTTCGTCTTCTTAATTCTTCGACTTTTTCGACGTTGTCTCGGGATTAATTAAACTCGTCTTGAAAATTCTTGATTAATAAGACTTGAGTTTCTCGGCTTTATTAAACTTCCGTGTTTAGACTTTTTCTTCGATAAATCTTCAGAATTGGCCTTGGACTTTCATTCTTTTTGCACCCTTGATCTCTTGACTTCGTCTTTTGTCTTTTTCTTCGATAAAAGCCCGTGAAAGCCCGTGTTTTCCTCCCTTTTCACATTCTGGCCCTAAATCACAACAAAAACACAAACCACGCATAATTCCAATATTTACGACATAAAATACACGTTTTGGCTTGGTTATTATTGTAATTAAGTGGTAAAAGGATTGGTGTTTTCACACCTATCAAATCCCCTACACTTGACCATTGCAATGTCCTCATGCAATGCATTAGTTACAAAGCACGTTTTACATTTTCCATCATAATCAATCCACATTGGCCTTTATTAAAGAGATAGAAAATTATAAACATTCAAAGGAAGAAAGTAAATAAAGAAATCAAATACATACCTTAGGGTTTTGGAAATGTCATGAATGATCATCATCCTCAAGTTTTCACATTCTCCAAACCAAGCTTAAAAACGAGATCATTGTTATTATAAGTTAGCAAACTAACACGAACTCATGTGGGCCAATTATTTACTTAGACTCCCTTATTCCTAGGTGTATCTCTTATATTTTATTGTTGTCTTGAATGATCACGAGGATGCATTGTTGACTTATTTCGATAGTTATTAAGGCTGAAAATAAAGTGGGATGATTTAATCAATAGTTAGCTAAAGGACAAAATCTTTTAAAACTGCTTCTCGGGACCTTTCAAAGTTCATATCTTGGCATAACTCGCTTCACGATTTGAGACCTTTCTCGGACCGATATTTGGCAGTGAATTCATACTTCAAATCTTGAGAGACGTTCATGAAATAATGGTCTTCTCTTCATAATAGGAATTTCTTCACTTGAAGTTTTGAGAGATTCTTCATACTTGGACCACGAATTCTTCATTTTTCTCCAATCTTTATTTGGGATTTTGATACACAACGATCCGCCTCCTTTTAGGACTTGGATCTATTTATCCTCATACCTTGTCAGGGTCTTTTTGGATAGACTTCTCCATGATCTTTAGGGGAGTATTTGCTTTTCGTCGTGTGTCTCGATCCTTCATATTGATTCTTGATAAATGATTCTTCACATCACTTGGGATCTTTAGCAACAAAATGTAGCCCTCATGCCTTGTTAGGGCCTTTTCGGACTCGCCAATCTTCGCGTCCCGCTTCAATAAGTTATGCGTTGGCTATGAACTCTAATTAATACCGAGCAACTTTTAAACGATCTTGGGCTAGAAGCTAAGTAACTTTTCAAATCGTACAACCTTATTTATTGTAGATAAATTTATTAACAAGCGATGGGAGAATAGGCTTATAATCATATCACATAAATTCACGAAAGAATACCAAACTTATAATTGACTCTATCATCTCTCGTTCTCCATAATTTATTATCTCAAGGAATGAGACTCGTGGATGCTTAGCCGATTAAATCAAAGTTTTGGGTTTTCGAGTCATCTATAGGATCTTGCAAATTTTTAGACTTTTTCAAGTTTAGAATTCGCATTTTAAAGTTCCCTTGATAAACGACTCTCTAGGATCGATTATAGGAACTTGCGAAAAGTTCTTGTTCTTAACCCGTGAGAGTTAAGACTTTCGCGTTTTAAAGCTCCCTATATAAAAGCCTAGCAAAACTTGACTTAAACACGTTAAGGATACTAGCTAGAGTAAACTTAGATAAGTAAACTCGGGTTGAGTCAAAAGATTCACAACGTTTAAAATTAATACCATTTTATTAAAATTTATTCTAGCAAGAGCGGAAAATAACTATAACAAAAGAAAAACTAATAGGCCAAAATAGATCAAAAATTTTGAAAAACGTAGAATAATTAGATTTTCCGGTTAAAATGAGGACAAATACAAGGAAAAGACCACTTAACTTCGATAGAAGGCCCCCCTACACTTAATATAAACATTGTCCTTAATGTTTAAGCATGTGGAAGTAAACTCCCCTACACTTAGCACATTGTGCACTTTGTTTAAATCTCGCTAAGGAAGAAACAACTAACATGATTCCTATTTTAATATTGAAAAATATAAAATAGTGAATCAAAAGAGTTTAGGATAGAACCGGGAACACAGAATCACGGGTCGTCAAAAATCATCAAGAGTGTGTCTCTGAAGCTCTAATCACTGCACAATAAAAGAAATAAAACAAGAAACACCAACGGGGCTCCCCCCTAAACTTATGATGAAAATAGATAAAGATAGATAATCGGGTTGCCTTCCGAAGAGCGCTTGTTTAAATTAACCGAGTCACGAGCCTGACTCGTCCCCAAATTAAATGGTCCATGGGGAAGCTTCGAATGTAATACCGGGATCAAAGACCTTGTCCTCGTTCCCGGAGGACATCAATGAAGGAGAGGCGGGAGGATAAGTCTTAAATGTGAGAAAAGTCCTTTCAACATACGAAAAGTATGTGAAGTCGTGAGCCACGGGAGGTGGGGTGGGTAAAGGAATCACATTGTCATCCTCCAAAGAAAATGGATGTTCAGAAAGCGGCAAAGCCTTAAGGTTATCAATTATAAAATAATCAATGTCACCTCCCGGGTCAAAGCACTCATCCTCCGTAATGGTGTCTAAAGGAGTGGATGAAAGGTGCTCGGGAGGGGGACTTGGGACAATGTCATCAAGTAGCGAATTATCAAAAAGGATATCCCCCTCCGTGTCATCATCATCAATACCCGGAGGTATTGAGTGAATGTCGATTTCTTCTAGCAATGGGTCATTATCTTCAACGGGAGGAATAGATGGAGGTAAAGACTCGGAAAGAGGAGGAGAAGTCAACTCTTCGATTTGAGCAATAAGAATATGTACTTTCCATAATCTGTCGCGAAGAATCACGTCTTCCACCTCATCTACAAGAGCAAGTTCATCGGTGAACTTCTCGTAAGCCGGAGAGAATAAATCGTCAACGCCCGCATCTCCCGGTGGAGATTGAGAAATTTCAAAAGTGAAATTCTCATAGCGTGGAGAAAAATCGTTATCCACAGGATCGACCTCTTCCGTAAGAGCAACATCGTCCTCAAACTCCATAGCAGTCGGTATGTCACAAACCTCATCATCAAAGAATTTATCGAGACCAAAATCACTAATCTCACTCAATGAATCACCATCCTTAGACGCATTAGGAATATCGAGAGTAGGAGTGGAAACTTCAGAAGATTGGTTGAGAGCGTAGACATCATCGTCGTCATCATCATCATAATAGACGGGACCATTCCAGTTAGGAGTGATATAGTCGGCTAACTCCTCCTTGATAACCTCCACATCTTTAAGAAGCTCATGAAGCAACTTTTGTTGTTCATCTCCCCGAGTTTGTTCAATTGAACCGATTCTATCCCACGCTGTAATTAAACATTTTGGTGTAGAAAAGAAGGGAAAAAGACCAACTTGGCTCAAAAGGTGTTGGTGGATTTCAAGATTTGTTCACCATCAAGCAAAGGTTGCCTTTCCTGATGCAAGTCAGCTCGGAGTTGAGCTAAACTTTCCAGAACATCATTCAAAGTAGTGAGCTGTTGGTCAAGACTAATTTGCTGAGAGGATTGATGATTGAGGGTGTGATGTGGGGGCTCAAAGTTATACACAATGGGATGATAGCACGGAATTTTCTCAATGATGTTCATCGGTTGACAAGAAGAAGCATCGTGAGGGCCCCCACAAATATAGCACCACGGGTATGGAGAAAAACCCGGTGCATTTTGAGGATAAAGATTGTCATAGACGGGAGAGGGTGAGAAAGTATTGTAAGAGGCGAAGTACGAATTTGTTGAATTGCAAAATAGACAAAATCCAAATTGGGTATTGTCGATATCAGAACCACACCGCTCACAAGTACACCATTGACATGTTTGAAAACCATGCCATGCTCTCCCACATCGTACGCAAGACGAATCCATGAAGAAAAATAGATAAGCAAGAAGAATATTTTTGGTGCAAAACTTTGAAAAAGAAATGCTTTTTATGAATTTTCAAATGTTTTTGGGATTTTTGAAAATTTTTGACACGAAAAATAATGTTCACGAGTGAACGGATCCCAAAAGCCAACGCGTCTCTCACAAAAAATCGTTAATCTTCACGAACAGAGCCGGCAGCGGCGCCATTTGATTTTATGATTTTGCGTAGTCATTGTTTCGTTCTTGGTGTCTTATCGAATTGATCACGGTTAAAAGTGCGACTCAGTTGGTTTTGGTAACGAAAAGGGGAAGTTAGGTTTTCTACTTCTACTTAAAAATTAAAAGCGAAACGTAATAAAAATAAACCAAAAACAAATAACTAATAATAAACAGGAGCAAAACAAATAATAAAACGTAAATTAACACAAAGCAATTAATAAAAATAAAAGTAAAAGACGAAATTAACTATCGATTTGAAAATAAAGGTTACTTAATGAAAAAGGAGAGAATAAAACTAAGATGGTATTTTAAAGCTAAACGAGGCAAAACCTAAAGCGGGTACCAAATAGAAGATAAAACTTGAACTTTACGAAAAAATATTAATTTTAAAATTAGACGAAAAATTCAACTAAAGATACGTAACTTTCAGAAATAAAATCGGAACAACTTTCAGATTAAACTAAACAATTACGGAACAATATAATAAATAAACAAGCTAGCAGGCAGCTAGCTCAAGCAGCTAGCTCAAGCAGCCAAGCAACCTGCTGAAATGGGCGGGAAAAAGACTCAAGCTAGCAAGCTAGCAAGCTAGCATGACACCCTTATATTACTTATCCGCAAAACGTTTTTTTCTTTATCCGCAAAACGTTTTTCATGCCTTATCCGCAAAACGTATTTTGGTGCTTATCCTCAAAACGCATTTTGGGGCTTATCCTCAAAACGCATTTTGGGGCTTATCCTCAAAACGCATTTTGGGGCTTATCCTCAAAACGTATTTTGGGGCTTATCCTCAAAACGTATTTTGGGGCTTATCCTCAAAACGCATTTTGGGGCTTATCCTCAAAACGTATTTTGGAGCTTATCCTCAAAACGTATTTTGGGGCTTATCCTTAAAACGTATTTTGAGGCTTATCCTCAAAACGTATTTTTCAAACGAAATTTGCAAATAAGCTAAAGACAAAAATAAGCCAAAAACTAATAAGCACTTATCTAAAAACTTAAACAAAATACTTTTAAGGAAAAGCTAATAAACCAAAATTTAAAAACTTTAAGAAACACTAAATAATCTAAATATTTAAAATCAACTTTTTATAAAATAACTTTTAAAAAACATTTAATTAAAATTAAGAAAAGCACACAATAATCTATAAAATCAATAAGCTAACACAATCAATCACATAAAAACATAACAAACAATCAAATAAGCATGACAATAAGAAAATAAGCATAAAGATTAAATCAAAACAAGAAAGGTAGAATGAGATATTAATTAAAAACTTGATTAAAAATAAAGATTCAACAACAAAAATTAAAACTTACTTGAAATAATCTTGAAATTAAAGGACAAGTATTAAAATGACAATAGGAAAAGTGCAAGAAATAAACTGGAAAGACTAATGTGTCAAATTAGCTAACAAGTGAAATGAAATGAAATGGACACTATTTATAGGGAGAAGGGAAGCATGTGTTGCTTCCTCCTTTCTTTCTTTCCGTCTTTTCGTCTTCTTAATTCTTCGACTTTTTCGACGTTGTCTCGGGATTAATTAAACTCGTCTTGAAAATTCTTGATTAATAAGACTTGAGTTTCTCGGCTTTATTAAACTTCCGTCTTTAGACTTTTTCTTCGATAAATCTTCAGAATTGGCCTTGGACTTCCGTTCTTTTTGCACCCTTGATCTCTTGACTTCGTCTTTTGTCTTTTTATTCGATAAAAGCCCGTGAAAGCCCGTGTTTTCCTCCCTTTTCACATTCTGGTCCTAAATCACAACAAAAACACAAACCATGCATAATTCCAATATTTACGACATAAAATACACGTTTTGGCTTGGTTATTATTGTAATTAAGTGGTAAAAGGATTGGTGTTTTCACACCTATCAGTAGGTGTAGGAAGCTCGGGTTCCTTTAAACCTTTTCCACTTCGAGTGGTGATTGCTTTCATCTCCCCTTAGCAACGGTGTTACTCGGAAGAGAACCCGAACCAGAGGCTTGATTACTTTGGAAGAAACTAGCCATCATATCCCTTAAGTCATTCGTTTTACTGGCCAAATAGTTTCGCATATCGGCTAGAAGATCATTCCCTTGTTTCACCATATCTCCTTTCAAGCTAGCCATTTGCCGCTGAAGATTCTGTACTATGGCGTCATTAGTCCTCATGTAAGTTTCAACCTCGTGATTGTCCCTCTAAGGAGAAAGGAAAAAGTTGCAAGCCAATTCCGGGCTTGTCCCTCTAAGGAGAAAGGAAAAAGTTGCAAGCGAATCACTTCTTGTGAAACCCCATTATACTTAACCGTATTAGTGAGTTGAAGGAACCTTTTTATATGGTCATGAGGATCATCAAGTGTACGCCCCAAGAATGGTTGAGCCGAGACCATTTGAATGAAACCGGATTTGAATTCAAAGTTGTTGGCTCCAATCTCGGGTATAACAATAGCATCGGTGTTGCCCTCTACGTACGATTGCAAAAGCTCGATCATTGGTTGATTGTCCATGGTGACAATAGGTGGAGTAATGACTTCGGGTTGAGCTACTTTCTTCTTACGAGCACGAGTACGCATACACACCTATAAAAGGAAAAGAAAAATAGACAAGAAATATTTTTGGTTTTTTATGTTTTTCTATTTTTTTGGATTTTTGAAAAATTTATATTTTTTTTATATTTTTGAAAATTTTAAAGCAAGAAAACTAACGTTCAAAAATGAACGGATCCCAAAATCCAATGCGTCTCTCACTTAAAACCGTTAATCTTAATGAAAAGAGCCGGCAGCGGCGCCATTTAATACAAGGGTTTGCCTCGTATGAAAGTTCGTTGTTCCAATCTTTTCGAATTGATTACTAGTAATTAGTGCGACTCAGTCGTTCTTGGTGGAAAATTAAATGGTTTGGGTATCTATTTAAAACTAAAAGTAAATATGAAAATGTCGTTGAGTGAAATTAAAGCTTTAAAAGTTAAACTAAAAATTACTAGGAAAACACTTGGTAATAATAGAGATTTCGGGAAGCGTGCAATTTTTGGAAATTAAAACGTAATGAATTTAAAACTTAAAACTTTGTAAAAATAGACTAAGACAAAACTCGTTTGAAATAATACTAAGTAAAGATGCGGGAAAAATTAAATTTGAAACTTAAAATAAAAATAAGAAATAAAATTAAAAATTTGAAATTGGATCGCAGTCAATGCGATCGGGGTGCTTGATCGTGCCTGGATCGCACTTGGATCGTACCCTCGATCGTATTCTTTGATCGCAATAAGTGATCACACCCTACGATCGTAACAATCGATCGTAGGCTAGTGATCGTAGTCAGTAAGATCGCATTCAATGCGATGGAAACAAGCGATCGCACCCAATGCGATCGTAGCCAGGGATCGCAACCACAGATCGCACTCTTGATCGTACCCACGATCTCAACAAGTGATCGTGGTGAGGATTAATGACTGTGATCGTAGTGAACGATCGTGCTATGGATCGCAGTAATGGATCGCAAGTAGAAACCCTAGGGGTTTATGCGATCACACTTACTCGATTGTACTGGGTAACACATCAAAACAGTTACGATGGGATTCAAAGTGTAACAAGCAAAAATGAATAAGCACAAATAAGCAAGATGAATAAGCACTTAATCAAATCTCAACCAAATGAAAACAAACACAAATTTAAAAACTTTCACAACACGTAATAAGCAACTTTTTTAAATCAAACTTTCAAAAGACAAAAACTTTTAAGAAAACTTAAAAGGCAATAAGCTTTATACGAAATAAGCCAAAAAGCATAAAAATCTCAAAGCTCAATTTGCACAAAAACTTAGATATGATCAAAAAGATAAACTTTTTGATCACATAAACATAAAGATGAAATTAAATAAAAAATGATACGAATCAAAAGTAAATAAAATCAAGAAAGGTAGAAGAAGATTAAAGATAAAAAACTTAACTTGAACTTGTAGATTAAAGATTCAAAGATACAAGATTAAATCAAAGCTTAAACATGAAAAGAAGTAAAAGATGAAGTTCTAGTGAGAGAAATTTATAACACTTTCTCTCTCTAAAATTAACACTAAAGAAAAAAAATTAAACTAGCTAACACCCTCCTAATGTGTCATTAGGAGGGTATTTATAGGAGATGGGGAGGTGCATGTGTTGCTTCCTTCTTTCTTTCTTCTCGACTCGATTTAAATGCTTTGTCTTTCTCGACGTCTTCTCGGGATTTGTCGATACAAATTGAACTTGTCTTATAATTTTCTTCTTCTATTAGACTTGAGTTCTTCGACTTCATTAAACTTCCGTCTTTAGACTTTTTCTTCGAAAAATCTTCAGAATAGGCCTTGGAATTCCGTTCTTTTTGCACTCTTAATCTTTTGACTTCTTCTTTTCTCGTTTTCTTCGATAAAAGCCCGTGAAGCCCATGTTTTCTTCCTTTTTCATCTTTAGGTCCTAAAACACAATAACAACACAAACCACACATAATTCCGACTTTTACGACATAAAATATACTTTTTGGTCTTGTTATTATTGGAAATAAGTGGTAAAAGGGTAAGTGTTTTTACACTTATTAGCCACTCAATGGAATCATTAAAATGAGCAAGATATGATCAAAATATTATTGAGATACAAATCTGTATAGCCTGTTTTGGAAGAATTATTAAGGATACTTAAAGATGATTGAGCAGTAGCTAAAAGGAGTTATTTTTAGCACATATCATGTAGTTTGTGCTGCTCAAATTTGAGCTTCTATCTCCTTGTATAACTCAAGATATGGCAAAAATGGTGGAAGTGACTTTGATAATCAGATTTGGAAATAAAAGTATATGATATAAAATGAGCACTCAAGTAATACTATTATAAAATACATATGTAAAAACCACTAACTAATAATAACTAGTATAAAATAAGTTATATACTATGATAAATAAACATGGCATTTTTATAAAAGTAAAGACTAAAATGTTTTCTAAAGTTATAAAACTATATATATAAGTTTTACGTCTTTTCGGCTAAAACCGAAAATTAACGTTTTCGCCAAATAAAACTTAGACGGTCGGACCCGTCTAATGTAGCACTTTTGTAACTCATATACTGATATGTACACATATTTGACAAGTAAAAACCGATAAAACCTGAGCTTTATAATTTATGGACCTTAATGGGCCAAAGTAGCCTTATTGGACCATTAGCCCAACTAGTTTGGCTAAACACTAATGGACTTACTCATGGGCTTAACCCACTTGGGCCCAACATATGAGTATAGGCCTGGTATTAAAATTATAAATGGACTAATATAATGTATTGGACTTTTAATAGGCTTATTGGGCCTTAATATGTAAACAAGTTAAAACTAGTGTAACTAGTCTAAAAAATGACTAACACATAACAACTATAATGTTGTATGAAGAGATAAAATCCCACTTGATCATCATCATACTTATGATATCATCATATATATACATAACCATTATTTTTATAAATTCATTGGACAAGAGTCTAAGACTGAGTATTAATTGTCTAGGTTTCCGTGATCGAGGCACGTACCGTACATCCAAATCGCCGATAACCCGCCTTTCTCAATCAATGTGATTTCATAGCCTCGCACTCTTTTAAATGTTTTATGAAATGTTTTATAAACCCGCGAGGGAGATAACATGTTAGTTTTAATAAAAATAGGACACCAGTTGTCCCGATTGTATGCTTATTGATATGGACCCGAATGATTATATGACCCGATGAATGAAATGAAATGGATTATTATTAGTTAGGTTACGTCACTAAAAGCCCCATTAGCATGAATTGTGAACTACCAGGATTTGGTAGACGCTTATGCATATAATAGTACTATTTGGGGAAGATCACCCCAGTTCGCGCCGTGGCGGTTGATCCCCGTCGTGCCACCTTGAGTGGTAAGCGAATTTATGTATGAGAAGATTTATATAAGCGTGATTATTGTGACGACGCGCTATTTTAGATGGGCAAAGGAATTACGGGTTAGCTACCCGTTGTTTGTTATAGTAAGGTAGCAATGTCATGCGGCTTATAATAATCCAATAACAAAAATACTGATATACGCATTGAATTATAATATATTGCCTGACTAACTATACGGGGCCTTATTACGGATATTATGTTCATGTTTTGGTTTTAAATAACCATTTTCATATAACGGTTTTTATTTAACTCTATACAACGTTTTAAAACGTATTGTATAATGTTTTTACGACAATGGTTCTTATGATGGTTTTGAAGGCTAAAGCCTATATTATGATTTACGACAAAGATTTGTATAAAATGTTTTTGGCCTATTTTATGGCCTACAACAAAGAATTGTTATTGTGATTTACAACAAAGAATTGTAAAAATGATTTTTGGTAATGATTATATACCGGTGATATGTATTAATGGTTTTTATTAAACTCCATGAATTCACTCGACATTTTTGCTGACTTTTTAACATGTTTTATCTCAGGTACTTGAAGGTAATTCTCGGGAAGTCGACAAGAATTTATGGCCCGCATTCAAATAAAATTTCCATTCAAATGTTTTGTAAAATTGTATGATATACTATGACCTGAGGACCTTTGTAAATTTATATTCATGAATGGAAAATGCTTTATTATTAAACAACGTGATTTTAAGCGTTGTCTATGATTTGAGTAATGTGATATCCCGTAACACCAACGACTCTTCCGCTGAACTAAAGTATGAATATTTGGGGGTGTTACAACTACATGACATCCAAAGGGTTTAAGAAAACCTATGTTGGGTTTCCTATTCCAAAATAGCTCATAAGGTGTCTTATTATGGATTTTGTTGACCAATGCTCTATTCTGAACATAGCAGGCTGTATTCACAGCCTCAGCCCAAAAAGCAATGGGAAACTTAGCATCAACCAACATTGTCCTAGCTGCTTCTATGAGTGTTCTATTCTTTCTTTCAGCCACACCATTCTGCCATGGAGTTCTAGCTATGCTAAACTGCCTAGTAATCCCTTTATTAACATAGAAGGAATCTAACAATTTGTTTCTAAACTCACGACCATTATCATTTCTAAGTATTTTAACCTCATTCCAAGTCTTCTTCTCAATTTGGGAAATAAGGTTAATCAAAATAGTGGCAGTATCACTTTTTAAGGCTAAAAATAAAGTCTAAGTAAATCTAGAAAAGTCATCAGTTATAACAAAACAATAAGATTTACCATTCAAACTTTCTATATTAGTTGGGCCAATTAAGTGCATATGTAGCAAGTGAAGTGGTTTAGAACTAGAATGCAAAAATTTAGACTTAAATGAGACTTTGTGTTGTTTGCCTTTAAGACATGCAACACAAGAATGATCATTGTGGAAAGCTTTTGAAGGCAAACCATCAACTAAATCATGTCTCACAAGTCTATTGATATTCTTAAAGTTTATGTACCCTAACCTTCTGTGCCATAGATTACTTTCATCTACTGAAGCTTTAGCATACAGACATGACAAATTGTTGTTCATCCTAAATCCATTAAGATTAACATTATAAATGTCCTTATGCCTAGGTGTTCTATAATCAATAAACTTCTCATCAGGCATCTTAAAATCTTTACTCAACACCAAGCATTCAGTATCAGTGAAAAGAACCGTATTCTTGTTATCACACACTTGTGACACACTAAACAAATTATAGTCAAGTTCTTTTACCAGCAAAAATGTTCTCATGACGTAAATTGTTGGTGATAAGAGTGCCTTTTCCAGAAATTATACCATATCCTCCTCCAAAGTACACTTAGTCACCATCTTTAATGGGGCAAAGTTAGTCAAATAATCTTCCTTCCCCGTCATGTGCCTAGAGCATCCACTGTCCCAATATCCATGATCATTGACCTGCTTTTGAATGCCCTGCACATAAAGAAAACAAATTTGTTTTCTTTGAGAACCCAAGCCTAAGCAGACTTAGATTCATGTGGTTGTTCAACAAGAACATATTTAGTCCTTATAACAACCCCTTGTTCATCCCTTTGTGGCCTGAACACCCAGTTTACCCCAACTGGTTTAGTAATGACCTTTGAAATATAATGAAATCTGTTACAGGTCATAGAAATCCCATCAGAATTAGGGTTTTGATCTTGTTTAGGTCTCCAAGTCAAACAAGATGAAGCTTTAGACCCCTTTCCCTTGGGCTGTAAATACCTATTCTTAGTTGGTCTAACAAAATATCCAACACCAGGTTTTGGTTGCATTTGCACACAATACCTAGAGCTGTCATCGTTGGAATTGTTCCTGTCAGCATTGAATTTGTTCTTGTCAGCGCTGAAGTTGTTATTGTCAGCGTCCAAATTAGGGTTTGCTACAGGAACCCAATGTCGGTTAGACCATGTGTTAGTCTTTTAAAAGGGCCTTTGTCCATGAGTATTTGTCCCTTTAGTAAAGAAGGGAGCTGGTCTAGTAACTTGTAGACTTGGTTGGACATAAGGTCTGGGTTTGACCATGGTTGACCTATTGTCAGCGTTGACTTTTGAGGCACTGACACATTTATAGGCCAAGTGAGAAAAACTCCCACATGTATAACAAGATTTTCTAGACATAACCTTAGGTCTAGATTGAAAGAACCCTGTCCCATTAACACTATCTTGGCTTTGTGGTGACCTAGGTTTTCTATACATTTTAGCATATTTAACACTAGGTTTTCTCTTAACAGATGAGCCAAGGTCAACAGGTTTTCCAGTATAGGGTTGGTCACAGTAATGGGTGTTGGCTCAAAAGGACTCTCACTAAGCATTCCACCCTTAACAAAGAGAAAAGGGTTGTCTACTTTCCACTTCTCAAGGTCAGTCACCTTTTGTTGATATTCCTCAACTGGGGTGAGCACTCTAGGTGGAGGAATAAATTCCTATTCCTGGAGTTCTGGAATACCAGTCCAAGAGAGATCCTTTCTCTGAACACCATAAAAGTTCCCAGCAGGTGGAGGAACATCAACATATTCATTCATCCCAATCCCAGACATATCCCAAGGGTTTCTTTGTTCACTAACACATTTTTCTAGGGTTTGGCTGGCTTTATCAAAATTTTTATATTTTTAAGCCCTGCATTTTCTTTATCCTTAATGGCCTCATCTAACTTAAGTTGTACTTCTTCTCTGGATTTCATCAGAGTGTCCCTAAGTTCAACACTAACTATAAGATCATAAGACAAAACATTAATTTGATCTTTTAGGTCAAATTCCATTTTCTTATACCCCTCTACAGTCTTTTCAGTTTGAACAAGTGCCATTTGATAATTTGATGGCCTGCATTTTTCATAAAAAACATCTAATTTTAACTTTAAGATTTCTTTGTTAAGCTTTTCAGTGTTTAAACGACATCCTTTACTACAGTAAGCATCACATATACCTCATTATCTGATGAAGACGGGGAATGTGCCATAAGAGCAAAGTGAACATGCTCTTCTTCTTCCTTCTCTGCAATCAAAGCCTTATTCTCTTCCACATCCTTTGCCAAAAAGCTCCAGTCCCATCCAACACCATCAATGTCTTGCATGGCAACCATAGCCTTTGTCTCTTCAACCTTGATGACTTGGCTTGAAGCCTTTCCAGCATCAGATCTTCTTGGAGATCTGCATTCCCTTATAAAGTGACCCATCCTATGGCAGTTGTAACACTCAACCTTGGATTTATCAAACCCAGTAGTGTCTTTACCATTGAAGGTCATCTTCTTTCTAAATCTTCTATTCCATCTGTTGGCCCTTATACTTGCAAGTGCCATATTCCATTTAATATCCATCTCTTCCAAATTCTCATCACTGATTTGCTCAAGTTCCTCATAGGTAATCAAAGGAAACATTGGGCAATGCAGTAATGTATGCACATACTGTATCCAAATTAATACCAGCAGGTTTAAGCCTTGGTGAGTCAACATTGTATGTGTCAGTGTCTGAATGTGAGGCGCTGACAAAGGTTGATCCACCGCTGACATAAGGTGATCCAGTAACAGGATGTACATAAGACTCTCTCTCATTGACTTGAGCTTCACTATGTGAGATAAAATCCATGTTTCCAGATGTCAACTTGCTTCCATGATCCAGTAATATTTCATTCTCTACAATCTTTAGCTTATTGTAGACGTCATCAAAAGTAGAACTCTTATGAGCATTGGTAGCAATTATAGACCTAGCTTCAATTTTCCACGCCTCACCAAGACTCTTAAGGAAAGTGGTAATGATGTCTTCATCATCATATTCTGTTCCCATAAAGGTCAACTTGCTAGTGATATCTAGAAGCCTGCTTCTTACCTTACTTAGCTTCTTATTGGGAAGAGCTTTAAATATAGCATATTCATGCAAGAGTTGCTTCTTTTTTTCTTTGGTAGTGTCATCATTACCACCATAGTTGACTTGAAGAGCTGCCCAAAGTTCTTTGGTGGACTCAAAGCTTCTATACTTATGCTGATTATTTGGTCCCAGAGAGAGTTTGAGAATGCTTAAGGTCTTCATGTCATTCCTTCTTTTGGCAATATCAGCAGTTAAGACAGCTCTTCCATCCTCAGGTCTTTCTCTACGCTCTTCAGCAGTAGAACCATTGGTAGTCCTTGCTGCAATAGTAGCAACAATCTTAGCTGCTTTATCGAATTGATTTCCATATTTAATAATTTCCCAAAGAGTATGATCATGAATTTGAAGGTATTGTTCAAAATTGAACTTCCATTGTTCAAAGTTGTCAGGGTCGAGCATGGGGATTTTTAGGTTGTGGTTTGATGAGGAAGAAGATTCTGCATCAGACATCTTTTCTGGTTTTAGGGTTTTAGTGTTTTTAGGGTTTACTGTTCTTCTAGATCAAAGTTCCTCAACAAGCTCTGATACCACTTGTTGATCCCAAACTTAGATCGATTAGCTTTGTGTTAACGAGATTGAATCAAGTTTAACACGTAGAGAAACTTTGTTGTTGTTATGAACAATCTAAGTGTTATGCGGAATTAACACTTGAATAAAGAACAAGTAAAACAATTAAACCAAACTTTCACTTTGATTGATAATCGAACTTGTTTACAATGAAAGTCGAATACTGAATAATATATAAACTACAAACCCTACGACCCCCTTTTATAATATAAGGAGTCGTGTACAAAGGATAACCTATCAACTATTCTAGGAAAAGATAAATATAGAAAATACAATATTGAGTATATCTTTTCTTCAAATAATAAACGTGTTGACTAAGTTTTCCTATCAGTGGTTGGACTTCTTCTTGTGAGCGCTTGGATATCTCTTGTCAACGCTTGATCTGTCAGAGCTTGATTTCTTCCTATCAGCGTCCAATTTTCTCTTGTCAGCATCTGAGTGACTTGGCTCATGTTATTCCCAACAACGTTGAGGAAGAGGCTTCTTCTAAGGAAGAAAAGGTTCCTATGCAGGAGCAGGCTACTAACGACTCTTCTTGCGAGGTAAATACGCAAGTTAAGTCACGTTTTATTCATAATGGAGGGTCCATTATTAATGTGTTGGATGACATGATCAAGGTGGTTCGTTCTATGGGTTATGAGATGGAAGGGTTCTCGAATGATATAGAACGTATCATTAGGGTACAAGGAGTTATTGGGGGTTCTTAATGAAGATTCTCTCCCTTAATATTCAAGGTCTTGGGCACAAGACCAAAAAGGAGTGGGTAAAGGTGTTGAATATTAAACATGGCGTTAACTTTTTAGCACTTCAAGATACAAATATGGATAGCATTTCATATATGGAGGTTAAGTTTTTATGGGGTAACTCTAACTATAAGTTTGCTGCTAGTGGCTCGGTTGGCAATTCGGGGGTATTTTATGTGTTTGGAGAGTGCAGTTTTCAAGAAAGATAATGTTTCTATTTTAGATAACTTCATTGCTTTGTATGGGACTTGTATTCCTACAAATTCTAAGATTCTCATTGTTGTTATATACGCTCCACAATGTATTACTCTTAAACGACATCTTTGGGATTACATCTCGGGGATCATTAATAGATGGAAGGGGGAGGTGATTGTTTTGGGGGACTTTAATGAGGTTCATTGTGAAGAAGAAAGATTCGGATCCATTTTTCATCATTCGAATGCTAGAGATTTTAATCAATTCATTTCCTCTTCCGATCTTTTGGAGGTTAAAATGGAAGGTTATGCTTTTATGTGGACTCATCCATTGGCTTCAAACATGAGTAAGCTTGATCGCTTTAATGTTTAAGAAGGTATATTGGTGAACTTCCCTTCCATTACAGTTACTTTCCTTGATCGTCATCTCTCCGATAATAGATGTGAGACCCCCAGAATCTGACATGGAACAACTAGGCAACGAGGGGGTAACACGTCATAGTACAAGAAACAATGAATTACAATTGACACAAAGTTGATGTAATAAAAACATGTACCTTACATCAAAAAAGATCAGAGTTTTACGAAAAAGGTCCCAGAGTTTTATAAGCGGAAAATCTATTATTTCATCATGATTTATAACATATGGTTGCCTAAAAGATAGAATAAACTTCTGACAGTTTTTACTAAAAACAGTCTTTTAAAAGCATCACAGAAATCTCCAAGCTGCGATAATATCTTGCGTGCTCCCATCCAAGTAAAGCTAAGTAATAATACCTGAGATTAAACATGTAAAATCGTCAACATAAACTTGAGTGATATTCATAGGTTTAACAATAAAGGAGTGGAACACAAGCATTCATTTGTAAAACAATTGGTATGGAGTATGGTTATATACGTCAACCATAGTCCGAAACCATTATTATTGTTGTTTAGTTCATGAACTGAAGCTTAACTTACGTAAGTATTCATCCTAAATACTCAGGTATAAACAAATATTAGTGCGTCATGGTTAGACAACCGCAACATGGGACGGGGATAGTTAATCCTGATGGATCCACCCACAACATTCGCGCTTCGCGCAATGCACATAAGACAATTAACGGTTCATGATTGGAGAGATGAAACTCAAGGCTAGACTAAAAAGCAATAATAATATCGAAAATCTGGAAAGCATACACGTTCTGGATAGCATACATGTTTTGGATAGCATACAAGTTCTGGATAGCATACAATTTTTAAATGGTTGTGTTCCACCATGTATAATCTCACCCGGTGTCTAGAAACCATGTATAAGTAAAAGAGGCTATGAACTCACCTTAGCCATGTGGTAAGTCGATCACGATACTCAGCAACTGAGTAGAAACAATGGTAGTGAGACGATTACCGATGATATGGGTACCCGGGAAACACGAAAACCGCAACCTATCAAATAAGGCAAATATAATATGACTCAAATGTTTTCAAAGTGTTCGAATTTCAAAACCAATGACACGGACCAAAATAATCCATACTAACCCATTTATTCTAACACTACACGATTAAACACTTGTGCACTTGAAATTGACCCATCATACGACGCCAAGTCAACGCAAGTCAAATTATCCTTTTACCTTATTCGGACCAGTATCTAAGTCATTTATATAATGACTAAGCACTTGAGGAAGTCACCATGTCCGATGGTGAATACTCAAACTCATGCAACACAGACGTTGAACTACGTGTCCAACATACAAATCAGCAAGTACACTCCGAATGTACACACCGATCTACCCTATCTAGACTTGTCCGATTTAGATGAAAATTAGTGTCAAGGTCACTTATAACCTGTATAATACCTCACCAAAAGTTTGAGCCAAAGTTTATACTTAAAAACCCATCAGCTCGACACTACACTCGACTCCAAATTTTGGGACAAAATTGTATACTTTTTTCTTAAAACCATTCATACCGCTTTAAAAGTACTAACTCGATAATCTGCCTTTGAAAACCACTACTAGACTCATCAAGTTAAGTTTATAGACTTTGAAAACCAGTAGTACCAATTATCTGACCAAGCCTAAAGTCCCCGAGAGTCGACCCAAAATCAGCCACAATTTCGGATTGTGCCGACTTGCGTCTCCCGGTACACGAATACTAAAACTAGCATAACTTTTGACTCGTAAAGAGTTAGAAGCTTTATCTTATACCGAAACGAGCGTCTCGGAAAACTCTAAAACAAAATCAAATAATCTCAGCCTATCTCAAACCTTAAACCCACGAAAAATCTGTTCTAGACATGCTGTCCCAAAATACACTTTTAGAAAATCATAACAAATAAATTTTCCAACCAAAACTACTCATTCTCAAACCTATAGAATAATTATATCATCATACCCATCAACCAAACACTCCTAAAAACACTTGTATGACAAATTTAACAAAATCACATATCAAAAACCAAACTTTTTAGGATAAAAAAGTGATGATCTTACCAAGATCATCACATGCATGATGATTATAACATAAACCAACCATAAATCATAAAAATCTTAAAACCTTGATGCATGTATATGATTTAGATGTCAAAATAATGACAAGATGATTTTAGGAATGGGTCTAGTTTTTGTTTTGATTATATCATTGTAAAATTTGATGTTTGAAGGGTGTTTAGGGGTGGAGGTGTGGCGACATATTTAAGAGAAAAGGGAGAGATAGAGTTTGGTTTTTTTGTAAAATTTGTATGTGTGTTTTTGAGTGGAAGATTTTAGTTTTTTATATGGTGTAAAGTTAGGGCCACATTTGCCAAGTTTTGAAACTTGTGGACCTAAAAACACTTTATAGTTAAAGGGTAGAAAATGACTATTAGTAAATCTTGAAAATATTTACGGGGCTCGGGTTTCGTAAAAATACTTTTCAAAAGTTACAATGCATCATAAATATGATATTATGGTTTCCCGACACGACTTAATACGTAAAACGAAATCGTCGAAAATAATAATTATCGAAGCAATTGATAATAATATGTAAAGTTTTGGGTATCCGTCGGTATTGCGATCACTAGGAATTTTCGTTTTACGTTGATTTTGAATAAACTCGTTGTAAAACACACACGGGTGATTTTAAAACAAATACTTTGATTTAAATAAATATGGAAAAATAAAATAAGAATTTATAGTTTCAGATTAAGTATATATCAATGATCAGAAATTATTTAAAAAGTATAATTTATTAAAATTATCACGATCTCAAGATTTACATATAAGAATACAAGAAAACGTAATACACTGGAAAATTCAAGAAGCAAGAATAAAAGAATAAAATAATGCTGGGAAAGTACGGGTTCTTACAGTCTTCCCCTTAAAAGAACGCTGATCCCACAGATTTCTCCTGAAAACAGTTGAAGATGCAAACAAGGGGAGGTACAAAGTGTAGAACAAATTCATTGCTTCTCAGGTAATTTCTGCACCACGGCAAATCTTCACAATTAGAATTCACTATGCTTCAGTTTCTTAGCTCCTTTTCGAATAAATTTTCAAACTCGGATTAAGATAATGACCTTTCAGTACGAAGAAATATCAGAAGATAAAATGAACACAAGAATTGCTTAAACGCACAAAGTGTGTTAAGATGAACCAAGATTGTAAATCAACAAGGGGTCGCAAATCGTGCAACTGTAAAACGTGACAATCTTAAAATGTAAGAATGTAAGAATCTAGTCACAAGCGAAATAGAAGGGAAAAATGAATAACATATGATCATTTAAAATACAAGCTGTCACAATCAGTTGTCTAGGATTTTGGTATTACTTTAAAACACAGTTTAAATATTTTCTTAATTAAAAGAAAATTTTTCAAGGTGTAGTGATTTAAAATCAAACTATCTGTATTTAGTGAGTATGATGTTGCTATATCTTTTTCTTAACCAGGATTTTTAAAGCAAAAGTAGAACAGTTCAAAATAGTTATCCTGATCGGCTTAAGAACTTTTGGGTGACTACATGAAATTATCGTTAAAACTCAGGTTTATCGTTACCATTAGAGAAAATTCAGATTTTCCAAGTTATTTAGAAACATTGTTTAGAAATTATAATTTAACTTAATAATTTCATTAGGTTGACAGTAAAGTACGATATAATCAAATACTTTAAAAGATACAGCTTGATATCCTTTTTAAATACTAGTTATAAATTTACCAAAGAGGATTTGAAACAGTTATTTTGGTAATTTAAACATTTGATAAAATATATAAAACGTTCTTAAAAATTAATAATAATTTTTAGAAATCCAAGAAAGTGTTTAAGGTATCAAATGATAAACACGTAATATTTTCTGGTTTTCAAAAGGTGACAAGACAGCAACAAATATGAATCATATAACGGTCAACAATTTGTATCCGAGCAATAACACAAGGGAATAAAACAAAAGTTGTATCAATTCTTATCAAACATGATAGAGTAGACGCGCCGATGATAAAATAATAAGAAATAAAGGATTATAGCAAGTCATCACTTCTTGAGTGCACTTGGTGTCACCAACAATGGCTTATTAAGTTCTCGGTGGTCGGTACTCGATTGAAAGAGAAAAGCCACACAATAAATTTTCAAATCACAGAAAATTCTTAAGAAGTCACTTGAGTGTAAATTCAGTAAGATGAAAAACATTAGCAATAAGAGGCGAAATCAATACGTGGTTCACACGAATGGATTTTCAAGACGATAGTGTCTTAACACATATCATGACAAGTACACGGAATTATCGTTCACGTCCAATCGTAAATCATTATACGCGTCCAGAAGCGTTTCAAAGGTCTACCCATCAACCAAACACTTATAAAAACACTTGTATGACAAATTTAACAAAATCACATATCAAAAACCAAACTTTATAAAAATGATGATCTTACCAAGATCATCACATGCATGATGATTATAACATAAACCAACCATAAATCATAATAATCTTAAAACCTTGATGCATGTATATGATTTAGATGTCAAAAGAATGACAAGATGATTTTAGGACTGGGTCTAGTTTTTGTTTTGATTATATCATAGTAAAATTTGATGTTTGAAGGGTGTTTAGGGGTGGAGGTGTGGCGACATATTTAAGAGAAAAGGGAGAGATGGAGTTTGATTTTTTTGTAAAATTTGTATGTGTGTTTTTGAGTGGAAGATTTTAGTTTTTTATATGGTGTAAAGTTAGGGCCACATTTGCCAAGTTTTGAAACTTGTGGACCTAAAAACAATTTATAGTTAAAGGGTAGAAAATGACTATTAGTAAATCTTGAAAATATTTACGGGGCTCGGGTTTCGTAAAAATACTTTTCAAAAGTTACAATGCATCATAAATATGATATTATGGTTTCCCGACACGACTTAATACGTAAAACGAAATCGTTGAAAATAATAATTATCGAAACAATTGATAATAATATGTAAAGTTTCGGGTATCCGTCGGTATTGCGGTCACTGGGAATTTTCGTTGTACATTGATTTTGAATAAACTCGTTGTAAAACGCACGCAGGTGATTTTAAATAAAATACTTTGATATAAATAAATATGGAAAAATAAAATAAGAATTTAAATTTCAGATTAAGTATATATCAATGATCAGAAAATATTTAAAAAGTATAATTTATTAAAATTATCATGATCTCAGGATTTACATATAAGAATACAAGAAAACTTAATACGCTAGAAAATTCAAGAAGCATGAATAAAAGAATAAAATAGTGCTGGGAAAGTACGGTTTCTTATAGTCTTCCCCCTAAAAGAACGCTGATCCCACATATTTCTCCTGAAAACAGTTGAAGATGCAAACAAGGGGAGGTACAAAGTGTAGAACAAATTCATTGCTTCTCAGGTAATTTTTGCACCACGGCAAATCTTCACAATTAGAATTCACTATGCTTCAGTTTCTTAGCTCCTTTTCGAATAAATTTTCAAACTCGGATTAAGATAATGACCTTTCAGTACGGAGAAATATCAGGAGATAAAATGAACACAAGAATTGCTTAAACGGACAAAGTGTGTTAAGATGAACCAAGATTGTAAATCAACAAGGGGTCGCAAATCGTGCAACTGTAAAACATGACAATTTTAAAATGTAAGAATGTAAGAATCTAGTCACAAGAGAAATAGAAGGGAAAAATGAATAACATATGATCATTTAAAATACAAGCTGTCACAATCAGTTGTCTAGGATTTTGGTATTACTTTAAAACTCAGTTTAAATATTTTCTTGATTAAAAGAAAATTTTTCTAGGTGTAGTGATTTAAAATCAAACTATCTGTATTTAGTGAGTATGATGTTGCTATATCGTTTTCTTAACCAGGATTTTTAAAGCAAAAGTAGAACAGTTCAAAATAGTTATCCTGATCGGCTTAAGAACTTTTGGGTGACTACATGAAATTATCGTTAAAACTTAGGTTTATCGTTACCATTAGAGAAAATTCAGATTTTCCAAGTTATTTAGAAACATTGTTTAGAAATTATAATTTAACTTAATAATTTCATTAGGTTGACAGTAAAGTACGATATAATCAAATACTTTAAAAGATACAGCTTGATATCCTTTTTAAATACTAGTTATAAATTTACCAAAGAGGATTTGAAACAGTTATTTTGGTAATTTAAACATTTGATAAAATGTATAAAACGTTCTTAAAAACTAATAATAGTTTTTTGAAATCCAAGAAAGTGTTTAAGGTATCAAATGATAAACACGTAACATTTTCTGGTTTTCAAAAGGTGACAAGACAGCAACGAATATGAATCATATAACGGTCAACAATTTGTATGCGAGCAATAACACAAGGGAATAAAACAAAAGTTGTATTAGTTCTTAACAAACATGATAGAGTAGACGCGTCGATGATAAAATAATAAGAAACAAAGGATTATAGCAAGTCATCACTTCTTGAGTGCAGTTGGTGTCACCAACAACGGCTTATTAAGTTCTCGGTGGTCGATATACGATTGAATGAGAAAAGCCACACAATAAATTTTCAAATCACAGAAAAATCTTAGGAAGTCACTTGAGTGTAAATTCAGTAAGATGAAAAAAATTAGCAATAAGAGGCGAAATCAATACGTGGTTCACATGAATAGATTTTCAAGACGATAGTGTCTTAACACATATCATGACAAGTACACGGAATTATCTTTCACGTCCAATCGTAAACCATTATACGCGTCCAGAAGCGTTTCGAAGGTCTACCAAATTAGATAAAGAAGGTTGATCGATGTAGAAGCATATCAACGTTGAAACTTTCAAGTCTGGTATCAATGGTAAGAAATTAGACAAGTGGTAACAAGAATTATATCACGAAATAAAATGAGGTAGCAAGTAAAACAAAGATCGTTGAGTAAAGAAATATGTGCTTGATACATGTACTTTGTTCAAGAAAAGATAAGGGTTCATATGTGTAAGTCGCGAACTGTTGATACTCGCATAAGAAGTAAAAGTTTTCTAAACTTTATTTTATCAAACTTTTTAAGGAACATAGTTAAAAAGTTGATTCTTGGTTAAATATTTAAGGTTACTACTATTCGGCCTTGCATGGCTCCTTCTAAATTAAGCATAGGTG
This sequence comes from Glebionis coronaria, assembly GCA_025667525.1. Classification (NCBI taxonomy): domain Eukaryota; kingdom Viridiplantae; phylum Streptophyta; class Magnoliopsida; order Asterales; family Asteraceae; genus Glebionis; species Glebionis coronaria. The sequence continues at coordinate 359,093 of JANFOE010001408.1, forward strand.
ATCAGGCCATGCATAATTTAGGACTAGCAATGCGATGCACAGCTTCGTCAAACCAGTATTACAGGTCATATTATTTAAAATATGCCTATAATGGCATTTGTAAAATAGAAATCAAAATAATTTATGAAAATACATCGTAAAATTACTGTCATTTAATTTTATAGAGTAATGTTCAAGTATCTTGTAGAGCCCAAGTAAATTATTTTGTAAATTGGTTTGCAAACAATATCTGTTTGAATTTATATGGTAACTTATAAAATAGCGAGTGGGTTACATGAGGGTAATAAAGGGTAGTTCAAGACAGTCAATGAAATGGTTACAAGGTGCTAAGGTTTCAAGAGGTTTAGCAGGTTTCGTCAGGAGACACATGTCAAGATGATAACGAACGATGAAAATAAGAACTTCAATTCTCGGTCCAAATCAGTGGTACGAGAGAAGAAAAGAAAGACAATGTAGAATGACAAATAAGTCATAAATAAAATAAAGGAATAAGGAATCCGTATGTGTTCACATCGTAATTTATTTGACAAAAATACACTTTTAAGAAAGTAGAACATCAGTTTGTCAAATCATTTGGTTCCTAAAAGTTCAAGATTTATGTATGACCGAGCTCAAGTTACTATTTGTAAACGTTTTCAAACACAATCAATGTTTCATGGTTGTAAAATATTATTAGTTATAATTTTACGAGCTCACACGAACTTAAAATGCTTCAAACCATATTTTTAACTTTTATCAGTTTTGACCTTTTTAGTCAACTTTGACTTTTAGGTTTGACTTTTGGGTTTGACTAGACCAATTGATTCAGCAAATGACATTTTAAGACTCGAAGTCTAGAGTAATTTGGTGTAAAACGATGTTTTGAATAACTTTCTAGTTTTACTCGAGACTTGAAACGGATAAAAAATAGACGAAAATGCCCTTGCATTAAATCTATCAATTAAATGATATTTTTAGACTTACACAGAAATAAGTTCTTAAATTTTACAATCCCAAATGAGCGTAACTTGCTCGTTTTTAATATTTTTTGGTAAAATTTTATGTCCTAAACGGACGTCTCAACAAGTAGATATATTTTTATGTCTAAAGTTATACAAATATTTTCTCGACACTGTTAAACTTCCTGTAAAGTTTCTTTACAAATTATATTTTTCGACATACCTTGAAATTAAATCTAGATTTCATAATAACTCAGAATTAGTGTACACACAGGACTTGTGGCTTCCATAAAGACGAAAGAGAATAAACTGTATATTTAAACATGTAAAGAAAACACATTATAGAAATGGTTCAAGAATACCAACGAAAATCTAAGAAATAAAAAACGACGCATGACATCCGTGTCTTAGATATCATAATGCAATGCAGAAAAGTCTCTAGGCGGTATGATTTTTTAAAATCACAAGACAGATCGAGAAAGAAATAGAACACTAACAAGTCGCATTCCTGGGCGAGGAGGTTTAATGAAAGGGAAGGTACAAGTTTATAGAAGTTTACATTCCAAACACTCGCTACACAATAAAGGATGAATCTCAAGATGACAATGATGGTTTCAAGTTACAAACGGACGTTGTAATTCGGAGTCGAAACGTAGAATGGTCAATGAAATAAAATGTAGTCCATGTAAAATTGTCGTGTAAAACGGTGACGTAAAGGTCAATCAGATTACGAAAACCCACGATATTATTCAGGTACTGATTCAACGAATGCTTCGAGATGTGTGACTCACATGGTGTTCTTTAGTCTTTTTCGGAGACACTTTGAGCTACACAATGGTCTATAAACTAGACATTCAATTACCAATGGTCGGAAAGAAAATTGGGTATGTAAACAGATATTTTAAAGAAATTAAACAATGAGAGTAACACGTATGGTAGTAGAATGAAAATCAGAAGTTTCATCAGAAACAACACTTATTCAGTCTCGAACAATGGTATCGCGAGAGTATACACAACATGTAACAGTGAGTCGAGAAAAACAGACAGTTCAAAACGAACGAGTATACAAGATCAGTCGTATCACGCATAGACGAAATAGCAATAGTACTCAGAAGAATGAGTATGAAAAGTTAGTAGCATACGCGCTCCGAATACAAGTATGTAACGTCATAACAATATAATATCATCGTAACCAGATCAGTTCACAAGAACAAGAATTCTTGAAATACAGTAAGAGCAGATGTAATCAAGTAATATCCAAGGATAGTTCATGAAGCACAAAGGCTTTGAAAAGATATAGTAATTATTTACATTAAGGTGATGTAATATTTCAACATGAAATCAAGAGATGAAATACTACAACGATAATTAAAAGTAAATAATAAGGATTAGAGAGTTACCCGCGCAGATATCGAACAACATTGGCAGATTCTGTGGTTGACACTTAAAACATGAAATATTTGAACTTTCGGTTATAGACTAAGTTTTTGAAAAATGACTCAGTTCCCTATAACCATCGCTCTGATACCAGTTTGTGAGACCCCTAGAATCTGACATGGAACAACTAGGCAACGAGGGGGTAACACGTCATAGTACAAGAAACAATGAATTACAGTTGACACAAAGCTGATGTAATAAAAACATGTACCTTACATCATTAAAGGTCAGAGTTTTACTACAAAGGTCCCAGAGTTTTATAAGCGGAAAATCTATTATTTCATCATGATTTATAACATATGGTTGCCAAAAAGATATAATAAACTTCTGACAATTTTTACTAAAAACAGTCTTTTAAAAGCATCACAGAAATCTCCAAGTTGCGATAATATCCCACGGGGTCCCATCCAAGCAAAGCTAAGTAATAATACCCGAGATTAAACATGTAAAATCATCAACATAAAGTTGAATGATATTCATAGGTTTATAAATAAAGGAGTAGAACACAAGCATTCATTTGTAAAACAAGTGGTATGGAGTATGGTTATATACATCAACCCTAGTCTGAAACAATTATTATTGTTGTTTAGTTCATGAACCGAAGCTTAACTTACGTAAGTATTAAGCCTAAATACTCATGTATAAACAAATATTAGTGCGTCATGCTTAAACAACCGCAACATGGGACGGGGATAGTCAATCCCGATGGATCCACTCACAACATTCGCGCTTCGCGCAATACACAAGATAATTAACGGTTCATGATCGGAGAGATGAAACTCAAGGCTAGACTAAAAAGCAATAATAATATCGAAAATCTGGAAGGCATACACGTTCTGGATAGCATACATGTTCTGGATAGCATACAAGTTCTAGATAGCATACAGTTTTTAAATGGTTGTGTTCCACCATTTATAATCTCACCCGATGTTTAGAAATCATGTATAAGTAAAAAGGGGCTATGAACTCACCTTAGCCACGTGGTAAGTCAACCACGTACTCAGAAACTGAGTAGAAACAATGGTAGTGAGACGATCACCGATGATATGGATGCCCGGGAAACACGAAAACCACAACCTATCAAAATAAGGCGCGCGCTAAGACTCGAACTCAAATATCGGTATATACCAAATATAATATGACTCAAATGTTTTCAAAGTTTTCATATTTCAAAACCAATGACACGAACCAAAAGAATCTATACTAATCCATTTATTCCAACACTACACGATTAAACACTTGTGCACTTGAAATTGACCCTCATACGACGCCAAGTCAACGCAAGTCAAATTATCCCTTTACCTTATTTGGACCAGTAGCTAAGTCATTTATATAATGACTAAGCACTTGAGTAAGTCACCATGTCCGATAGTGAATACTCAAACTCACGCAACAGAGGCATTGTACTACATGTCCAACATACAAATCAACAAGTACACTCTGAATGTACACACCGATCTACCCTATCTAGACTTGTCCGATTTAGATGAAAATTGGTGTCAAAGTCACTTATAACCTGTATAAGACCTCACCAAAGTTTGAGCCAAAGTTTACACTTTAAAACCCATCAGCTCAACACTATACTCGACTCCAAATTTGGGACAGAATTGTATACTTTTTTCATAAAACCATTCATACCACTTTAAAAGTACTAACTCGACAATACGCCTTTAAAAACCACTACTAGACTCATCAAGTTAAGTTTATAGACTTTGAAAAACAGTAGTACCCATTATCTAACACAGACTAAAGTCCCCGAGAGTCGACCCAAAGTCAGCCACAATTTCGGATTGTGCCGACTTGCGTCTCCCGGTACACGAATATTAAAACTAGCATAACTTTTGACTCGTAAAGAGTTAGAAGCTCTATCTTATATCGAAACGAGCGTCTCGGAAAACTCTACAACAAAATCAAGTAATATCAGCCTATCTCAAAACTTAAACCCACGAAAAATCTGTTCTAGACCTGCTGTCCCAAAATACACTTTTAGAAAATCATAACAAATAAATTTTCCAACCAAAACTACTCATTCCCAAACTTATAGAATCATTCTACCATCATACACATCAACCAAACACTCCTAAAAACACTTGTATGACAAATTTAACCAAATCACATATCAAAAACCAAACTTTTTAGGATAAAAAAGTGATGATCTTACCAAGATCATCACATGCATGATGATTATAACATAAACCAACCATAAATCATAAAAATCTTAAAACCTTGATGCATGTATATAATTTTGGTGTCAAAAGAATGACAAGATGATTTTAGGAATAGGTCTAATTTTTTTTTGATTATATCATAGTAAAATTTGATGTTTGAAGGGTGTTTAGGGGTGGAGTTGTGGCGGCATATTTAAGAGAAAAGAGAGAGATGGAGTTTGATTTTTTTGTAAAATTTTTATGTGTGTTTTTGAGTGGAAGATTTTAGTTTTTTATATGGTGTAAAGTTAGGGCCATATTTGCCAAGTTTTGAAACTTGTGGACTTAAAAACAATTTATAGTTTAAAGGGTAGAAAATGACTATTAGTAAATCTTGAAGATATTTACGGGGCTCGGGTTTCGTAAAAATACTTTTCAAAAGTTACAATGCATCATAAATATGATATTATGGTTTTCCGACATGACTTAATACGTAATTAAAACGAAATTGTCGAAAATAATAATTATCGAAACAATCGATAATAAAATGTAAAGTTTTGGGCATCCGTCGGTATCGCGATCATTAGGAATTTTCGTTGTACACTGATTTTGAATAAACTCGTTGTAAAACGTACGCGGGTGATTTTAAATCAAAAACTTTGATTTAAATAAATATGGAAAAATAAAATAAGAATTTTATAATTCCAGATTAAGTATTTATCAATGATCAAAAAATACTTGAAAAGTATAATTTATTAAAATTATAATGATCTCAGGATTTACATATAAGAATACAAGAAAACGTAATACGTTGGAAAATTCAAGAAGCACTAATAAAAGAATAAAATAATGCTGGGAAAGTACGAATTCTTACAATAGACCAATTCTTCTTAATGAAGTCCATTCTAATTTTGGGCCTATTCCATTTCGGTTGTACCATTCTTGGTTTAATCGTACGGGCTTTGATGCTATGGTAGAAAGTGCATGGGGATCATTTACTCATAATGATTCAAATAGATTAATTTGGTTCAAAAAAAACTTCAAGACTTAAAGAAGCTTATTCGAGGTTGGATTAGAGAGTCGAATAGTTCTCAAGCAGTTGCTAAGAATTCCATTTAGAAAGAGTTGGGAGAAGTTGATAAAGATCTGGATATTGGGGCTAATCCAGAAGAGTTATTATCTAGACGAGTGGATCTTAGTCGTAAATTTTATGAGATCAATCAGATGGATCTTAAATACGCCGCTCAAAAAGCCAAAATTAAATGGGCTATTGAGGGTGATGAGAATTCTAAGTTTTTCCATGGGGTTATTAATAAAAGGAGATCTCAATTAGCTATTCGTGGGTTTTTGTCAACGGTGATTGGTCTACTAATCCTTCGACTGTCAAAGAGACGTTTCGTGATCATTTTGGTAGACGGTTTCAACAACCAAATACAGTTAGGTTTAAACTTAATATGTCATTTCCTAATTGTCTTTCTTTAGATCAAGTGGCAGATATGGATACAGGTGTTTCTCATGAGGAAATTCATAAGGCTGTCTGGGATTGTGGGTGAGTAAGTCGCCTGGTCTTGACGGGTACACTTTTGAATTTTTCAGAAGGTATTGGAATTATATAGGACCAGATATTTGTGCTGTTGTGGTCTGTTTTTTCGAGAAAGGTCGTTTTCCAAGGGGGGTGACTCATCGTTCATTGCATTGATTCCTAAAGTGACCGATGCTAAGTTTGTTGAAGATTTTCGCCCTATAAGTTTGATTGGTAGTGTGTGTAAAGTTTGTTGAATGATCAACCTCAGTCAACACTAGAAAACACAAAAAACATATGTGGTGAGTAATATGAAGTGGTCAACACTTTTTTACATGAAGGTCGAAGAAGAGTTTATGTAAAACCCGCACGCTTTTACCATGAACAGTACATATATAATCGTACGTACATGATTAGGACTTTCCTTATTTAGCACGTTTACGTTTCACGAATAGGAATTTCAAGTATTACATACATGTTATTACACGATAAGTATTTATTACGTATTAAGACACGATAATTATTATCAACAATAATTATAATCACGAACATGAAAATCATGAACGTAAATAATCAAGAACCTAATATTATGTACTTACGTATATTTATTACGATTACGTATAAATATATTTTACGACACGAACGATTAATAATTAAATCACGTAAACACGACACGAGAACACGTAAATAAATAGAACACGGGAAAACAACGGGTTTCCCTATGTGGGCCCTTATAGCCGCGACATAGACAAGGGAGTGGGCCAAGCCCACTTAAAAATTTAACTAAAAAGGAAAAGAAGGAAGTAGATTTTCATAATACAGAATATTAGAAAATCACAAAAACCCTGCTCCTCCTTTTTCCTCCCTTTGGCCGCCGCATATACAACACCAAGAAGGGGTGTTTGGTTGATTTTGGTAGATCCAATTCTTTCTAGATCGTTCTGGTTATTAATTTCCTTGTTATCCACGAATCGGTAAATTCTTAAACCTTTTCTTTTTAATTATTTATTAGATCTAAACACATGAAATTATGAGGTTATTAAGAACTAATTAATAAACATGTAGATCTAATCATGGGGAATTAAAAACATATGGTTTAAGGGGTGTTTGGTTCGGCCGGCGCACACAAACCGAGAGCTTAAGCTCTCGGTGTAGCTCGTGTGACCACAACCGAGACCAAGGGGTCTTGGTGTGGGCTTTGTGGCTCGACAGCAAGCAAACCAATGGACCCCGACGCATGTCGGGGTTGGACTTGGTGATCATGGGGGTCTCGACTGAAAACAAGAAGCACCACCGGCTTAAGCCGGTGGCGGTTTGCCACGATTAAGGGTTTTTAGATCCGGTTCAAGGGGTTTCACGGACCGGTTCACGACATGTTTAGATTTAAAACACGGGTTCGGTTCATGATTTATTTTACAAGTTAATTATTTTTTTTACAAGTTAAATAATAAGATTTAATTAAATTAATTTAACATGCTATATAATTAATTTAATTTAGACATGACTTAGGTTAATTATTATTAGTAATAATACATGTTTGAACCTAAGTATTTTTATGATTTAAATTTTAGACTAAAGTAGTTAATCAATTATTAAAAAATGGTATAATTAATTAATTTCCATGACTTAGGTTATATTAATAATAAATATTAATACATGTTTTAACCTAAGTATTATTTACACTTTAATTTAATTAAATCATGTCATATTTAATTAAATCTTATAATCTATAATTTATTTAATTTACATGTATTAATTAATAAACTATACTATAATTCACATTACTTAGAATATTAATCAGTAAAACTAAAGCTTATATTATTAGCTTAATAATCCAGCTTATTTCTAATTATGAAAACTTTCTATTTTTAGAAACTTATTTATTTAAGGCAGCTAATCTATTTATGGAAACCTTCTATTTTTAGAAACTTATTTATTTATGGTAGCTATTCTATTTTTGGAAACTTTCTATTTTTGGAAACTTTCTATTTTTGGAAACTTTTTATTTTTGGAAACCTGCTATTTTTAGAAAGTTACTTATTATTACGCAACAAGTATAATTATACAAGAAATACAAGTAATACTTAATCAGAATAGACGGAATACATGATAAACACAACATAACGTTAAAAACAGTAAAACAGGACATGAACATATAAAACAAGCTAAGACGTGATATAAAACCAGTTACGTACTCAGTAATCAGAATACTTATACACGTATATTATTTATGTAGCATTAGTGATATCGAAGTAGGACTCTCTTCCGTTCGTCTTCTTTGTTCACTAGACACAAGGTACGGATTCTCCGTCCTTTTAGTATGGACATTCTTTTCTTATTAGGATTTCCCCGTATGCAGCCAACTGTTTTCCTAGTATATGTTTTATATGTTTTTGAATTGCTTATGTTTAATTAGATGCCTAAATCCATATACATGCATGACCAGTTTCACCTAGTTATGGAGGTACCATAACCATAACACTAGAGGCACCGGTGTTATGACTTCACCACGGCGGAGTGATAGCTCGTGGCGTCCCTTTCAGCTTTTGGCCATATTATTATGTTATCATGTGGGTAGTATGGGTGCATCCTAGGTTACATGTTTTACAAATTATTCAGGTGAATGTGGTGTGTGACTTGCATCCTTCACAAGGAGCTGATCCCTCCTACCCAAAAACTTATATTAATTAGAGGCAGCCCCTCTAATTGCATGACGAGGTCACCCCTCCAAGTATTCATGCACGTTGATATTTCATGACCTATATTGGCTAATGGTAAACATGTTAAACTGTTTTATAAGATAAACATAAGGCTTTTCAAACTATAAAACCAGTTTTACTAAGATATGTCAGGTATTCCAGGACTTAGTCTATTCTCCTGCTATATGTTTATATACTTATGATTATTCATTCTATGCTTGTATATCCGTGCACTGAGCGTTATGCTCAGCCATTTTTCCTTTCATGTTCCCAAAACGGCAGGTACTCAGGGACGCTCGTAGACTTTAAGCGTACGTGGATATGGATTGGAAGCTTCCTAGCCTTCATTACTTTATGCATTTCTTCGTACTTTTGATACTCATTTCTATGGACACTGTTTAGTCCTTTTCATTTACAGTACTTATGTTTGTGTGTGATGAGCTTTACTTTTGGGGTACCGATGTTTGTTCCGGTATTTCTTTATGGTCATGTAATGTTTAAGACATTTATCCTTATATGCTTTGATCACACGCCATAATCACGCGTGACATTCCATTTACCAAAATGGGGTGTTACAATTATGGTATCAGAGCCAAGGCTTCGACCAGTAGGCTCTCAAAACACGACCTGTGATTAGTGGGTAGTCACTATAGTCTTCCTAGAACTGACAGTCGGTTTTCATGCATTCATTGTTTTCATGCATACATATATATGTCATTGTCACAAGTTTATGACTAAGTAATGGTTGGTACAGGACTGGCCCTATTTAGTCGCATGTGTTTTATCGAAACTTTTAACTTTGGGACCGAACCATTGGCGTCCCCTCGCCATGTCTTTTGTTTTGAGTGAACTGACCATAGGCCTTCACTCTCGCTCATATAAAAGTTTTCATAAAACTGCATCATGCATTCATGTACTAGTTTTATTGCATAAAATTTTTCTCATGATTTATTGGTATAATTTTTTTTTCATGTATATATTTTATGTTTTGATCCGTTTAATCATGTATTTTTATGTTATATTGTCAAATGGTTCTCACACGCGAGCAGGAATAACTCAGTGCAGCAGTCCAAGCTGCAATGCAAGCTATGCTTCCTCAATTGAGGAACGAAATCAGGGTTGAGGTGCAGGCTTAACACCCCCAAATTTATACAACTCAATACAGCGGAAGACTAGTTGGTGTTACGGGATAGCACATTACTCACATCATAGACAACGCATAAAAATCGCGTTGTTTATTAATAAAGCATTTCCATTCATAAATATCAAAGTTACATCGGTCCCAAGTCATTACATTTCATACAAAGTTTTACAAAGTATTTGAATGGAAAATATTTTTTAAGTGCGGGCCATGAATTCTTGTCGTCTTCCCGAGAATTACCTTCAAGTACCTGAGATAAAACATGTTAAAAGAAAAGGTCAGCGATAACGCCGAGTGACTTCATAGAGTTTAATAAATTCCATCAATATAATATCAGTATAAAAGTATTACTGAAAATCATTTTGTACAAATCGTTTTGATAGGCCATGAAATAGCCAAAATCATTTTATACAAATCCTTATCGAAAATCATAATATAGGCATTTGCCTTAAAAATCATTATACGAGCCAATGTCGTAAAAACATCATACAATACGTTTTACAACGTTGTATGAAAATAAAAACCGTTATATGAATATGGTTATGAAAACCAAAACACAAACATAATATCAATAGTATGACCCAGTATTGCTAGTCAGGCAATACATCGTAATTCAGAGCGTCTAGTAGTATTTCATTAGTTTTTGGATTATTATAAGCCGCATGACATTGTTACCTTACTAAACCAACAACGGGTAGCTAACCCGATACTAATTTTGCCCATCTAAAGTAGCGTGTCGTCACAAAGGTCACGCTATGGAAATCTTCTCATACATAAATTCGCTTACCAATCAATGTGGCACGACGGGGATCAACCGTCAAGGCGCGAACTGGGGTGATCGTCCCCAAATAGTACTATTAAATGCATAAGCGTCTACCAACTCCCGGTAGTTCACAATTCATGCTAATGGGACTTTTAGTGACATAACCTAACTTTAATAATCCATTTTATTTCATCTATCGGGTCCATTAATCATTTATCGGGTCATACAATCGGGTCATTCAATCATTTGGGTCCAAAATCAATAAACAAACAATCGGGACAAATGGTGTCCTATTTTATAAATCTAACATGTTATCTCCCTCGCGGGTTTATAAAACATTTATAAAAACATTTAAAAGAGTGCGAGGCTATGAACTCACGTTGATGTGGGAAGGCGATTATCGGCGATTCGGACGTACGGTACGCGCTTCAATCACGAAAACCTAGACAAATAATACTCGGTCTTAGGCGTTTGTCCAATGACTTTATAAAAATATCAATTATGTATACATATGATGATTATATATATATGATGATCAAGTGGGTTTACATATCCTCATTTACTCATTTTTGTATTATGTGTCGATAACTTTTATACTAGTTTTCTCGTTTTATCTATTTACGTGTTTTAGGTACAATAAGCCTATTATAAGTTCTTTAACTTGTATAAATCCATGTTATACTTATATTATCAGTATCCAAACTTTACAAGTTGGGCCCAAATGGGTTAAGCCCAATAAGTTCTTTTTACAAGTTTTTATCTTATTTAGTCCAATTATTAGTCCAATATGTTTAGTTAGCTCGTAAATGTCCGTATTTCTTATAGTTCGGGTTTTATCGGTTTTTACTTGTATTAGTTACTTATACATCAGTATATGACTTTTATAAACTTTACATTTGACGGGTTTGGTCGTCTAAGTTTTATTTGGCGAAAAACGTTAATTTTACGGCAATAGCCGAAAAAGTCGTAAAAATCAAGTTTATAGTTTTTATTACTTTATAAATATTATTTCACCACCATTTATGTAATTTATCCATTTAATTAACCTTTTATATATCTATATAAATAAGTTTTATAAGTTAGTGGGTTTTTATTTTACATTTTATAAAATAAAATGTGAGTGCTTATATAATAATAATAAACATTAATTCCAAAAATCTGATTTTTATATTCATGTTCACCATTTTTACCATATCTTGAGTTCTATATGGAGATAGAATCTCAAATTTTTATCACATAAACTAAATTATATGTGCTACATTTAACTCTTCTATAGCTACTGTTGAATCATCTTCTAAATATTTTCTAAAAATCGTCCAAAACAGTAACCTCAGATTTATACCCTAAACTTGTTTTGATCATATCTCACTCATTACTTTGATTCCATTGCATGGCCAACTCTCACATGTGTACAAGACCCATAGATTACTGTAAATCCATTCTACTTCATCATTTTATCAGTTTACCATATGGTTCTTTACTGTTTTATACAGCCATCAAATTTAACCAAGATTTTAACTTTGTTTCTTATGGTTTTTCACCTTTTTAATCATGTTTATCAACATCAAATCCCCACATAACATTTTTATCATCATATAATCATCATATACATATACAATAGGAATAAAATACATGTTTACATAATCAAATTAACAAAAAGATGAGGAGGACAATCTTTATACCACCATGTTGATATAGGTTGTGATTTGGACATGGTTTTTGATGGAGAAACTTGTGGGTAACCATGACCATCTTCAAGATCACCAATCTTCATGAATACCTTGTGGAAAATCAGCCTCAAGACTCCATGGAAACTCCTCCATGGATGTTATAATCACCACCATTCAAGAGAGCTTCAAGAGGGCTTCAACATATGTAGAAATAACATAGGATTTCATGGTTGATTTTTGATCAAAATGGTGTTTATGGTGTAGGAGTGGACGGCATAAACAAGGGGGTAGAGAGAAAATGTGAGTTGTTTGCATGGTGAGAATGAGAGCTAATGGTTTGCTAGTGGTTTTGTGTAGTTAGTAGCTTAGTGCATAAGCTTAAGTGACAAGTGTCCTTGATTTAATATCAAGTTGACACACATGGAGTGTGTGGGCTTATTTTGGACGCCACATATTGTGGGGTGGGCAAGTGTAAAACTTGTCCCATCCCACTAATTTACGGGTACTCCTCGATTCTAGTTTCCTCGATTTGCGTGCCCTCGGGTCGTTTTACGAAAAACGTTTTTATAAATTATGAATCAACGTCACAAAACGAATCCAATAAAAATTGTCTCATCAAAAACGGAGTTCAAAAACGTAAATACGAAATCCTAAGGTTTCCGGTTTAGTCGTGAAGGACGTTAAAATAAAATCGTAAGTCCTAATCTCTTCTCGTAAATTTGTGAGTTTATGAACTAACACAAATTTAAAACTCCAAAATAATATTCACGGATAAATTTATTTTCTGAAATGTCGGACTGTCACCAAAGACGGTGTATGTAAACGTAAGCACGTAACGTTGAATCCTCCAGTTTAGACGTAGTCGATGCTACTCCAGGACGTAAATCCAAATTTCTTCCCAAAAATAAGTGAGTTCATAATGTAACATTAAAATAATGTTTTCAAATAAATATTGAGAATAAAATATCAACCATAAATTGACGGATTGTCACAGCATTTACCCCTAAACAGGATCTTTGTCCTCAAAGATCATCTTACCTTACTACTCGCTTCTTATAGAGTTAAAGCCATGTGGGTATTTCCTCCACATTCGGTCTTTTCTCACATGTGCAATCCATTATAATACGTGAGTTTCGTCAAACATAACTACGGGAATAAGATCAGGCTTAATGTTGACTTACTTTCGCTATCCATGATGTTCACGGGTTTTTGATGAATGCAACTTTTCGCCGATCTAAGCTTTACTAAGAAGAATTCAGATTTTCACTTGATAGATATTCCATCAAGTTCGATTTACGAAACATAATTCACGCGGTTCTTGAAGTCCTAGGGTAGATCCAGCTTATATGCCTTTCAATCCCAACTTTTACATCATCTCAATGGTCCCATACAACGGGGACTTATATCCCATGATTTGTCAGATCATGAATTCATTTTTTTCCAAAGTTAAAAATTGTGGCATAACTTCGCTACCCATTTGGCACTTCAAGATCTACATTTCATCTTCACATAACCTCTTGCCCACTACCGGCTGTCAATAATCAGATCCTAATTTCAACAATCATTTCAGATCTCGCGGGTCGGGTATTTTGAAAGGTTAGGTTCGCCATCATAGGAAACCTTAAACCTAAAAGATATGTCCAACTCACAATGGATGTATGTCGGATGTCTTCATTTCAACTCTTTCTTATAGATGCTCTAAGATTTAGATCCTAACAAGATTCGATCTCAATCCTAATACGATAATTATCAATGATAATCTCTCCAAAGGAAAACGATTATACGGTCTATTACCAAAGGTCAATCATTCAAACATAAAACAACACTTATATTACTTTGTATCGTTACCTTACCTCGTCCCTTCGATTTGGGGTGGTACATAGTACTCTCATCAAGGTTCGTTCTCAATGATTTCTGAGCAAATCTCTAGAAATTCGATGCGAAGCGAGGATCTTGATAAAGATGTTCGATACAGGCACACTATGTTTACATAACTCTTTTGCATTTATTATTAACGGGAATGATATTAGCAGATTTGGTCAGTCTGTCGACGATGACCCAAATCGAATCAAATTCAGATGATTACCTTTGCAATAGCTAGACGTTTACTAATGTATGAGGCGATCTCTGCCTTCATAATTCGTCATCAGTACAACTTCTTTAGACAAAGATACTCTTAGTCATAAATGACATAAATAGAATACTTATACTTACAAATTCCAACCTAACTATATCTCACAATCCTCTATATTTAGGCAACCATAAGTGGCCTTTAAAATATTTAAAGCTATCGGCTTCTCAATCTTAATGATTCATATTAGTCGTGAATCCCTTTTATTATCTATATTATCCTTTTTATATGCATCGGCTGTATTTTTAAATTGTTCGGCAATTTATTTTGCACCTTCATTATTAAGGAACATGTCCTAATTGGTTCTTTATCCATTTTATATAATATGTCAGTATCTATATTCATTTTTCCTGATGATATAATTATCATATCCACAATTCATTCAGATATTCTTTCTATATTATGCGTCAGTAATTACGTTCACTTTCTCCTGATGAAATAAATATCATAACTATATTTATTCAAAATTCTTTCTTCATATCTTTTATGTTTCAGTTTCGTCTCAACTATCATTTTTATCAGTTTTTCCTCAATCCGGCGTCTAAAGTGTCGATAATTATTATATGTAAAATAATTATTTAATTTTTATGAAACGTAAACGTTAAAAGTTTAAATTTCTTAGTTCGACCAATTATATAAAATGTTCAAAAATAAATTTGGATTTAATTAACAAGATTTTTGTTGATTTATCGAAAATATTTAATAAGATTCGTAAATGTTCGAAAAACCTTTGTTTATACTTTTGTCAAAGTTTTCTTAGTTGAAAAGCAAAAATTTTCGTTTCAAATTTCAAGTCATAAATTATATAGTTTCCTCAATTCTTCTTAAGTTGTCTAGAAGTATACACAAACATTTACCCCTAAACAGAAGTTTAGTTAAATGGTTTGTGTATAAGGGAATAATCCCTTAAAAATCCTTTGTTAAAACATTTTTCAAAATATATTTCCATTTCTTTTTGGTAAAATCCAAAGTCTTAAAGGGCTCTTAATTTTTGAAGAGTCTATATGCATACATCTTAGCATTATTAATCCAACGGTCATTTTATGTACAGGATTAAGTTTTTAATCCCTAAGCGTTAATGGTTCTAATTTTTGAAAAGTCAATATAGCTTCCATTATCTATTAATCACACGGTTAAATCATATAAAGGATTAAGTCTTTAATCACATATCAATTATTCAAGGTTCAGGTTTTCATTGTTCGGCCAATTCAGGGCAATCTATAAATAATTATTAACTCATTCTTATTCTTATAAACAAACATATAGTCCTGAATGATCACGAGCATGAATTTATCAAATTACAGCCTACACACGTGATTCACCAAATTTTATGAATACTACATGTGCATTGGTTAATTCAAACGACATCACGTGAAACTCATAATGTTCTTTACAAGTATCGGATGTAGTGATTGGAATACATAATCTCTTTCGCGGACGCGAAGTTGATGATAACCATACCGTGGATCAATTCTTTTGAAACATACACTAGAACCTTGTAAATGATCGAACAAATCTTCCATTTCGAGTTATGGATATCGTTTTCGATTGTCAATTTACTCAGTCACGGTAATCTATAAATATAAGGAATGATATCACCATAGCTCTTCATGATGACAGGCTTGGTATAATTTAATCTTTTTAATACCTTCATTTTTAAGTTCTTTCTAGATTATAATATCTATGACTAATTCACAACCATTCACGGTAAAATTTTAAGTCTAAATACAGGATAATCATCCATCAAGAATTATTTAGATCGCTTTTGATAATCAACATCTTATCATTTAGGGGAATTCTACTCGAGTTCCCATCAATTAAGACAATGTCGTCATGTCATAATCAATTAATCCATTTTACTGGCATTTCTAACTTTCCAGTTTTATTGTCGTCGATAAGATGTGAACTTCTCAAAAGACTAATAATAACTCATAACCCTTCACAAATTCAAGGATATTAGGAGACATAACTAACCTTAAAAGAGTAAGGTTAACGTATAATCTACGCGAGAGAATTTCAAATCAGATATAGACGAAAACATTTAACGAATATGAATATATCCCATGTTTTCATAATTTGAGTACGCATTCGAAAGCTCCTCGGATCGTTACCCAGGTCATTCAAATGAAATCAAATCAAAAGAAATGATAGGAACGTCGATACATCCAGTCGGTATCAACACTCGATAATCAGATATTTTTCCTAAGAATCTCACTACGGGAGAATTGGACAAGAAAGAATTGTCAATTGTCAAATAAGACAATTTCCACAGATGAGTAAATTCAATTCAGAAGAATTGATGTTACAGGCACATATGTAGGTGTCCCTAACATTATGTCCCTATTTTGCACTTTTTGCAGATCTCATAAAAATTTTAATCTTTCACAATCTTCAAGGAAAATGTAGTGTTTATTCATTAGTTTTATGGTGACTACTAATCAGCCTTGCATGGTCCATTCCAAATTGTATGTAGGCGCGCAACTATATACAATTTCAAGATTAACGATGCAATACTCAGTTCGTCAAAACTTTATCATCATGTTTATAATAAAAACATTTTCATGCTTAATTCTTAAATAAGAATCAGAAATAAATTTTCAAAGATTTTCTTTGCTATGAAAACAATTAAGTTTTCCAAGGTGTTTCATAAACAATTTCATTTCGATAACGATCACTTATAAATCTTACTTTGAACAATCCTTATAGTGATGAAAATTAAATTTTCTCAAAGGATACCGTTTTATCTTATAAAAACAATGACTGATCTGCAAAAGAGTGATGAAAGCTTGTTCACCAAGAATTAACTACGATATGATAGGAAATGAGCTTAGCCAAATAATCATGAGGTTCATGACCTCAATGGCACTCACGAAGAATAATTCACAATGTAACTCAAATCAAGATGTGTACTTGTTCAATGGTTGCATCACTAATGCGAGCATTAGGATGAAGCAAGAAAAGATAGATAACATCAATACATGTAGAATTTAGCAATCAAATGTAGTCTTTTTCATTTATCACAAACAAGTCAAAATTGTACCGTAACACATTACGTGTCACTATGTCATACAATTCTCAAAACTCATCCTACCAACTGATATCTCAGTTAAGTTAGGGATTTTTAAAAGATACCACAATGAATACTAATCTAAAAGAGTCATTAGGTGTTCCACATGTCCCGGAAGATCCATCGGTCCCAATTCAGAAGAAGATTTCTTCAATCTATTTCTCGGACACTGGGCATCCTCGTTAGTGGACAATGGCCTAGGAACAACCCTTAACACGAACCTACAATCAATTAAAACCTTATAATTCAATCATAGAACTCAAAAACTTCCTCTTAACAATTTCTTATTTCATACGGGTTAAATTTTACTTTATTCAAGTCTTAACCAATTTTATACTCAATGCAATATCCTACCTCATTTTCCAATACTTTCAATCTTATTTTTCGTCCTTGTAAAGGCAATACAATCTCAATATGAATCAACACTTAATTTCCAATCCTATTAGCTCTTACAACAACAATTATCAAATGAGTCATTAATATGAAATGACTTGATCAGTCAATTAGACTTCTCGGAAAGGTATTAGTGGCATGAGGCTTTTGGGTACTGGTTCCAATGACAGCCTCAAGTGCAACATTCACCCTTTCGATTTCAATTTAAGAATTGGATGACAACGAATCAGATGACATCTTTCTAGGTGGTAACGTTTTGTCAAACTCCACTCTGTAAGAAAAGATCGTCATGACATCGATATCAGATTTAATCTCACCAATCCTTTTTCAATATCGCAATCAACTAATATCTATATTTCTACGAATAACAACCATTTGTTGGGATCATAAATATCCACAACTTGGTTTAGATCTAGGATAGCTAGAATTCCTACGAGAATAGCTTCGATTAATTTACCAGGGGATTTAGGGTTATTTGTGACAATCTACGTCGTATAAATACCTCGTATAAATATCAAAATAATTATCAAACAATCATGTAATAAAATTACATCTTATATATATATATATATATATATATATATAATCCAAGTTATATATATATATTAAAATAACATTTCTCAGTCTTGGCCTTGTCGGTAACTCGGGAATTCTTTGGCACCGTTATAGTCAAAAGATTTTTAGACATTTTTAGAAAAATGTTTATAGTTAAAAGATTTTGAAATGTTTTACTCAAAACCTTGGTTTTAAAAATCTTTCGTTCTCTATAACGAGAGCTCTGATACCAAACTGTAACACCCCCAAATTTATACAACTCAATACAGCGGAAGACTAGTTGGTGTTACGGGATAGCACATTACTCACATCATAGACAACGCATAAAAATCGCGTTGTTTATTAATAAAGCATTTCCATTCATAAATATCAAAGTTACATCGGTCCCATGTCATTACATTTCATACAAAGTTTTACAAAGTATTTGAATGGAAAATATTTTTTAAGTGCGGGCCATGAATTCTTGTCGTCTTCCCGAGAATTACCTTCAAGTACCTGAGATAAAACATGTTAAAAGAAAAGGTCAGCGATAACGCCGAGTGAATTCATAGAGTTTAATAAATTCCATCAATATAATATCAGTATAAAAGTATTACTGAAAATCATTTTGTACAAATCGTTTTGATAGGCCATGAAATAGCCAAAATCATTTTATACAAATCCTTATCGAAAATCATAATATAGGCATTTGCCTTAAAAATCATTATACGAGCCAATGTCGTAAAAACATCATACAATACGTTTTACAACGTTGTATGAAAATAAAAACCGTTATATGAATATGGTTATGAAAACCAAAACACAAACATAATATCAATAGTATGACCCAGTATTGCTAGTCAGGCAATACATCGTAATTCAGAGCGTCTAGTAGTATTTCATTAGTTTTTGGATTATTATAAGCCGCATGACATTGTTACCTTACTAAACCAACAACGGGTAGCTAACCCGATACTAATTTTGCCCATCTAAAGTAGCGTGTCGTCACAAAGGTCACGCTATGGAAATCTTCTCATACATAAATTCGCTTACCAATCAATGTGGCACGACGGGGATCAACCGTCAAGGCGCGAACTGGGGTGATCGTCCCCAAATAGTACTATTAAATGCATAAGCGTCTACCAACTCCCGGTAGTTCACAATTCATGCTAATGGGACTTTTAGTGACATAACCTAACTTTAATAATCCATTTTATTTCATCTATCGGGTCCATTAATCATTTATCGGGTCATACAATCGGGTCATTCAATCATTTGGGTCCAAAATCAATAAACAAACAATCGGGACAAATGGTGTCCTATTTTATAAATCTAACATGTTATCTCCCTCGCGGGTTTATAAAACATTTATAAAAACATTTAAAAGAGTGCGAGGCTATGAACTTACGTTGATGTGGGAAGGCGATTATCGGTGATTCGGACGTACGGTACGCGCTTCAATCACGAAAACCTAGACAAATAATACTCGGTCTTAGACGTTTGTCCAATGACTTTATAAAAATATCAATTATGTATACATATGATGATTATATATATATGATGATCAAGTGGGTTTACATATCCTCATTTACTCATTTTTGTATTATGTGTCGATAACTTTTATACTAGTTTTCTCGTTTTATCTATTTACGTGTTTTAGGTACAATAAGCCTATTATAAGTTCTTTAACTTGTATCAATCCATGTTATACTTATATTATCAGTATCCAAACTTTACAAGTTGGGCCCAAATGGGTTAAGCCCAATAAGTTCTTTTTACAAGTTTTTATCTTATTTAGTCCAATTATTAGTCCAATATGTTTATTTAGCTCGTAAATGTCCGTATTTCTTATAGTTCGGGTTTTATCGGTTTTTACTTGTATTAGTTACTTATACATCAGTATATGACTTTTATAAACTTTACATTAGACGGGTTTGGTCGTCTAAGTTTTATTTGGCGAAAAACGTTAATTTTACGGCAATAGCCGAAAAAGTCGTAAAAATCAAGTTTATAGTTTTTATTACTTTATAAATATTATTTCACCACCATTTATGTAATTTATCCATTTAATTAACCTTTTATATATCTATATAAATAAGTTTTATAAGTTAGTGATTTTTTATTTTACATTTTATAAAATAAAATGTGAGTGCTTATATAATAATAATAAACATTAATTCCAAAAATCTGATTTTTATCTTCATGTTCACCATTTTTACCATATCTTGAGTTCTATATGGAGATAGAAGCTCAAATGTTTATCACATAAACTAAATGATATGTGCTACATTTAACTCTTCTATAGCTACTGTTGAATCATCTTCTAAATATTTTCTAAAAATCGTCCAAAACAGTAACCTCAGATTTATACCCTAAACTTGTTTTGATCATATCTCACTCATTACTTTGATTCCATTGCATGGCCAACTCTCACATGTGTACAAGACCCATAGATTACTGTAAATCCATTCTACTTCATCATTTTATCAGTTTACCATATGGTTCTTTACTGTTTTATACAGCCATCAAATTTAACCAAGATTTTAACCTTGTTTCTTATAGGTTTTCACCTTTTTAATCATGTTTATCAACATCAAATCCCCACATAACATTTTTATCATCATATAATCATCATATACATATACAATAGGAATAAAATACATGTTTACATAATCAAATTAACAAAAATATGAGGAGGACAATCTTTATACCACCATGTTGATATAGGTTGTGATTTGGACATGGTTTTTGATGGAGAAACTTGTGGGTAACCATGACCATCTTCAAGCTCACCAATCTTCATGAATACCTTGTGGAAAATCAGCCTCAAGACTCCATGGAAACTCCTCCATGGATGTTATAATCACCACCATTCAAGAGAGCTTCAAGAGGGCTTCAACATATGTAGAAATAACATAGGATTTCATGGTTGATTTTTGATCAAAATGGTGTTTATGGTGTAGGAGTGGACGGCATAAACAAGGGGGTAGAGAGAAAATGTGAGTTGTTTGCATGGTGAGAATGAGAGCTAATGGTTTGCTAGTGGTTTTTGTGTAGTTAGTAGCTTAGTGCATAAGCTTAAGTGACAAGTGTCCTTGATTTAATATCAAGTTGACACACATGGAGTGTGTGGGCTTATTTTGGACGCCACATATTGTGGGGTGGGCAAGTGTAAAACTTGTCCCATCCCACTAATTTATGGGTGCTCCTCGATTCTAGTTTCCTCGATTTGCATGCCCTCGGGTCGTTTTACGAAAAACGTTTTTATAAATTATGAATCAACGTCACAAAACGAATCCAATAAAAATTGTCTCATCAAAAACGGAGTTCAAAAACGTAAATACGAAATCCTAAGGTTTCCGGTTTAGTCGTGAAGGACGTTAAAATAAAATCGTAAGTCCTAATCTCTTCTCGTAAATTTGTGAGTTTATGAGCTAACACAAATTTAAAACTCCAAAATAATATTCACGGATAAATTTATTTTCTGAAATGTCGGACTGTCACCAAAGACGGTGTATGTAAACGTAAGCACGTAACGTTGAATCCTCCAGTTTAGACGTAGTCGATGCTACTCCAAGACGTAAATCAAAATTTCTTCCCAAAAATAAGTGAGTTCATAATGTAACATTAAAATAATGTTTTCAAATAAATATTGAGAATAAAATATCAACCATAAATTGACGGATTGTCACACAGGCTGCCAACAATCAGCAACATCACCCAGTACCTCCTCCTCCTCCTCCAGCAACATTGGTCACATGGATGGAGAGATTCAATAAGCTACGCCCTCGATCCCTCGAGAAAACAGATAGCCCTAGTGAAGTTGAAAGTTGGTTGGCTCACATTGAGAAGATCTTCGATGCCATGGGCTGTGACCCGTCTTCAAGTCGAGGTTGGCCTGTTACCAGTTCGAAGGTGATGTGCTATCATGGTGGAAGGCACTGAAGCAGTCTGAGGGAGGTGATAATTGGGTGGCTGGTTTAACTTGGGCTCAGTTCAGGGATTTGGTGATGGGACAGTTCTTTCCCAAGGCTGAGCAAGACAAGCTGGAGAGAGAGTACCATGGAATCCGATAGAGAGCTGGGGAGAATAGCAACGATTTCCTGTAGCGCTTTCTTCGTTTGGCTGGTTTTCTTGGTGCAGCAGCAGGTACTCCCGAATAGCAAGCATACCACTTCCGGTGTGCTCTTCGTACATCGGTCGCAAACAACTTAGTGTGTGATACGTTCAACACGGTGGCACAAGTGGCCGATGCAGCACGTAAGCTGGAGATGCTGCAAGAAAGAGAAGAGTTCGGGGAAGCAGAGAGACCCGAGAAGTGGTAAACACTCGTTATTCAGCGGTGACCAAATCGTATTCTTTCAGTATATGTCAAGACTTATATCTCTTAAACTGCATCTTCCAGGCAGAAGACTGGGGACCGGTCTCAGCCGGCTACTCAGCAACAGCCTACTCAGTCCAAGGGAAACGGTCAGACTCACGACCGTTCTGATACGGATAGGCGCGGCGGTAATGATAATTACCGTAACAACGCTGGAAACTCCAACAGCAGGTCCTTACACTTACTCATTTTCTTATGTTACATGCTATAGTTCATAATTCTGACGCATTAGCAATCTTTTACCAGAAATCATGGTAACGGGAGGGACCAGAACCAAAGAGGTTCACAGCCTAACCGTCCAGCTATCACTGGTATTACATCTTACGAATATCCTGCATTGTCCTTTGTACCTATAAACCATGTCTCATGTATACTGTTCTTATCAGGCTCTCAGCCAGCAAGAACACCTGCTGGAGGGCATACTCATCCTCTTTGCACTACATGCAACCGTAGGCACCTAGGGCCATGTCGTCACGACAGCGACGCATGCTACAAGTGTGGCCTTACTGGTCATCGCATGAAGGACTACCACAAGGGCGAGATGGAGGGCACATCAGGACATGCTGATACCAAGCCGCCTCCTACTAGTGGGCACGTTTACACGACATCTCGCGATCAGGCCAACAAGTCTACAGGTACCATCACTGGAATCTTGTATTTATATGGTCAAGCTGCATGTGTTTTATTTGACACGGGTGCTACTCACTCGGTCATTTCTACTACTTATGCTAAGAATGTTAGGATACTCCCCATGCCACTAGAGAATATACTGAAGATTTCCACGCCTTTAAGAGAATCTATACGCATAACCCATGTGTACAAGAGCCTTCCCCTAGAGTTTGATGACAAGATTCGTCCTGTTGACGCACTTCCGCTGGACATGAATGATTTTGACATGATATTGGGCATGGATTGGCTATCCAAACATCATGCCACCATAGATTGCCATACATATCGGGTCATCTTCGGTGATGTTAATGCACCAGAGTACATTCACAACGGGTTCGTACCCGGGAGGTCTGTACAAATCATATCAACCCTGCAAGCACGTGCATTACTTTTACATGGTTGCGAGGGCTATCTAGCTACTGTTCATGACATGGATGTTGAATATCCATCAATTCAGAATCAGCCGATAATGTCAGAATTTCCAGACGTATTTCCAGAAGAACGTCCGGGCATACCACATGCACGTGAAGTAGAATTTAATATCGAGCTCATCCCAAGAGCTGAGCCGATTTCCAAGGCTCCTTATCGTATGGCTCCCATAGAGTTGAAGGAGTTGAAGGATCAACTGCAAGAACTTCTGGAACGAGGCTTCATTCGATCGAGCGCATCTCCATGGGGCGCACCGGTCTTATTCGTTAAGAAGAAGGACGGCAGTATGCGTCTTTTCATAGATTATCGTGAGCTCAACAAGATCACCATCAGGAATAGATATCATCTAACACGGATAGATGATATGTTTGACCAACTCCAAGGGGCCAAACATTTCTCCAAGATTGATCTGAGGTTGGGCTATCATCAGCTACGGGTTAAAGAGCAGGACATCGCCAAGACTGCTTTCCGTACACGCTATGGGCACTATGAATTCGTAGTTATGCCATTTGGCCTTACCAACGCTCCAGCAGTGTCCATGGATATGATGAACAAAATCTTCCATGAATTTCTGGACAAGTTTGTCATTGTCTTCATTGACGACATCCTGATATTCTCTAAGTCCAAGGAGGAACACGAAGACCATCTTCGTACAGTACTACATATTCTTCACCAGAAGCAGTTGTATGCTAAATTCTCCAAGTGTGAGTTCTGGTTAGATAAGGTGGCATTCTTAGGTCACATTGTATCAGTAGAAGGAATCACCATGGACCCAGCAAAGGTTGAGGCTATCACCAAGTGGCCAATACCGACATCAGCGACTGAGGTTCAGTTTCCTAGGCTTAGCTGGTTAATACCGTAGATTCGTAGAGAACTTTTCCCGTTTAGCACTACCATTGACCAAACTGATGCGGAAAGGGGAGGAATTCGTCTGGACTGAAGAACAAGAGAGGAGATTTGAAGACCTAAAGAAGAAGTTAGTATCTGCATCGATTCTTACTCTCCCATCTGGTACAGGTGGATTTCAGATCTACAGTGATGCATCGGGGAAAGGACTTGGTTGTGTTCTCATGTAACATGGGAAAGTGATCGCGTACGCTTCACGGCAGCTTAAGCCTTATGAGGAAAATTACCCTACGCATGACTTGGAACTCGCGACAGTCGTGTTTGCATTGAAGATATGGAGGCACTACTTTTATGGAGAATCATGTGACATTTTCACGGACCACAAGAGTTTAAAGTATATCTTCACTCAACGTGAATTGAACATGAGACAAAGGAGATGGTTAGAGTTGTTGAAGGATTATGACATCAATCTGCAGTATCATCCCGACAAGGCGAATGTAGTGGCAGATGCACTTAGTAGAAGGTCCGGAATGATAAACGACATTGAATTAAAGGAGGAAATTATTAGAGACTTGGAGCGACTAAACATAGAGATCATGATACGTGGACAGCAGGGTTACTGGGCTAATCTTAGAGTGGAACCTGAGTTACTCTCTAGGATCAAGGAAGCTCATAAGGATGATGGTGAAATCTGGGCGATAATTCAGAATTTGGAGAAGCAGACAGAATTTCGAGTAGACGCAGATGGTATCTTATGGTAGGGCACGAAACTTTGTGTTCCTGTCGATCTAGAACTCCAGGAGGCATTGTTAGCCGAGGCTCATAGCTCCCCATTCTCTATTCATCCTGGTTCGACCAAGATGTACCATGACATCAAGCAATACTTTTGGTGGAGTGGTATGAAACAGGATGTTGCGACTTACGTCTCCAAATGTCTTACCTGCCAGCAGGTTAAGATCGAGCATCAGCGATCTAGCGGTCTTCTACAATCGTTAGATATTCCAGAGTCGAAGTGGGAAAAGATCACCATGGATTTTGTTACCGGTCTTCCGCAGACAAAGAGGAAGCACGATGCGATTTGGGTTATCGTTGATCGACTTACTAAGTCAGCTCATTTCTTACCGATCCGCAAGGAAGATTCGGTCAGTAAACTCGTCGATACTTACATGAAGGAGATCATGAGACTACATGGTGCTCCATCCAGCATCGTCTCAGACAGAGATCCTTGTTTCACTTCGCGATTCTGGAGAAGTCTGCAGAAAGCTTGGGGTACAAAACTTAAGCTTAGCACGGCTTTTCATCCTCAAATAGACGGGCACTCGGAGCGAACGATTCATACATTGGAAGACATGTTGAGGTCATGTGCGTTCGAATGGACGGGAGATTAGGACGATTATATTTGTCTGGTAGAGTTTACATACAACAACAGTTGGCACGCAAGTATCAAGTGTGCTCCATTCGAGATGTTGTATGGCAGAAAGTGTCGCGCCCCAATCTACTGGGATCAGGTTGGTGAGCGAACACTTGAAGGACTAGAAATGATAGAGTTGACGAATGAGAAGGTCGCAGTAGCTAAGCAGAAATTGCAAGAAGCACGGTCACGTTAGAAGAGTTGTGCCGACAAGCATCGTAGGGACTTACACTTTAACGTAGGAGATCGCGTTTTCCTTAAGGTATCGCTGGCACGTGGTGTTAGACGTTTTGGAATCAAAGGGAAGCTCAGTCCTCGATTCATCGGACCGTTTGATGTCATTGAGCGAGTCGGTGAAGTATCTTATCGTTTAGCGTTACCTATGCAGCTTTATCATGTTCACAATGTTTTCCATGTGTCCTTACTCAGAGGGTACACGTATCATCCCCTTCACATGGTTCAGTATCTACTAGAACAGATTCGTGAAGATCTTACCTTCATAGAGGAACCCGAACGAGTTCTTGAAAGACAAGAACGAGTCATGAGAAGGAAGACGATTCCATTCGTCAAAATCCTTTGGAGGGATCATACCGAGCGGGAAGCCACTTGGGAAACAAAGGAGTCTATCCGGGCTTCTTACCCTCATTTCAAGTTTTGAATTCGGGTATGTTCTTCTTTTCCAGTTTACGTTCTCTATAATTCGGGGACGAATTATTCTTTTTAGGGGGGGAGAGTTGTAAAACCCGCACGCTTTTACCATGAACAGTACATATATAATCGTACGTACATGATTAGGACTTTCCTTATTTAGCACGTTTACGCTTCATGAATAGGAATTTCAAGTATTACGTACGTGTTATTACACGATAAGTATTTATTACGTATTAAGACAAGATAATTATTATCAACAATAATTATAATCACGAACATGAAAATCATGAACGTAAATAATCACGAACCTAATATGATGTACTTACGTATATTTATTACGATTACGTATAAATATATTTTACGACACGAACGATTAAGAATTAAATCACGTAAACACGACACGAGAACACGTAACCTCATGTGGGCCCTTATAGTCGCGGCATAGACAAGGAAGTGGGCCAAGCCCACTTAAAATTTTAACTAAAAAGAAAAGAAGGAAGTAGATTTTCATAATATAGAATATTAGAAAATCACAAAAACCCTACTCCTCCTTTTTCCTCCTTTTGGCCGCCGCATATACAACACCAAGAAGGGGTGTTTGGTTGATTTTGGTAGATCCAATTCTTGCTAGATCGTTCGTGTTATTAATTTCCTTGTTATCCACGAATCGGTAAATTCTTAAACCTTTTCTTTTTAATTATTTATTAGATCTATACACATGAAATTATGAGGTTATTAAAAACTAATTAATAAACATGTAGATCTAATCATGGGGAATTAAAAACATATGGTTTAAGGGGTGTTTGGTTTGGCCGGTGTACACAAACCGAGAGCCTAAGCTCTAGGTGTGGCTTTTGTGACCACAACTAAGACCAAGGGGTCTCGGTGTGGGCTTTGTGGCTCGGCAGCAAGCAAACCAAGGGACCCCAACGCATGTCGAGGTTGGCCTTGGTGATCATGGGGGTCTCGTCTGAAAAACAAAAAGCACCACCGGCTTAAGCCGGTGGCGGTTTACCATGATTAAGGGTTTTTAGATCCGGTTCAAGGGGTTTCATGGACCGGTTCACGACATGTTTAGATTTAAAACACGGGTTCGGTTCATGATTTATTTTACAAGTTAATTATTTTTATTACAATTAAATAATTACAAGATTGAATTAAATTAATTTAACATGCTATATAATTGATTTAATTTAGACATGACTTAGGTTAATTATTATTAGTAATAATACATGTTTTAACCTAAGTATTTTTATGATTTAATTTTAGACTAAAGTAATTAATTAATTATTAAAACATGGTATAATTAATTAATTTCCATGACTTAGGTTATATTAATAATAAATATTAATACATGTTTTAACATAAGTATTATTTACACTTTAATTTAATTAAATCATGTTATATTTAATTAAATCTTATAATATATAGTTTATTTAATTTACATGTATTAATTAATAAACTGTACTATAAATCACACGACTTAGAATATTAATCAGTAAAACTTAAGCTTATATTATTAGCTTAATAATCCAGCTTATTTCTAATTATGGAAACTTTCTATTTTTAGAAACCTATTTATTTAAGGCAGCTAATCTATTTATGGAAACTTTGTATTTTTAGAAACTTATTTATTTAAGGCAGCTATTCTATTTTTAGAAACTATCTATTTTTGGAAACTTTCTATTTTTGGAAACTTTCTATTTTTGGAACCTTTCTATTTTTGGAAACCTGCTATTTTTAGAAAGTTACTTATTATTACACAACAAGTATAATAATACAAGAAATACAAGTAATACTAAATCAGAATAGACAGAATACATGATAAACATAGCATAACGTTAAAAATAGTAAAACATGACATGAACATATAAAACAACTAAGACGTGATATAAAACCAGTTACGTACTCAGTAATCAGAATACTTATACACGTATATTATTTATGTAGCATTAGTGATATCGAAGTAGGACTCTCTTCCGTTCGTCTTCTTCGTTCACTGGACATAAGGTAGGGATTCTCTGTCCTTTTAGTATGGACATTCTTTCCTTATTAGGATTTCCCCGTATGCAGCCAACTGTTTTCCCAGTATGTGTTTTATATGTTTTTGAATTGCTTATGTTTAATTAGGTGCCTAAAGCCATATACATGCATGACCAGTTTCACCTAGTTATGGAGGTACCATAATCATAACACTAGAGGCACCAATGTTATGACTTTACCACGGCGGAGTGATAGCTCGTGGCGTCCCTTTCAGCTTTTGGCCATATTATTATGTTATCATGTGGGGCGTATGGGTGCATCCTAGGTTACATGTTTTACAGATTATTCAGGTGAATGTGGTGTGTGCCTTGCATCCTTCACAAGGAGCTGATCCCTCCTACCAAAAAACTTATATTAATTAGAGGCGGCCCCTCTAATTTCATAACGAGGTCACCCCTCCAAGTATTCATGCACGTTGATATTTCATGACCTATATTGGCTAATGGTAAACATGTTAAATAGTTTTATAAGATAAACATAAGGCTTTTCAAATTATAAAACCATTTTTACTAAGATATGTCAGGTATTCCAGGACTTAGTCTATTCTGCTGCTATATGTTTATATGCTTATGATTATTCATTCTATGCTTGTATATCCGTGTACTGAGCGTTATGCTCAGCCGTTTTTCCATTCATGTTCCCAAAACGACAGGTACTCAGGGACGCTCGTAGACTTTAAGCGTACGTGCATATGGATTGGAAGCTTCCTAGCCTTCATTACTTTATGCATTTCTTCGTACTTTTGATACTCATTTCTATGGACACTGTTGAGTCCTTTTCATTTACAGTACTTATGTTTGTGTGTGATGAGCTTTACTTTTGGGGTACCGATGTTTGTTTCGGTATTTCCTTATGGTCATGTAATGTTTAAGACATTTATCCTTGTATGCTTTGATGACACGCCATAATCGTGCGTGACATTCCATTTACCAAAATTGGGTGTTACAGTTTAGTTTAATCCAATTTAGGAAATTGATGAAGCTTGGAAGTGATGAAATTCAGAATATGTATTTAAATGAGTTAGTGAAAATGAGTTATGCGGTTGGTGTAACAGCTTGGAATAAGGGACTAACCATGTACCAAACTGGTAGAAAATTCGATTTTGAGGTTCAATTATATGTTGTTAATTGCTTCATAAAGTTGCTCAGTACTACAAGAAGGGCAAAAGGAGTGGAAGTTTATGCATATCAAGAAAATATTCCTGCATTGCTATTGGGATCAGTTGAAAGTGTTAAAAAGGAATCAAAAGCTTGTTCATTGCTGATTATGACGAATTATTGAAAGAAATGAACTCCATGTGCTCATGTTCTTTCAAGTCTAAGAAAGCGGTGGCTGAAATAATTTTCATAGAACGGCTCAACATTGTTTTGAAACTATTGGAGTTGCCTACTTTACATACTTACCAGACAAACAAAAAGACAATGATTATTATCTCTTGGAAGTATCAACCAAACGAGTATATCAATGAGAATTCTGAAGTCTTTTTAAAGGTCAATTATGTTGACTTTTTCAAAAGTCAACGTGAACTCAAAAGAAAGTTCCATGGTGTTTCTGCTAGTAGTCTTGAAGTGGGGCTAATCAAGAACAAGCTCAAAGCTGTGGATAATTTGTTAGTGAAGTGGAATTGGAAAAGTGTTATTTGATATCTTGATCCTTCAGGTCAAGGATGTTTTGAAGAGGATGGTATTGTTATGTGTCTAACTCGAGTAAGGGGTCTTTTATGTCATTTATATTACTATGAGGTTATTTATGTAATTTTATAGTATCTTCAACTTACTTATAAGCCATTGGAGCATATAATGATTATGAATGAAAATGATAAATCTTCTTGTTCTCTGATTCTATTAACATTGTCTGTTACAAACAAATACTGATTCTCATTGAAGGCTATTTTGAATCCCTAGATTTCCTTGTCTATTGTAGGATTAATTAACCTCCGAGCTTAACTTGGTCTTAATCTAATCCAGATCATATCATGATGCTACATGGTGGCTTTTCTTCATTTTCCTTGTTTCAACCATTTTAAAACCCTAAACGGATTTTCTTTTTTGGGGATCGATCGATCAAAAATAACTACAATAGTAGTTTATTTTGGAAACCCTAATAGAGTGTTTGGATGGATAGAAAGTAGTGTGGTTGTAAGATTCAACATCATGTAGTGTGTTATTTGAGTAATTCAGGAAGTGGCCTAGTTTGAGTTTGGGCATACCGTTATCTCAACTAAAAAGGGTCTGAATTGTAAAAATGCATTCAAAGTTGGGTTGAATTTCTGGAAGTACTTTACAATTTGATGACATAAGAAGTTTACTTAGCATTTGTGTAGATGCTTATACTTCGTAATACATAAGCATAAGCTAAGGCCTTGTTTATTTTTAACTTATATAACGTAAGCTTATTTCGACTTATCTAAGTTTGTTATGATATAATAAACTTATAAATAAGCCCACAAGTCACTAAAATTAAGGTTTATGAAAGACGTATGCCCAATTTTTTATTCTTTAGTAACTGTGATTTCCGACACATTGGCCGACTAATCCACGGGGTTTGAGCCTACCGCCACACAGATTCAAACCAGGTAAAGCCCTCCCTTTTTAGGAGGTTGGCATGGCCACTTCAAGTTTGTTTGCACATAGCAGAAATTAGACTTGAGACCTCAC
Source organism: Glebionis coronaria (assembly GCA_025667525.1). Lineage (NCBI taxonomy): Eukaryota > Viridiplantae > Streptophyta > Magnoliopsida > Asterales > Asteraceae > Glebionis > Glebionis coronaria. Next base: position 390,622 of record JANFOE010001408.1, read on the forward strand.
ACACTTTGGAGTGATAGCCACAAATCCTTTTGCCACTAGGCCACCCTTGAGTGGTTACGTAAGCCCAATTTTGTGGCTTATTTTGAGACTTAAGGGCTTATATAAGTTTGAGATGATAATAAACTTATATAAGCTCATAAACCTCCAACTAAACCACAAATTGGAGCTTATGTTATATAAATCGAAATGAACTTACATTATATAAGCTAAACCAAACACCCCATACATTTTTCCCAAACACGCCATAAAAGCTATAGTTTGACTTTTCAATAAGCAACTCCCATAAGTATATTTGAAAATACTTATTTCACCTTCATATAAGCTGATAATCACGGTTTGCCTCTACTAAAATGCTCAATTCTGACTTGTGACTATGGGGTATGTTTGGTATTCTTAGGAGCTGGAGCATGTTGGTGGATGCTGGAGCATGTAGCTTGAACTTATTTTTACATGCTACTTTATCTAGCATGCCATTTAGGAGCTTATGTTTTAATAAGCTCTTTCAGCCAAACGAAGCTTACTTTTAATAGTAGTTTATTTTTTGAAAAACGATAAACTCATGCTACGATAAACTCATGCTACGATAAGCTCTGATAAGCTCGCACGCAAAACATAGCCATGTTGTATCCATGCTAGCATGTGATTATATATATATATATATATATATATATATATATATATATATATATATATATATATATATATATATATATATATATATATATATATATATATATATATATATATATATATATATATATATATATATATATATATATATATATAATATATATATATATATATATATATATATATATATATATATATATATATATATATATATATATGTATATATATATATATGTATATATATATATATATATATGTATATATATATATATGTATATATATATATATGTATATATATATATATATGTATATATATATATATATATATATATATATATATGTATATATATATATGTATATATATATATATATATATATATATATATATATATATATATATATATATATATATATATATATATATATATATATATATATATATATATATATATATATATATATATATATATATATATATATATATATATATATATATATATATATATATAGATTTGTGTTCATGTGGTGTACACTTTAAAATAAGTTATAGTAGGTACCAATAGAAAACCGCCAAGTGTATAGTTGATTTTAACTAAATTTTTAACTATGAAATAGTCAAAAGGGCGATTCTGGAAACTTACATGCTATTGTTTATCTCTATTTTCTCATAGCCTACAATATCGTCGTCACCTCATTCCAAACAACACAAGAACTCGCTATTTTTACAAACCGTCAAATACGATCAAGATTTTCATGAGTCAATATTTCCCTTTTTCGAGTATCACTTCTTTTAATCTTAACATGGGTTTTCTTTAGAATCCACCAAAAACCACAAATCCAACAAAAAGCCATAAAAACACACTTTTAGCTAATCATTATATAGATCAAGACCAGGAATCTAACGTCATTAGCTTCAATTAATTTTCCCTTCAAAAATAGCTAAAGATAACAGGGGATGGTTACTTGATCCGCTTTTTATAACTTTAGCTTCTAGAATTAAAGGCGGTGCATTGGTTTGTTGTTTGATACATGTCGGTGAGATGAAACCAGGTCGATACATGTTCTATAACTTTTCTATCGAGCCTCTGAGTTTGAACAATTTTGGATCTGTCTTCTTGTGGTTTTCTTCGGATTTTAATAGAGCAATGCTATATCCACAAAATTTTTACAAACAAATATCCACAAAAGATAGTTAGCTATATGTGATTGGTTTAATCAAAAAGTTGAGAGAGAAACAAAAGCAAAAGACACCAATCACACATTGATAACTCTTTTTGTAGATATTTGTTTGTAAAATTTTTGTGGTTCTAGCAAAACTAGATCCAATGTAGCACTAGTTCTATTTTGTATTTTGAGATTATATGTAGTAGATGTTGTGAATGTGTTTAGTACATTGTTATTTGTGTTATTTATTGTGTCATTTTCTGATTTGTAGTTTTTAATGTCCATGTGTCACCAAAAGGCACCAAAAAGAAATTATGTAGTTACGTGTATCACTTTCTATACGAACTTAAAGGAACTTGTGTTTATTCGAAAAAATACTTAGTCAAAATAGATCTTATAATACTACAAAACTAGAGTTTGGTAAATTATTATAGTAGTTTAATAACAAAATTCGTACAAAAGAAAGAAAATACAACTTTAAAAAAAACATAATTGGTGTAAAAGATAGTACTACTTTACTTTTGTAGTACACGATATTGGTATTGTACATTAGTGGTATCAATTTTTTTCCAAACATAAAATTAGTGGTATCGTTATCGTATTAGTATTGGTGCGGGTAGGTACAGGGAAATCGGGTTTTTCCTTTTTTTTTCGAGAATTTCTGATTTGGTATCCATCCCGTACCGAAATTAAGGTCCCAAATTTTTTCACTTTATTTCGTAGTCTAATACGATATCTAACGAGATTCGAGTACTGAAAATCGATACGATTTCGATATAATTCCTCCGGGATTTTGGTCTAAATGATCATTCCTACTACTACTATATATGTTTGTATATAAACCAAATAAACTATATTTCTCAAAATGTATCATTAAAGTAAAAAAGAAATCATATGGATCTGTGAAGAATAAATACGTGTATGACGAATTAGCGTAAAAAAAGATTAAATAAGTGAATGTATACATGAAAATTAAAAAATTGTTTATCCGTATATCTAGATTTAATGATATCTGCTTGCAGAACTTTCGAAAATAATTTTTAGTAGTGTCAAAAGAGCCTAAATCTTCTAATTATTTACAAAAGTGCCATTATGTATTTAATTATTGATGCATCTCTAATTAAATTTCAGATCTCATCAATCCTAGTTGATCCAACGGTCTACAAAACGTGCTTATTATAATCTACTTTAAAAGTGTATAGCACAATAACACTCCCCTATATATATATATATATATATATATATATATATATATATATATATATATATATATATATATATATATATATATATATATATATATATATATATATATATATATATATATATATATATATATATATATATATATATGTAGTGAAGTGTTAAATGCATAACCACTTTTTTGGTACGGAACTTACAAAACCCATTTAAATAAATTTATTGCCTTTAGATAAGTTTGATCAATGGTTGAGATTAAAAGTGCCAAAAGTGTAATTAATTAAAAGATGAGGTATAGCTTTTTAATTAACAAAAGCCTGAAAGGGCATTTTGGGTATATTGTATTTCACCTAAAAAAGTGCTAGTAACTGATACTATATCTCACTTTTCATTATCCTTAGCTTGTGTGTAAACCTAGATCTCCACCAAAAACAAATCAGCGTCTCTTATTTTCTATGTTGATCTGCCGGAAAAAATTACCACTCGGCTTTATATCTTCGATCCGAGATTCATTTCTTTAAATGTAGGTATTGGTTTTATATTTTTGACCTTTTGATTTGGCTTATGCACTTGTCGTTTGAATCATTTTATATTTAACCATTTTATAAATTTTGTTGCTTAAATTGTTACTTATATCAAATTTAATACTACCTCCGTCCCATAATTATTGTCCACTTTTAACTTGTTAAGTCATTATTCGTTAACTTTGACCTTATATAATTTTGTTTATGTTATATAATATTTGATGAAAGTTATATCAACGAAAAATACATTTAATACTCTACTCATTCATGTATTATGCATCAAATATAAAATAACACAAACAAAAATATTTAAGGTCAAAGTTGACGAAGAAAGACTCAAAAAGTCAAATATGGACAATATTATGGGACGGAGGTAGTAACATATTTTGGAGCAGTGGTGGTTTCTTTATGATTGGTCGGTGTTATGAGTTTTCAG